>JAPTHN010000003.1:7595539-8197767 GCA_026936325.1 Platynereis dumerilii | reverse complement strand
ATAAATGAAGGTGAAAATTCGCTGTCTTGTCAAAAATAGAATATGAAAGATATGAAATTGTAGAAATACTGTTTGGACAGTAGCCTACACATCTCAATTCGACTTAGTGATTAGTTGGAATGTCAGGGGAGACCTCTTTCCCATTTATCTTCTATTCTGGTGCATCTCTGAATAGTAGTACAGATTGGACAAATCCTTCTGACACATATTTGACCTTGTGTGCCTCATCAGTTTTAAACAGAGGACTTATGTTCAAACAGAATATTTTGTTTTAGCTGTGGCAAAAATATTTTCTTTATTTTTAAAAATATATATTATATCTAGGAGAAATTGTATGAATGGAATATTTTGCATTGTGGGATAGATAGAGACAGAGATATATACAGAGAAAGTGACAGATCTGTCGAAAATGCAAAGAACAATTTGGAAATAACACAATTTTTTAAAAAGGTTCAAATATATATCATTTATTTTAATCAAAACTTAAGGCATAACTCTTAAACTACAGAAATTCCAGGTGTGTCGATTGTGTCCATGGTTTGAATCTAGCTCTTGCCGGGTAACCAGGGCCTATGTTGGACAGCTGTTTCAATCATCCGTCCATGCAATGTAGCACTTCAATAGAAGACTTCATTTGCGGGCTGGAAAATTGTGTCTTCGGGCTCCGGATTAGTGAAATCTGGTCTTCCCAAATTGAAGTAGAAATCAAACTCCAGTGAAGTTCCTTTTTGCATGTCTGGAATTGTAGAATTAGAGCGTAGCTGAAAGCCTAGTAGATGTTAGCAATTTGTTGATCTACTTTGTGGAAACTAAGGATATTGGCTTAAATTTGGTCAAATGAAGCAGACACTCCAGTAACTTTCGCTGATGTGACGCAATAAATTTGTCGCCATGTTTCACGAAGATTGATTTGATTCTACACAACCTGATTCAAATAAAACAGGAAAAACATATAGATGTGTAAGTAATAAAACAAGGAGATGTCAGTTGTACTATGAATGAATTGCACTCTTTAAAGTTTCAGGAAAAAATAAGTTTTTCAAATGCTCAATGGTTTTCTGAACCAATCATTGATTATTATCGATAGGACACTGCAGGTGAAGTCTTGCAGTTTTGACAAACAATGTACATGAAATATAATATAAAAAATGTTCATGAAATATAATTTATCAGTATGCAACATGTCTTTCATGTCACTAAAATCCTTTTGTGCATTGAACGCCTTCTCTCGGATGAGTCAATGCTAGATATGTCAATCAGATCATAATTGCTTTGGGGAATACAGAGATGAGGCTGCAGAACAGATGATTAGAAACTAAACAACACAATTACTGAGCAACCCCAAGAGTCCCGGCTAAACATGAGAGACGACAATTTCATGAGACTTATCATTGGAGGTTATCAATCAACCATACTGCTGATGAGACAGATGATTATTTTACTTCCTTGATCTAAGAAAAAAGAATTAAATAATTTGTTAAATGACTTACTCAGTTGTATATACATACAGTTTTATTTTATGGTTCCAATATTAAAGTTGCGACAATCAAATAGTGCGTCAAGTTAAATATTCTACAGTAGTCAACTTTTGACATCAATTGTTGTTGCTGCATAATTTTGCGTGAAATGTTAAATTTGATATCTTGGTAAAGTGCTTGAACGAGATTGTTAAGTTTCAGTGACTTTGATGGTCACCAGACACGATTGTTTGAAGCTAGGTGCAAATTGACTTGTCACACATTAGTGAATACACTGTAGCAGCACCAAAATAGAGTGGTGATTTCAGAGCCTTGGTCACTCAAACAGTGTCGAATTGGACTGAAGGAACCTAAACTGTGAAAATGTGAAAGAAAGAAGTCCTCAATTGTCTACTAAATATGATTGAAAAATAAATTTTCTCCAGTCACTTGATGAAGTATGCCCAAGCCGCTGGCACCCCCGCTTGGTGAAATTGTTCATATCCATTGGAAAAGCCACAGATTTTTGAAAACAGTGAATCAAATCAAAAGTTGAGCTCAATTGAGTTAAAAAAAACAATGCCTGGTTTATTGCACAGTTACAAAAGAAATGATAACCTGTTTTCAATTAAGGTCGCCATTGCTTATTAGTGTTACAGACAATTTTGCACCTTGTGACAAACAATCATCATTTTGAAGGGTAAAAAATTTGTGAAGTATGAAGTTTTGTCGGCCAAAACATTGCCAAGACATCACACCAACATACTGCACTAAGATCATTTACTCATACTTTTTTGTGTTAATATAAATTATTTATAAATTCTTGATCCACTTCAAAAGTTGACTACTGTATTTAATCTTCAGTCTTTTCCCCATATTAGTTGTACAAATTAGGTGAGACCAGATAAAGGAATAGCCATAGAGTTCTCCGTGGCCTAGTGGCTTAAGGTGCTTGTTTGTGCTACCAGTCTGGCTCTGAGGTTGTGGGTTCGACTCCCACTCCTGTAACTCAATTTGGTCCAAGCCCATGGGACATTAAATGGAGGTGAGTTGTATCCAGTGTTCTGTGCTTGAGCAACCGAAAGACCCTGGGCATCCCTGAATTAATCGGGTATATATGTGCCAGACTCCCAGTCTTCTCAACAATCATCATCATACGGCAGTCACCAACAGAGGAGAATGCTATGGCATTCGAACCTTGGGCAAGGTTCCTCTGGTCTCTGCCCATGGACGGCATTGGACGCTTCCCTGAGCTCTATCTTTGTGGAAGGCTCACCACAAATTTTGTCCCTGCATTACAGTGCACGACTGAGAGAATTTACAATACAATTACAATACAATATCGCCAAATGCATAGTGGTAAAGCAGATTGGCAATATCACATTGCATGTCAGTTTGTGTTTTATTTATAAGGCTTGATATGTAGTACTCTGTCGCAAATATGACATCATGCTGAAGTTGGATTTAATGTTAAAATCATGTTTCAATAAAAGTGGGTTTGCAAAAAAAAATAATAGCGATGAATTATACATGGGTGGACTTCAAAATCTGCTGTGAATGCAACATCATATTGGAGTTAAATTCGGTTGGGCATCTGACCCCGATCCAACATCAGCAGAAGGTCAGTCAAAAACCTCTGAAGGACAATGTTTATGCAACATAGTTCATTGTGAAATCCCTTTCTGGCTTCAATCTGGTGTCAGTAGAAGATCTGTCAGACACCTGACCAATGACCAACGTCACACTGACATTGGTTTCGACTTCAGTATGTGGGGAAACAATTATGTAACAATGACTTCATATTTAAGTTATCAATAAGGTCAGTCAAACCTAAAATAACAACAACAAAAAAACACCAGACTGACATCCCAATTCCTGCTGGGCATTGACGTAATATATTCATAAAAGTAATTTTGTTACACATTTATCCTTGGCACATAACACCGGTGTGTCTTTTAAAACCATGCCTGCAGAAAAAAGATTGGTATGAATAATTGATCTGCTCTAAATCTTTTCTCCTCTTCTACTGCTGAAAATTAAACTTTGTCTTTAAGCATCGGTTCCCATGACGAATCTTCTTAAAACGCACTTATTAAAACCTTAATCAAACTAAATGGCTATTCCAGTGATTTACGGAATAACCATCAGCCTCAAAATGTCCATGCAAATTGTAAAACATTAAGTTGTGTAGATAAATTTACTGGTTATCAGCTGCCGGCTTAGTTTGGAGAGAGTTCCAAGATTAAGCAAGATTGTCAAATGGGCTTTGTTTCAATCTCCAGCTGTTGAGACAAAGATGTTAATCTAACACAAACCGTTGAATTTCTCTATTGTCTTGAGACAACATTTGTCAATAGTTTGCAGCTGTTACAACATGTTGATTTTACGTAAAAACTGTTATTGTTTGCTTCAGCCAATCAGCCAATCAGCCAATCTCGCTTGGATCACACAGCATTGGTGGGCATCAGGCTAACCAATGTAAGGAAAACCCACCATAATGTAGCACATTTTTGTCACACTCTGGGGTAGTCTGGGCTGCCAATTGCTTTGTCTGGGTTTGATTCCCGCTCTGGTCGGGTCGCACGGCCTAATGTAGCACAGCAGTTTCAATTATCTTTCAACAAAATTTAATTGCAGTCTCATCCTCCCCTTCTTCATCCTCCCCCACAAGCCCTGCTAAAATGGACAGGTCTTTCTGCTATTTCCAACCTCTTCTGTGATTGGCTGCTTATTTAGGTCATAAGCATTTTGCAGGCAGATTTAGTCCGATTATGGACACTTAGAGGAATAATGCCAACTAAGAAAAACAGTGTAAAACAAGCAAACTTTCAAACAGTTTCATTTCAGAACTGTGAAAATACTTAATTCAATGGAATTTTCGGAACTGTCATATCACCTTTCAACAATACACAATTTCTCCATTTGTAACTGTGTGAAAAAGAAGCAACAATTTCAAACTGTGATGTAGCAGTCCCTGATTGGCTGAGCCAAAACTGGGTCAGTTAATTAAGTATTCATGAATTAACAAAGGTTATGGGCCATTTTGTCATGGTATGACTTGGGATGATGCCCTTTCTTTTATTGGCCTACCAACTTCAAAAATACAAGATGTAATTTAAAAGGCCCAATTACCCATTGATCCGCATCGGGAGAGTTGTTGCAGGCCTTTAAAATATATCGACTCAGTGCATCTTGGAAATATTTGAAGACGTCATTTCTTGGGGCAAGTTCAGTTCGCCTGGGTGGGTCTAAAAATGGCTAGCTATGTAACAGACACTTTAATAATTGAGTTTCATGAAAATTTTGTTGAATAACTTGCTTTCAGGGAACATAAATTAGCCAACACAATTTGTCTCAAATGTGTTTTGTCATGCAACAGAACCACTGGCAACAAATATCACGGGCGGCAAGAAAAACGAAACTAATGTGGGTCGTTGTGGGAATTTTGTTTCAAATCTAAAATAAATCAACTGGCTTTATGCGGCTTGGAAATAAATGCATTTTATTGAAAACGGTATCGGTATAATAAAGGGAATCAGCACATTTCATTAAAGTTTTAGAAAAATATCAAACATTGTGGTCGACAAAATCAATACAATATTGTAAATAAATCTTAAATAAATCTTACTCATCTCCCACAACGTATTTGGTCCAGTATGCCCTTGACCATGTGAATTCAGAATTATTATATTTTGTGGCTATTCAATAAATCTTGATGAGAGTGCATGTGGTTCACAGTTGTTACAGGGTGCATGAGGAGACAAAATTTTCACTAAAATCTAATTTTGAATTACTTCAACAGTATATTCTGCATGTGAATAGTGAACCTTGGCATGGATTTAAATAATCTGTTTTCAAAGCCTCCGTGTCCACTGATTTTCAAATATTTTGAAGTGAAATTGTTCTTACAATGTGCGGCAGGGTCACAGGTCATTGATTTTAGTTGTGCACGCCAAACTTTTAAGTGATACCTCTATGTCCTTTAGACACAACCTACAAAGTCAGGAGGTTTGTGCAACACAGTAATGAAAAAGACTATTAAAGCAAGCTCACGTGTTACAGGTGATTTCATTAGTATGCGATTCTTAGGTTCTAGACCCACCAAATAATCTCATTTTTAGTTAATCTGATTGGTTTGGAAACAACAGAATGTCACACATTTGATATATCAAACGTAGTCAGTGCTGGTTTAGCATTTAAATTTTAATTGATTCCTCACAGCCAAGTGTGAATGACAAGAATCGCATGGTAATGAAATCACCTGTAATTCCCCCAACAAGGATAATTAAGACATAATTTGTAAAATGAGGCCCCAAAAAGCTCAAATTAGAGTAATACATGCCTCAAGCAGTGACCGGTTTTATCACAAATTTATGTGCAGTGATCTGAGCATCCATATGAGAACCAAGACTTGGCCACACTGCCAAATCTTTTTTCCGCCATGTGGCCTATATGGCACAAGAAAATGCAATTGTTTGAAAACGTTTGATCCACTGATGTCTGACATGAAAAAAGCATAATCGAAGAAAATCATTTGTGGCCATCTTTAAGCAGGTCATAAACAATAGGCCTACCTTTCTTTGTCAATCGCAGACACATCTTTCACTTTGCATGACCTCAACTGAAGAAGATGCCTCAAGTGAAGTTTATTGCTTATGGAGGGGGAAGCAGTCACCCTTTGAGGCCCGGAGTGGTAGTCCGTAGTATATTGTTTTGTATTATTCTTGATTATTCACAGTACAATCCATATCCTCCGGGTTCCCTGGAACGTGCCTTAATTGAGAGCACAATACCCATATTTTATGTTATTCTCGCTGTTTTTTAAAAGCCACATGTCAAGCTGGTGAAAAGGTGTCTCCGGTTCAATTTCCTGCTGGTTTACACAATTTCCCAATGTGACATTTTTTCCACACATTAAAAATGGTTTGTCTGCATTGTCAATTTGTGAATAAAACAAGATGAATACTGTGCATATTTGAAAAATTACCAATCGGTGCACTATATGACAAGTTTTGTTCTTTTTTGGAATTGTTTCTATATCACAAATATTTTACAGAATGCTAAATCCGCTAGATACATATTGGAAACCCAAAACTTCATGTGAACGACATTTTGAATTAACAATGGTCATTCTCTTCCATGTAAACATATTCTCGTCATTACAGTCTGTCACTTTGATGCAGAAAAAAAATGAGGACCAGTTCAATGTGAAAAATGCTCTTTGTGACTCATGATAGGCAATGAGGTGTCATTTTCTCTATTTTCAACATGGGAAGCATATCCAGGCTGTTTGATTAGTCATGATCAAGAGAAGGCCATTTGACTTGTCATAACTGATTTTTGATTGAAAGTCAGATGCATAATCCTTTCGTTTTGCTGTCACCTACAAGTGGGATAAGTCTCCTTGAATCAAATTAACATTGAAAGTATTGGGTACGATTATGAAAAAATCATCAGTATGATGACATAAACACAAAAAGTGCCATTTTTACAGTGCAACAGTCCACTCTTTTCCTGTATCAAAGTGACAGACTGCAATACTTGGGCTTACTAACAAACACAATAATTCTTCTTCTTGACAAAAAATCCCTTAAGATCATCCACTGATTATGCATTTATTCAGGATCAATGTTGCCTCGAATCAGAATCATATTAATGAAGTTGTAACAGAGGCTTATTGATTCTGTCTTTCCACATTCAGAAATTTGACAAGATCCTTTGAATGCAGTGTTGAAAGCAGTTTTGATGTGCTTATGCATTTATTGTCAAGTTTTGTAGCAATGCTTGAAGCAAGAATGCATCATATTTGTGCATCTTCCTGCATATCTATACCTAAATTACTTTGTAGATATCAGTGGAAATTGTTCAAGACTTGTTTAATCTAAAAGACCCAATTTTAACCAATTCCTTGCGTATGGAGTTGCCATCCCTGATATTTGTATTATTCATCTTCAGAGAGAACAAGGGTTGCAAAGAAGGTCTGCTGTCCTTTGTCAGGACTATCCTGTTTATACCTGCGCACCAAAAATAAAACAACATAAATATACCAACAGTACAGTGGCAGAGTTTCCTAAGTATGCTGCATTAAAAAATTACCAGTCTGTCATATTTGTCTTACATCTGACAGCTTCTCTGTCTTCTTGATAAGCCATGTTTTTGTCAAGGGTTCCGCATAATATTTTGTGCTTTGATGCATAACAAGAGGATGTTATAGGTTATGAAGAGCACTCTAAAAAATGTCGGGACAAAATTGGTTTTTTAGATTCAAAATGCTTTTTTGAAAAACCAAATTTCAATGCAAAACCAACATGGATTTAAAAAAAGGTTTTTTGCATTGAAATTTGGTTTTTCAAAAAACCATTTTGAATCTAAAAAACCAATTATGTCTGAATTTTCTAGAGTGAGCTGCATCCTGTTCTGTCTCCTTCTACTCATATTTTATTGTTTGGCTGAGTTATTGAGTAAAAGTAGAATCTGAACCTTCAATATAAATGCAGAGAACCATTGGTTTCCCTCAGAAGTAGTCCCTTCAAATATGTGAAAGTGAATATTTTGCCCTCATCCATACATGATCTGTGAAGTAATATGTAGATGGCACAGCCATTGAATTCGCGAAGCCAGTGGCGGATACAGGGGGGGCCTAGGGGGCACAGGCCCCCCCTAGACCACTGAGATTAATAATAGTATTTTGAAGAAAATACGCTGCGACGCCGGCCCGCGAAAGCCCGAAACACACACGGCCCCCCCTAGATGACCCTGTCTGGATCCGCCACCGGAAGCTTTATACTCAAATATTTTTCCCACCTATTTTTTAGAACTCTTGCACTTATCAGCAGCACTAAATTCTCACAAAATTGACTACTAGAACTATGTTAATGCCATACCATATTTATAACATCACCATGAAGGCAGAAAACTTATTTTGGTGGTTGTAGATATTTTGAAAGGAAATTGAAGGGAAGGGACTGAAAGACTAACAATGTATCTGTGAACCCGAACCACACCTCAATGAACAACCATACTTTTTCAACCTCAAACAGAAGCAGAAACCTTTACCAGGGAACATGCTCTTTCAACATTGGACAACAGAAAGCGTATCAATCAGACCGCTACATATTCTCCAAAACATCAATTTTATTTGGATCATGACCTCAACAACACATGAATCAAATTCAGCTTTGAAATGGAAGACAAGTCTTCGATTATGGAGTCTTAAGAAAACTCAGAACTTTCAGTCCGACTGTCGTTTTCTTCTGGTCGTACATGTAGGATTGACTTGAAAGTTGAATATTTTTCCATAGCGATGACAGCATCCGTTTAGGACAAACAACCACAAAAATGAAGTTGAAAACATACGAAACATTTCAAAATCGAGGTCGGTTGAAATTCACATGCTGTATGTCAGCATTTTAGTAAGGAATACTTCTGTCTACTATTACTATCATTTGATGAGATTTACATGCTTTTTTTTTTCACAAGCATTTTAATTTTTAATTTTTTTCAAGGTAACTTTCGGAGATAACAACACAAGTAGTCAAATATTCTCCATTGCTTCAGAAGAACAGATATGCAGGGTTGAAACTTTTTCAATGTTTTTGTTTGCAAAGAAGTTTTATACATAGAATGGGGTCATCTTTTATACATTGTGATGTGAAAAAAGTTGTAAAAAAGTAGTTTCTCACTAAATTTGTCTTTTATATTATATAAATATGTCGGCGATATCAGGCAACCATGCTATTTTAGATCTAGCTTACAGATTTACTGGTGCTTATTTAAGACAAAAGCTTCAGTGACCTTTATAATAGTAATTTTGACAAAATTGGGAAATAAACATGCCTTTTTCATTGAAAGAAACATATCTTTATCAAACAATTTAAGCCTGCATAATTATCTTTGTAGGCCTAATTACAAATCTGCTTCATTTTAATCAAAAGAGCAATTTCAAAGTCCTAAAACAAAAGTAATTAAAAATATTTTTCAAAATGTAGGCCTGTTACTAAAAATTAAACCCATCTCATATTCTCATATTACAAGTAATAATATCCTTGGTGGGATTTCTAACAATTTTGCAGGATATATATCACATTTTAGTTTTGGAAAATAAGCAAATGAAATAATAGTAATAATGCTTCGATGCACAATTAATTTTCAGTGGATTGACACCAGAGAGTATTGTCTCAGTCATTGCATCCACATTAGTTGGATCTGAAAAATAAAAAAAGAATTGACATAACAATTGTGGTCAACATAGTATTACATGTTGTTTCCAATGTTTACATGAAGCACATTTAATGCAAGAGGCTTTTACAATTGGAGATATCGCAAATTTGAGATCTTCAGTGCCAATAAAGTTTATTGCGAAAGTGCAGAATTAAATTTTCTTATAATGTATGGAACAAAATATATGAAATTGAGCAGATTACTGTTACCAATTTGAGAAAACATGGTCATCTCTTAATCATAAATCTATGTGAAGACCTCTGTACCTGTCTTACAGTGTCATCAATTGGTGTCCTGAGTGTCAGACCAAATCTATGTTGTCCCATGGATGTAGAAAATTGGAAGGTAACAGTGCCCGGCTGTCTGCTGTTATCCAGTATTTCAGATGTTCATTAAAGGTTTAATATTCTAGGCCATTTTCAGCAGCAAACCTTACCCTGAAACAAAAGAAAGAAATTTAATTCACAATTATGCATTCACTTTTATTCCCGGATATTAACTAAATTAATTTACGACCAGACATATTTGGAGAAAGAAACAGGACAGCAGTCACAGTAGGGGTTCGACTAATTACTGTGACCTATTCCAGAACATCCATCGATAAGTTTAAACTAAAATTAAATAACCATTTGATGTAGACCCACTTTTCGGGGAACCTACTGATTTTTACTTAAAATATAGACCTTCTTCCAGGCATAAACGTGGGTAAAACCAAATTCCCTGTGTTTTCCCTGAATTTAAGGCCAAATTTCAATATCCCAGATATTTCCCTGCAGCCTGGGCAAGGAATTTTTTTTCACCATTTACCCTGTTTGGTGCGTACTGTACTTTCAAAAACACAGATCATTGTGTTGTGTTTCATGACGGAGTGGTAATTGTAGCCAATGGGGCCTGTGTTTTTGAAAAAAAATTATTTCAGAGTTTTTTTTTTCCATAAACGCACACTTGTCTTTGGTTTATAATTAGTAACCCCGAACATAATAAGGGGGCGACCATTTAAATTCCGGGCGGGGCTTGGAGTTTTCCTCATCCGCAAATTATTTATTGTACGGTGAAGGCGCCAGTATTTATTTATTTCAAGCATAGGTCAATTAATTTTGGGGGGGCTGACCGAAAAAAATTGCCTAAATTGCCCCAAAAAATAAAAAAACTCCCAAAAGTTTCTGCCCGAAACTGCATGCAAAATCGACTTCCCAAATTTTTTGGGGGGGGGGGTGCAGCTCCCCCACCCCCCCTGCCTCCTACGGCCCTACGCCTATGATTTCAAGCACGCAAAGTCCCCGAATATTCATTCCTAAATCAAGCAATGCCTTACAAAAGAAATTCCCCTGGCAGAAATTATTTATTTCAAGACTGCCCAAAAAGAATTTATTTAATTAAAACCGGTCAAGAAATTATTTATTTACAAAAAAACTCAAAGCCCCCTCCCCCTTGGACATTAAATGGTCTCCCCTAATGTCTAGAGTACAAGTTATGTGTCAATCAACATGATCAAGACCAGTGGTCGAAATAGCCCATGTTATTTGGGGGGGTCTTTCAAGTACCAAGGGTTGAAGCTCTTGTAGCCGGAATTCTGCAGGACACGAGAAGCGCTTTAGAGCCAGAGTGTTTCAGATACTCTAAAAATGAATTTCCGAGTACTTTATAGGCATGTTTTATCTCAGAAAATTTGTTTTGAAAACCCTATTGCTGATGTAAATCACAAGAGGTTTTAGTATGCTGATTAATCTTTACTTGCTGGTTCATGCTTATTCCTCCTAACCAATTCACTATTTGGGGGGTTTTTTCAGGACCCCCTCTGGGTCCTTCTAAAAAATACATTTGAGGGGGTCCCAAGAGCATTTGGGGGGGGTCAAGATCCCCTTGACCCCCCTTATTTCGACCACTGATCAAGACACATCAATAACCTGACCACATTGACAAGCTCAAAGACTGCATGCACATTGGGCTTACACAAGGATTTAGAAAGATTTGTTCAGGTCAATACCCACATGGTATCCTGATATTATTTACTCACCTGTCATCACCGCAAACTGCAGTTATTGTGAGTTGTGCATTTGTGCCAAGAAGGTTTAACTTTCGACTTTTGAGTCTGTCAGCTGCCTGTTGCTCGGCCACTGACCTAATTAGCACTCTCTTCTTTCCCCCTGCACTGGAGAGCTCCAATCTAGGTCAACTGCAGACTGCAGCGCCACTCTCAGGTGCCTTTCGCCACCATGACGCCACCTGTCTAAATAGATCGCGAATGACAGATTTTTTTCTCGGAAATGTTTATTTATCAAGTTTGTGATACGTAATAACAGTGGCGAAGGATAGGATGCGGCCAAATTTAATATTTAGATTCTACTGAGGATGATAAAGGTAACTTTTTTCAACATATTGTCCGAAACTCGGCGTTTGATCAGGGATTAACTCCACAATTCGATTTTTAGACCTGCCAAATCGTGGACGGTCGTTCTCTGCTGGGTCACTAGCAGGTGTCAAAATGAGCCTGATGTTACGCTCAAGTGAGCTACGCTCACGGCTGCCTTCGGCAGCCGTTCGCTTCGCTCATATAACTTGGGTAAAGAAGATTTGATTTGATCTGGTACTTGATTTACAAGCAAGTTTCCTGCACACTGCACAGCTCAGTCTTATTTTCAATGTGGTTCTGTGGTGTGACAAAATTTGCTCAAAAAGTCACTGATCAAAATTACTATCTTGAAAAGGGCGTCATATACTTACTCATATACTTGAGCATATTGATACTGTTTCTGGTAGATAAAACATAAATGTCACTTATTGAAAAATAAGTATTTCCACAGATCTGCAACTGTGCACAATGTGCTGAATATTGCCAGATTTGTATAGTATGAATTATTGCATGGGCGTCAGCAAATAGTGAAAAAAGGTCCACGGATGAATATTCCATAATATTATTTCTATGCAAAGGTATCTCTACTACATCAATTTTTATAGGCAGGGTAGTTCTTTTCAAAATAATGATAATGTTTCGAGTGTGCAGAGAAACTTTTTTTTCAGACTAGGCAAGATAAAATTATACTGGGCGTGGAGAGCTGTACTTACCATATCTATCTATCCATCTATCTATCTATCTATATTAATCAGACAAGACACGGCAGTTTACGTCTGATTGAACCTATTACGGAGAATACATCTTGAACAATAATCTGGATTTTGAATAATTTCTGTATGAATCCTCACCACAAATGAAATGGCATGCAGACGATGTCATAATGCAGATTACATTGATTTGTGGATGTGTGTTTTTGTCTTTCATTAAACCATTCAAAATCTGATACTGTGCAAGCGGACGTGTTGGAAGAAATCAGCATTCCAAAGATGGTGTTGAATTTCTGAGCGAAAAAAAGGCAGAATCAATTCTTTTGTCTTCGTTGAAACTTCATTAGAATAATACAGATATTGAAGAAAATTTATCCATGACTCCATGTCCCCCTGAATTTTGTATTTATTTACCATCTGGATGAATAGCAATCTGAAATACTCCGGGTTTATACACTTCGGATATTCAAAATGGGCTTTTTCTGCAGATTTTACCGACAGATTTAATATCATTCTGTTGGTTCATTAACTTCATTTAAATCGACATAAAAAGCAATACACACAATAATGTCATAGATGTGACCTTGGACGGTCACGCGCACAGTTCCGTCATAAATTCTGAACTGTCCCTTCGAGTACAATGAAATTGTTTGTCTACTTATTTTCATGACTAGTTAAAAAGTTCAGTGGGATTAGACAATATAAAAGTGGTAAAAATACAATGATGGTGAAGCAGGAACTTAATGTCAGAAGTGACCATAATTTACTAACCGTTAGACTTTGATGTAACAAACGATATGTGTACATGTAATCTGTATTTGGATGTCACTGAACACTGAACTCATGTAAAATATGGTGAGGTAGGGGACTGGCCTGCTTATATAATGGATGAAAGAACTTTGCCTTCCTAAATGTACTATGATACCCAATAATTCATACTGTGTAAATGTTGCCTTATTCTGAGTAATTCAGCACATTGGACAGCCAACTCTGTGACAGACAGAAAATGCATTAATATGATTCGAAATTCAGCACAAGGCAGAACCAAGCAAATACAGATAAAAAATACCGTTTACACAATGTTACACATAATTTACTAAATATTTTAAAAATCAATTCTATATAAAAAGCTAAACTATCCCGTGCTTTACAACTTTTATATGATAATTTTCAAACCTCTAGAGACTAGAGATATAGCGGAATACCTGTCAAACAATTAATGGTGCACAAACAGCTTGGAAACTTCTTTGGTATGAAAGTTTTGAAAGACTCAAGACAAGATTGGCCATAATGTTATTTTTTATCTTGGAAGAAATGCTAAATGCACTCCCTTAGTCAAGAACCCCTGGAGTAAGGATAGATGTTTCTACAATCTCTGCGGGCTTTTTGCTGACGTTTGCTTGACAAGAAACATAGGACAGCCTTCAGTCCCAAGGCTGTGGCAGAAGAAAAGTGTCCATTAGGCCAGGTTCAGCAGTTTAACTTCCAGGTTTAGTTTCTTTGTGATATTGGCAGAACAGGCAGTCAAAAACTGCTAACAATTCAGAAATTTATTAGCTTCTGAATGAATGCCTTTCTGAATTGTTTGTTTGCATGTTTGTGCTTGACTCTTGGGATTAGACCATATTTTTGCTGTTTAGTTTCTAATCACCTCTTGTTTAGCTCATCTTTCTTCTACCAAAGCAATTATGATCTAATTGACTCTTGATATCATCTGAGTACAGGCATGCAATATAAGGCACTCATATCCATATTAATTAGCCAGTCAAATAAGTCAGAACTTTGCCGTTTTTTGAAAGATCTGTGCAGAATTGCTATCTCAGACAACAGGCTGTTAAAAGGAATTTACCAATATCTTGATATTGTTAAAATTTTATTTCACAATGACAAAAGATTTTATGCTGTTTCTTTTTCACTGAAATTCAACACCATCTTTCAAATGCAAATTTCTTCAAACATGTCAGCTTGCAGAGTATCGGATTTTGAATCATTTTAATGAAAAACAAACAGACACATCGGCAAATCAATGTTGAAATGTGTTATGTGTTAAGATATTTGATTGTTGCCATAAGCACTTTTTTGTGCAGGCAGCTGGGTGACAGAGCAGCAGAGTTGTTGATTCCTTCCTGCTCGGCTGAAGGTCTCTGCCTGCTCTGGTTCAAACCCTGGCTTGGGAACATGAAATTATCAGTGGACATTCATGAGCAAAATCCAAGCAGGATGTTTTTCGGACAAGATGTTAAAATTGTGGCCCCTTGTATCAGCGCATGTCTGTTCTGGGCGAGTAAAAGATCCGTCAATGCGATAAATGTGTAAGATGTTTAGGACTCCCTCTCCCCACTCATCAATCATCCCTCATGAGCACTCAAACTTGACATAGATGGCGATGCTAGACATGTACATATCTATCTATCTATCTATCTTTGAGCAGGAACTATTTAAATGCAGATTATTACACATCATGTCGAGTTGGTTAGGCAGATGTTAAAAGATTGTTTTTTGTTCCAGAAAGTATTTCATCAGATATGAACTCACAAATTGTCTCAGCCATTACTTACAAAATCACAACATTGGAGCATATTTGAGCTGTCAGGAAAGAATGTTTTTTAGTTTTTTACAGATCCTATGAATGCATTGTCTGACCTTTAGTCGAGAAGAAAAGATAAAAAAAATATATGTGACTTTGATTTTCAAGGTAAATCTTAGAAAATGTCGGATGCAATTTGGCAGGCCAACGTAATGGAAAACATTTTACAGGTTTTCAATTTGATGTGTTGGAAGATAAGCCTATTTCTCTATCAAATGTTTACTTCGTGATCCATAATAGCCGACGAAATATCATTTTCAAACCTCTGGCAAAGGTATGAGGTTGTTTACTAATCATAATCTGGCAGCATGATTTGCCATAACAAATTTTTATGTAAGAATCAGTTTAATAATCCTTTGGATTGTCAGAAATTAACACACAACATAAGTTTCCTAAAATTACATGCTATAGCAAATAATGATTTGATCGTGATCAGCGATGGAAATGGAAAATTTTTGTCTGGGGAGCTCTTGGCTGGCGCTTTGAATAGAAAACGTCTACCAGCCTGTCTCTGTTCGGGACTGTCAAGTGGCAGCAGAATGCTGACAGTCCCTGGAAAATCGAATTGGGTCAACAATAATTTGATCTGTTTTGGACAGATCACCAAATCAGGTCGCACAACAGCTGTCCATATTACTACGCCAAACTACTTCACAAAGCATGGTTGCTGGCAAATATCCAGTCCACTGCTTCGAATGAAAATGTTTGGAAATCATGAGACAAAAAGAAAGTTTTGAAACTTTAGCATATACTATGCCTGTGAAAGGGATGATTTTACTCATCAGAAGTTTGATGGTATTCAATCTACTTATGCCATTTAGTGCATGTTAAATTGTGGTCAGAAAAGGGTCCAAAAAGAATGCATTCTCACTTATTTACTTGTCCATACAAAGCCAATGTTTTTGCTTTGTGATATCAAAAATGCTCAATTGTACTTATTCTGTTACTTTATGGAGATTTATTAACTAGGGCAACAATACAATTCACAATTTCATAAAAGCTGTGATACACTCATCAAAATGTCTTGTCCATGCCACAAGTGGCCCCCTCTATACTGGCAATGTATGTGAGCTATAATGTATACATCCTCCATGATAAAAAATAGTTCCAACTTATTTTGGTATTTACAAGCTGTCTGCTTAAAATTGAAGCCAACCAAAGTCAGATTAGACACTTGCAGAGTTTTTGGAAATAATCTAGACCATCACTAAATGATGGAACTGTCCTGGTTTCTTCCACACTGTTCTGGTGTCTTCCACTGATCCAAATTCTGTTGACCGCTCACAGGAGCTCGCGAATTTTGCACCCTAGGTGGCAGCAAATAGCGGTCAACTTGTAGACAGTCTACCAGCAATTTTAGGAAAGGTTGTCTAATTTCTCATGAATGAAAGGATGATATTTTTACTCAAGTTTTATATCAATTTCAATTATGGTAAGAAGCCTTTTTATTTCATAACATTGCTCCTCTCTACGTTTCAAAATTATAATGACAAAGAATTTTTTTTTAAACTATAGATCATAAAAAAATTCACAATTTCAAAATCAAAACCTTATTCTGGGCCCCTAGAAAAGTTGTTTAAACAAAATATGTCATTCGTAAATTTTGATAAGCTTTTCCAAAATTGTCAACTTTAATTTCGTGCTTCATTTAATAAAATGTGATGTATGACCACTGAATAGCAAACAAACTTAAAAAAGTTAACAAAAAAATTAGATATTTTGCATTTTTGCATGCACCGTCTTTCTTGTAATATGCATAACCTGAAATAATATTACCATAATGACAAAAGTATGGAGACCCCTACATTTTTTTATATATCCTAGCTAAAAAGCTCATTTTGGATCATTTTTAAAAACTATTGTGAAGAAATTTTCTCCTGGAAAGTTCATGAATATGAAACTATCATAAAATAGCAAATTATAATTCAGAAACATAAATGGAACATTTCCTTGAGCCTATTCATAATGTACAGTTATTCGTATATGGCACTATATGCCCATAGTTGAATACAACTAAAGCACTTTTTGGGCAGTATACAAGATATTGTCTGTCTTAAAGCATCTATAAAAGGAAACAATTCAAGAATATCATCTGTGGAGACAAGCTCAGTTTGCTTGGGTGCATCCAATAAAGACAGAATAGTCTTTTATGGGAAGAGAGACAAACGTTTGTCCACTGATGCACACGGCCATTTCAGATATGAATTCAAAAAAGCCAGTGCAAAGTTTAAAGATTATATATCCAGACTTCAAGTTGTATGCCAAGACGACAAAAAATGAATACTTTTACTGGAATTCTTTGACAATATACATGTTAACATAATGTATCAAAATTGACATTGCGCTTTGTAGAGCCATTGGAACAACAACATAGAAATCAGTCTTTTACAACAATGGAGGGATTCCTGTTCTTCTTGGAAATACATATTACTCAGCAAGTATATTCTTCCCAGTACTATATACTGGTCTTGTCTGATGTATTTCATTTTGTCTTGTGTTCCTTTCCTGTCTCTTCTTTCCCACTCTTCTTTTTTCCTTTTTCTTCTTTCATTGTGCTGCTGTACCCCGGGTTATCTTGTCGCATAACCTCTTTGCAGAATGCTTTGACAAAATTATAAATTTGCAGCATAGATTTATATGCATACAATGATGTAGAAAAAGAAGACGAAGAAAACAACTCTATATGGCAGAAATAGAACAGGAAGTGACTCATTGCAGAATTGGCGCTTTCCTTATTGGCAGTAAAGACCAACATTGCGATGATATGTCACGTTCCTTGTACATGACCATGTTGACTTGAGAGCATGCTAAGGATCTGAAGTTGTCATACACTGCCAGCTATGCTACGCCATTCTCAGAAGCAGCATCAAGTGTAGGAGTAAAGATACTCTTTTTTTTTGTCTTAGAATTGACTAGCATATTGAAATATTTCAGGTTACATGAAAAATCGAGCAACATCACAGTTCTAAGTAATTAAATTGTCAACAAGTTTTGGCATAATACTTTTTGACACTATGCACCATTTAGCTGCCATGGTTGTTTTCTATATCAAAATAATCAAAATCCCGGCTTGCAGAAAAATAGGATATTTACTGTATTTAAATTGGTACTTTGTGGAATTACTACAATGCCGAATCAGCTGACACGGCCGACAACTGTGGTGACAAGACATCAAAAAAGCGGAATTTGATATAAATTGGCAACACCCCTTAATCTGGAGATTGACAAACTATACACTTAAGTTTGGCGAAGGTGAAGGAATGCTTTTGCCTTCTGGAACAGAAATCAGGACCTAGTGATTGGAAGCTGGGAGCAAGTTAACCCCATACGTTACACTCAAGTTTGGAAAAGAAGTCTATTATTTTAAGTTGTTGTGAAACTTCTGATTGAATTATTGACCATAAAACGTACTCCATTTCATTCATCACAACAGTTTAACTCATTGCAAATTGTTCAATGCAGACAATGAAAATCCAATAAACACCTAATTATGAAATGTAATGAACCTCTCTGCCTTCCACTGAAGTGCAAATCAAACTTTCTGGTACATTGATTTTCGAAGGAAAAGCATTCTATAGTGTGTTCAGGCTTCAAGTAAATTTCAATTCTCTGTTCCACCACATTCATAATGGATTTTAAAGAGTAACCAATGGAAATGTATACATTCCCTTCTATCTACCTTTTTATCGTCGATATTCAAAACCAAATTCTGGTAAAGAGTATCAATCTTTTTGATTTGGCAATTGTCTGTTTTGTAGCTTGGCGGTGTTTTTGAATTATTATAGTACCAGCTATCATTACCCACTGAGCCAATAATTCATAACAAAACAACATTATGTGTCTTTCCAGCTTCGTATTTTTTTGGGAATTCTTCCTCCATCCATGCAAACCTTCTGGAGTAAGATGGATGTTCTGCAATCTCCTAAGACCATCTTTGCCATCAGTGCTTTCTGTTGGTGTTTACTTGACAAAGAACATAGGTCGGCAATTAGTCTTCAGACTGTGGTAAGGGAAAACAATGCATATTGTCCTAGTACAGAAAGTGGAAAGTCATACATTTTGGTCATTGGTGTCCAATAGCACGCATAGAAAATATAATATATCTTTTAATTTTGTTATATCTTAAACGTTTTTAAGCCTTTTGCAAAATAAAACTTTTTTGAATATACCCACAGTTGAATAAAACAAAAGCTGTTTTCTTTCTTAGAGCAATATACATGAAAAAAGTCTCAAAGCATCTAAAAAGAAAATAATTTAGTGATATCATCTATGGAGAAAAGTTCAGTTTGCCTGGGTGCATTCAATAAAGACAGAGAAGTCTTTTATGGAAAAAGAGACAAAGGCTTTCTCCACTGTGGAACACTTCCATTTGAGATATGAATTAATACATGCTACTGAAAAGTTTGTAGATTACATTCAGACCCGAGTTTAACCAGTTTATGTCAATATACACAGAAAACAAAATAGTGTATGATATTTTCAGTTGAAGTTGACTCTTTGAGAATATTATAGAATATCTCAAAATTGTCTTTGAGTAGTGTAGAGTCCATTGAATAGCGATAGTAACACAGAGACAGCTGTCCTTTACCTCAGAGAAGAGAGTCATGTTCTTCTTGGAAATGCATATATGCTGCAAGTATATTCTACCATATGGTCCAGTCTTATGTATTTCATCTTGTCTTGTGCTCTTCCGTTTTTCTTCTTTCATTTTGCTGGTGTAGTCTGGCTGGCTATGTATTATAACCTCTTTTGCAGAGTGCATTGACAAATTTTTATATTTGTAGTATGGATTTTTATGTAGACAATAGTGTAGAAAAAGAAGAAGAAAACAGGATTATACAGCAGAAATAGAACAGGTAGTGACTTATTGCAGAATTGGAGCTTCCCTTATTGGCAGTAAGGACTCGCGATTGTGATGATATGTCACGTTCTTTGTACATGACCACATCAACTTGAGAGCATGCTAAGGAACCGAAGTTGTCATATACACTGCTAGCTATGCTACGCAATTCTCAAATGCAGCATCCAGTGTAGGAGTAGACATGCTCACTTTTTTGTCTTCTAAGAATTGACCACCACATTCAGACATTTCAGTGTTACATGAAAAATACATAGTATTGGCTTTTTAAGCATCAGCTACAACAGTAGCTGATCGCTTCTTGCAATCCCCGTTTTCGTCGCAGGCAGGCCGTTACATCACAACGTCCATGATTTCTCTATTAATCTGACAAGTGAACCAACCAAATTCGTCCTGGACATTTATTAGCCCCTAACCACGAGACAGTGTTATATTCCGGACATACGAGTGCCTATTTCTTCCGATTCATGCCATTTTATTTCTCCCCCATCCCACACATCCTTCTCCGTCCACCATTTTTTCTTGACTGGCGATGTCGGCAAACTTCGGCATCTGACGAAAACAACCGAAGTTTTTTGCGGTTCTCAATTGCCGATTTTGAATATTTCTTCATCGACACAGTAACTTTATATACTACTACAAGCCATTTACTCTCCTGTTTTAATATTTTGCAATCATTTATTTTAAAAAGAAATTAAATAATTGATCAGCCAATCAGGTCACGGCACATCTCTGGAATTCCATTATGGAGGACGAGAGGAACAACAATTTATGTTTGCTGACTAATTTCAGCTGCACTGATCATATATGGCCTTACACATGACTGTCAGGTATTTAAACTGATCAAGTTAGACGTTATTGTCATTATACCTGTAGAAAAACTTTAGTCAAAGCAACTTTGGGTGTTCTCTGCCTTGATTTGTCCTTGTTCTGTATTATCGCTCAAGCAAAAGATAGCGGTCGCTGTGAAAACTGTATAAAATCTCTCAAAACTCAATCAATGCAGTTGAATGACCACAGTTATACAGCCATCAGGTGTGTATAAATGGCAGACCCCATTTTTTAAAGCTCAGGTGAATATCTGTTTTCTGATGACCATTTAGTTGTTGTTGTCCTCCTCCTCCTTCTTCTTCTTCTTCTTGCGTGTGACAACAGACACCATGTGATAAACGGAAATTACCAATATCTCCTGTAAAGTCACTCTACTCATCATATTGAGGTCTTTAACTTCTCTAGCCTATCAATATGCCTAGCAGAGATGGTGACAGTGAATAAAATTGAAATTCCTGAGTATCATGCCACAATGGATAGTGATACTCCTAACATTTTATTAAACACATCAGATCATCCTTTACATTTTAAGCAATGTTTATTTCTATAGCTGATGCTTTACATGCTTTGTATGGTATTTTTAAATAGTAAATTGGATTGATCAAGAAACATCACAGTTCTAAGTAATTCCATTGTCAACAAGTTTGGCATAACACTTTTTGACACTATGCACCTTTAGCTGCCATGGTTGTTTTCTATATGAAAATAATCAAAATTCTGGTTTGTAGAGAAAAAGGTTATTTACTAATTTAAATTGGCAGTTTGTGGAATTACTGCCATGCCGTATAAGCTGACACGGCAGACAACTATGGTGACAAGACATAAAAAAAGCGGAATTTGATATAAATTGGCAACACCCCTTAATCTGGAGATTGACAAACTATACACTTGAGTTTGGCGAAGGTGAAGGAATGTTTTTGCCTTCTGAAACAGAAATCAGGACCAACTGTTTGGAAGCCGGGAGCAAGTTAACCCCTACATTACACTCAAGTTTGGGAAAGAAATAGATTATTTTAAGTTGGTGTGAAACTAGAGATTGATTTATTAACAGTAAAACTTTTTCCATTTAATTCATCACAACAGTTTAACTCATTGCAAATTGTTTAATGTTGGCACAGTGCTGGCAATGAAAATCCAATAAAGACCTAATTACGAAATGTAATGAACTGCTCTGCCTTCCACTGAAGTGAAAATCAAGCTTTCTGGTCCAAGAATTTTCAAAGGAAAGACATTCTAGAGTTTGTTCAGGCTTCAAATAAATCTATCAGATTCATTTCAATTCTACTTTCCACCATATTCATAAAATGAATGTTACAAAGCAACCAACTGAACTGTATAAATTCTCTTCTGATTATAACTTGTTATCGATATAGTCTGTATTCAAAATTAAACTTTGGTAAAATGTACAATCTTTTTTGGTAAGGCAATTGTTTGTTTTGCAGCCTAGTGGTGTTTTTGACTTAGTATTATAGTACCAGCTATCATTACCCACTGAGCCAATAATTCGTAAACCAAACAACACTAGGGGAGAGTGGGGACCGATGGGCCGCTTGACAAATTATTGACCATGGAGGCAAATCTGCTTCAGATAAAGGATTCATACTGTGCACACTTTTAGCTGGTGTAATTCTCTTTAAAATGATATAAGATTCACATAGATCAACCTAGGAAGAAAGATGAGAAAACACATTTTCTGTCAAGAAAGATGGTGGCCCTTCGGTCCCCAACCATGGGGTCCGATGGACCATGTTAATAACTCACCAAAGGGTGGATAAAGAATTCAAAATTTGTTTCCAATATGTTTTTGTTGATCCATCTGAGTATATAAGACAATAAGAGATCGAAAGAATATAGATATGCCCAGATTTTTCACTTTGAAAAAAAGCTTAATTTTCACAAATGTCATGAGTTAATTTTTTATAGTTATAATCAATCTATTGAGATGAAATTTTAGCAGTACATGAACAGATGCATTAAAAACTGTATTGGAGAATTCCACAACGATTGGTTCATTGGTCACTAAGAAAAAAAAATTATTTGAGATTTGGTTGATACAGAAGTTTGGCTACCACAGTGATCATCAAAATCTTGTCTAATACCTCAAATTTATTGATGAATATTAAAAAATCAGAATATTTTAACTTTTTCTCTATCAGTAAATCATTTCTGTCAACCATTTAGATTTCTAGGGGAAAAGTAAAATTTTCCAATGATACTGTACTAGTATGCCACCTGCAGGAGAAATCTTGAATCAAAACAATAAAATTCATCAATAACCCTTTATTAGCTATATTTTGATGAACATTTAATTTACACTCAATATTGCATCAATGTCTAACGGGGTCCTTATGTTTATTATATCCCAAATACTACCAAGGTTGAAAATTTGTGATTATGGATATTTTAAATTTCCACCATTTTGTGTTTGAAGCCATTACTAAGGCAAATCTATCACTCTAAATTCGAGGGCATTCATTTAAGTTAAAACTCAACATTTAAAGATGCAAACTGAAGTTCCACTGTGCTTTTTCCCATCAAAAAAACTTTACTATCCAGCCCCATGCCAATACGCCACCTGTGGAAAATCTCAAGAAATAGTGGCCCATCGGTCCCCATGTTGGGTGGCCCATCGGTCCCCAAAAGCTTTGAGAACAGTTAAACCCCACTTTTTGGTGAAATATGGTTCTTGTTCCTGAAATTCAATGTGTAAATTGCCACCAATATATAGGGCAAATCATCATAGGAAATATATTGCCTCGAGTCTACACACTTTTGAGATATTAAACTTTTTCTGAATCAGAAAAAAAATTTTTAGATGTTGAAAATTTCATTTTGCCTCCTAAATGCTTGTGCTATGACTTATTGATCAGTGGTCGATATGGTATTCATAGATTTGATAAGCAATACTAAAAATGCAAATTAGATGTCATGAAACGTTTTCGATGTGGAGTTAAGAGGATGGCCCATCGGTCCCCATGGCCCGTCGGTCCCCATGTTCCCCTATGTGTCTTTCCAGCTACGTATTCTTATATGGGAATTCCTCCTCCGTCCATGCAAACCTTCTGGGGTAAGATGGATATTCTGCAATCTCGTAAGACATCTTGCCATCAGTGCTTTCTGTTGGTGTTTACTTGACAAAGAACATAGTTCGGCAATTAGTCTCCAGATAATGGTAAGGGAAAACAATGCATATTGTCTGAGTACAGAAAGTTGAAAGGCTTACATTTTGGTCATTTGATGTCCAATAACACACATAGAAAATATAATATTTGTTCTACTTTTGTTATATCTTAAATGTTTTTTAAGCCTTTATGCAAAATAAAAACTTTTTTGGAGATACCCACAGTCGAATAAAACAAAAACTGTTCTTGTTCTGTGGGCAATATACATAAAAAAAAGTCTCAAAGCGTCTAAAAAGAATATAATTTAGCGATATCATCTATGGAGACAAGCTCAGTTTGCTAGGGTGCATCCCATCAAGCCGAAGTAGTCTTTTATGGTAAGAGAGACAAAGACTTCGTCCACTGTAGCACACTGCCATTTGAGATTGGAATTCACATTTTTAAGCTATATATTGCGACCAGGCTTAAGTTTATGCCTGAAGACACATAAATAAATGACTCATGATATTTCAAAGTTGAGAATAAAATATCATGAATTAATATAATATATAAAGTAATTTGCCATTTTGCCTTTTACAGGCAATGTGGCAAGGACATAGTTCTTTCTTCCTTAAATCAAAGGCTCAACAACTTTGTTGTATAATTGTATTGTACTGGTCATGTCTTTTCTCATCCTGTCCTATACCTGAACGCTCTCCTATTGTGCTGGAATACCCTTGGTCATTACCTCTTTTGCAGACAAAATTATAAATTTGCAGTATACATTTATAGGCAGACAATGACAAGGAAAACGAAGAAGAAAACAGCTCTCTATGGCAGAAATAGGACAGGAAGTGACTTATTGCAGAATTGGCATCTCCCTTATTGGCAGTAAGGACTTGGCATAGTGATGATATGTCACGTTCCTTGAACACAACCATATTGACTCGACAGCATGCTAAGGAACCGAACCTATATGCTCTGCCAGCTACGCTTTGCAATTCTCAAAAGAAGCATCAAGTGAAGGAGCAGACATGTTCATTTTTTGTCTTAGAATTGACTACCATATTGAAAAAAACTCAGCAACATTAAAAACGCGAATCTGTACGCGTAGCCATGTATAACAGTATATATGTGTTTATTGCTTTGTATGTCGAGGGGGGGGGGGTACTAAAAATACGCGTGAAACCTAGGGGTGGGGTACTAAAAATCCGCATGAAACTCAAGGGGGGGGGTATCAATTTTTGACGGGAAGTTCCAGCAAAACTCCCATCCCCCCAGTCATAAATTTTGAGCGGTCCCTTAGTTTGTAAGTCAATAATGATTCGATGTCAGATTCTATATTTACGAATCAGTTGGTTTTCTTATACCTTATGCTGCTAAGTTTCTTTGCGTTTGGAAATTTTTTGCAATGTTTTATCATCTTAGAAGGCACTAGATAAAACCTTAATCAACCTAAAAGGCTCATTTCAGTGATTTACCAAGTTAACAGCTGCCTAAAATTTCCATGGGAATCGCAAACATTGAGAAAACTGTGTCTATAAATTATACTGATTCTAAGCAGCAGTATTAGCTTCTTTTTAAAAAAAAACCATGTTGGTTTTTTGCATTGAAATTTGGTTTTTCAAAAAACCGTTTTGAATCTAAAAAACCAATTTTGTCTGAAATTTTTTAGAGTGTTGGTTACCGTTAAAAGATTAAGCAATTGGCTTCTTGGTAGATGTCAGTTGAACACAAACTTACATTCTGTTGGTTTGTCATTAAAGTATGTGGTCTGAAAAATATATCCATCACATTTCTAGTTTTTCAATGTGACGCTGCATCACAGCAGATGTTGATATCCGCCCAAGGTTATAATTCAATCTTCCTTTTTGTAAATCCACCTTCACTGTAACGTTATTTGAACACCAAATCCGACTTCAGAATGATGTCGTATTGACGTCACAACGTCCACTTGGAATCATCAAGGACTTTGACTGCTACATATACATCAGTGAGTGCAGCAAAGAAATTTGGCAGGCATTGGATCCCACATGTACCTCATGTATTGTCCTTTATGACCAAATATTTTTCTATCTCATCCAATTGAATTGATGCTTCTGCAGAGAGTTCGGTTGAGGATGTTTAGCATTTTTGACCCAATATCATATTTCACTTACTTATGGGGGGATAGAGGGTTGGTCTGGCGGTAGTGTGCTAGGCTGCAAATGGTTGGGTCCAGGGTTCAAATCCAGCTCTAGCAGGGTCATCTGGGCATATATGCTGGACAGCTCTTTCGATTATGCAATGTGCATCATCCGTCACTTAAGCAACAGCTACACACTTCTGCCCAGAGAAGCACCTACAAAGTATAATGTACATGATTAGCTGTTGCTCTTGGTTAGAAAGCTGAAACCACTGGATTTAGGATTTTGTTCATCTTGAAATTCTGTTTTCAAGGAGGGCATGCAATATAGCAGTTCAATGTGAGACCTCATTTGCGGGCTGGAAAATTGTGTCTTCGGGCTCTAGATTAGAGAAATCTGGTCTTCCCAAATTGAAGTAGAAATCAGACTCCGGTGAAGTTCCTTTTTGCATGTCTGGAATCGTAGAATTAGAGCGTAGCTGAAAGCCTAGTAGATATTAGCAATTTGTTGATCTACTTTGTGGGAACTAAGGATATTGGCTTAAATTTGGTAAAATGAAGCAGACACTCCAGTTACTTTCGCTGATGTGACACAATAAATTTTTTGCCGTTTCATGAGGATTGATTTGATTATTACACAGCCTGATTTAAATAAAACAGGAAAAACATATAGATGTGTGATCAACAATACATGTAGATGTCTGTTGTATGAATGAATTGCAATCTTAAAATGTCAGGACAAAATTAGTTTTTCAAATGCCAAATGGGTCTTTGAAACAATCATCAATCGGTGATGTCTTGCAGTTTTAACAAACGATGTTCATGAAATATAATTTATCAGTATACAAAATGTCTTTCAAGTCACCAAACCTTTGTTCATTGAAAGCTTTTCTCAGAGGAATAGATACTGGATAGACAATCAGATCATAATTGTTTCAAGGGAAACAGAGATGAGCCTTTAGAACAGATGATTAGAAACTAAACAACCCAATTACTGAGCGGCCCCAAGAGTCCAGGCTAAACATGAGAAAGGACACTTTCATGAGACTTCTCATTGGAGGTTATCAATCAACCATATTGTAGATTAGACAAATCATTATTTTACTTCCTCGTTGATTCAAGAAAACAATAGTTTAGGAATTATCAAATTGAAGAATTTGATGAATTAATCACTCAGTTACATATACATGCAGTTTTTATATGTTATGGTTCCAAATTTATAAACTTCAGGCATGCGAATAGTGAGTCAAGTTAAATGATCTATTTAATCTTCAGTCTTTTACCCATATTTGTTGCACAAATTTGGTGAGAACGGATAAAGGAACATCCATATCATGAAATGCACAGGAGAAATAGCAGATTGTCAATATTATATGGTGTGTCAGTTTGTATTTTATTTATAACGCTTGTTATATACTCTGAATATATCTGTAAACATTCTGTTGACCCATCAGGCAAGCGGCTTATATATGACATCATTCTGAAGTTGGATTTGATGTTCAAATTATGTTTCAATAAAGGTGGGTTTGCAAAAAAAAAGCGATGAATTATAACCTTGGGTGGACTTCAAAATCTGCTGTGAATGAAACATCATATTGGAGTTAAATTCAGTTGGGCTTCTGACCCTGATCCAATATCAGTAGAAGGTCAGTCAAAAACCTGGCTGAAGAACTACGTTTATGGGACATGATTCCTTGGCATCATGGTGAAGTTCTGGCCTCAGTCTGGTGTCAGTAGAAGATCAGTCAGACACCTGACCAATGAACAACGTTATGCTGACATTGGCTTTTGACTTCTGCATGTGGGAAGAAAATAACGTCACAATGACTTAATACTTATGTCAAGGTCAGATAATAATAACCAAACTACAACACCCGACTGACTTCAGAACTCCCGCTTGGTATTGACGTATACATTCATAAATGTTTTTCGTCAGATTTATCCTTCACTCGTATCACTGGTTTGTCTATCCAAAACATGCCTTCGGGGGGAAAAAAATTGTTGCCATCATTAATCTGCTATAAATCTTTTCTCCTCTGCTACTGCTGAAAATTAAACTTTGTCTTTAAGCATTGGTTCCCATGCCGAATCTTCTTAAAACACACTTATTAAAACCTTAATCAAACTAAATGGCTATTCCAGTGATTTACGGAATAACCATCTGCCTCAAAATTTCCATGCAAATTGCAAAACATTAAGTTGTGTAGATAAATTTACTGGTTATCAGCTGCAGGCTTAGTTTGGAGAAAATTCCAAGATTAAGCTAGAATGTCGAATGGGCTTTGTTTCAATCTTCAGCTGTTGAGACAAAGATGTTAATCCAACACAAACCGTTGAATTTCTCTATTGTCTTGAGACAACATTTGTCAATAGTTTGCAGCTGTTACAACATGTTAATTTTATGTAAAAACTGTTATTGTTTGCTTCAGCCAATCAGACAATCTCGGTTGGATCACACAACATTGGTGGGCATCATGCAGGCTAACCAATGTAAGGAAAACCCACCATAATGTAGCTGCCAATTGCTTTGTCTGGGTTTGATTCCCGCTCTGGTCGGGTCGCACGGACTAATGCAGCACAGCAGTTTCAATTATCCTTCAACAAAATTTAATTGCAGTCTCATCCTCCCTTTCTTTTATTAGCCTACCAACTTCAAAAATACAAGATGTAATTTAAAAGGCCCAATTACCCATCGATCCGCATCGGTAGGCTAGAGTTGTTGCAGGCCTTTAAAATGTATCGACTCAGTGCATCTTGGTAATATTTGAAGACGTCATTTCTTGGGGCAAGTTTAGTTCGCCTTGGTGGGTCTAAAAATGGCTAACTATGTAACAGATACTTTAATAATTGAGTTTCATGAAAATTTTGTTGAATAATTTACTTTCAGGGAACATAAATTGGCCAACACAATTTGTCTCAAATGTGTTTTGTCATGCAACAGAACCACTGGCAACAAATATCATGGGCGGTAAGAAAAACGAAACTTATGTGGGTCGTTGTGGGAATTTTGTTTCAAATCTAAAATAAATCAACTGGCTTTATGCTGCTTGGAAATAAATGCATTTTATTGAAAACGGTATCGGTACAATAAAGGGAATCAGCACATTTCATTCAAGTTTTTAGAAAAATATGTATTATATGACAAGTTTTGTTCTTCTTTGGAATTGTTTCTAAATCACAAATATTTTACAGAATGCTAAATCCGCTAGATACATATTCGAAACCCAAAACTTCATGTGAACGACATTTTGAATTAACAATGGTCATTCTCTTCCATGTAAACATATTCTGGTCATTACAGTCTGTCACTTTGATGTAGAAAAAAAAAGATGACCAGTTCAATGTGAAAAATCCTCTTTGTGATTCATGATAGCCAATGAAGTGTCAACTTCTCTATTTTCAACATGGGAAGCATATCTAGGCTGTTTGATTAGTCATGATCAAGAGAAGGCCATTTGCCTTGTCATAACTGATTTTGGATTGAAAATCAGATGCATAATCCTTTCGTTTTGCTGTCACCTACAAGTGGGATCAGTCTCCTTGAATCAAATTAACATTGAAAGTATTGGGTACGATTATGAAAAAATCATCAGTATGATGACATAAACACAAGAAGTGCCATTTTTACAGTCCAACAGTCCACTCTTTTCCTGTATCAAAGTGACAGACTGCAATACTTGGGCTTGCTAACAAACACAATAATTCTTCTTCTTGACGAAAAATCCATTAAGATCATCCACTGATTATGCATTTATTCAGGATCAATGTTGCCTCAAATCAGAATCATATTAATGAAGTTGCAACAGAGGCTTATCGATTCTGTCTTTCTACATGCAGAAATTTTACAAGATTGTTTGAATGCAGTGTTGAAAGCAGTTTTGATGTGCTTATGCATTTATTGGCAAGTTTTGTAGCAATGCTTGAAGCATGAATGCATCATATCATAGACATAGACATAGACATATTTATTTTCCAACATACTTTGTACATACAATCATACATATAATCTATATCTGTGCATCTTCCTGCAAATCTACCTAAATTACTTTGCAGATATCTGTGGAAATTGTTCAAGAAATGCTTAATCTAAAAGACATAATTTTAACCAATTCCCTACGTATGTTGGTGCCATTCCTGATATTTGCATTATTCATCTTCAGAGAGAACAAGGGTTCCAAAGACCTGTTTATATCTGAGCACCAAAAACATGAAAATAATATAAATATACCAACAGTACAGTGATGGAGTTTCCTATGCTGCATTAAAAAATTATCAGTGTCATATTTTTCATACATCTAATAACTTCTGTGTCTTCTTGGTAAGCCTTGTTTTTGTCAATGGTTCCACTCCCGCATAATATTTTGTGCTTCGATGCAAAAAGGAGGATGTTACATCTTATGAAGAGCTGCATCCTCTTCTGTCTCCTGCTCCTCATATTTTACTGCATGGCTGAGACACTTGGTAAAAGTAGAATCTGAACCTTCAATATAAATGCAGAGAACCATTGGTTTCCCGCAGAAGTAGTCCCTTCAAATATGTGAAAGTGAATATTTCGCCCTCATCCATACATGATTTGTAAAGTATAACTTGGGTAAAGAAGATTTAATTTGATCTGGTACTGGATTTACAAGCAAGTGTCCTGCACACTGCACAGCTCAGTCTTATTTTCAATGTGGTTCTGTAGTGTGGCAAAATTTGCTCAAAGAGTCACTGATCAAAATTACTATCTTAAATCAGGGCGTCATATACTTACTTATATACTTCAGCATATTGATACTGTTTCTGGTAGATAAAACATAAATGTCACTTCTTGAAAAATAAATATTTCCACAGATCTGCAACTGTGCACAATGTTCTGAATATTGCCAGATTTGTACAGTATGAATTATTGGGCATCAGCAAATAGTGAAAAAAGGTCCACAGATGAATATTCCATATTTCCATACAAAGGTATCTCTACTACATCAATTTTTGTAGGCAGGGTTGTCCTTTTCAAAATAATGATAACGTTTCGAGTGTGCAGAGAAACTCTTTATGCTGCACTTACCATATCTACCTATCCATCCATCTATCTATCTATATGAATCAGACAAGACACGACAGTTTATGTCTGATTGAACTTATTACAGCGAATACATTTTGAACAATAATCTGGATTTTGAGTCATTTCTGCATGAATCCTCACCACAAATTAAATGGTGTGCAGACGATGTCATGATGCAAAACACATTGATTTGTGGATGTGTGTTGTTGTTCATTCATTTAAGGCCTAGTTCAGAAATAATGAAGCCAAAGTGTGACATGACCATCAAACTTTTAAAATGTTTATAATTACCAAATGACCACATAATATTGTAGCAAACATGTCTAAGTTCTAGAAACTCTATTTACCATTTGGCTGTGGTTTGTGGAAATAACTGATAACAGTCGAATATTACCAAATTTTATTTATTTTTATTTCCATGGCCGTGAAAGAAAAGTAGACAAAATGGTAACTTATCTTCAAATTAAATCGTTATTTTTTGTTGGATCACAAACTCATATAGTCTTAAGTGTCCATGGCTGTTTTCATCAAAATTTACCACATATTTTATAAGAAAAACAGTATTTTTCGAAATTTTGTTGCATTATTAGAGAAAAAACTTACATATGTGACCTGCTCTATCAAAATTGGTTCACAGTCGGCCCCTTGTCATATTTAGTTGTGAAAATGACTTTATTCTACTTGAAATGGGCTTTAAAATGGTGGTTCATATGTTTTGATATCTGCATTCAATCCAAAGATATGGCACCTCAAACATTGATGATGCGAAACATCAAACTTTGAGAAAATAACATTTGAATTTCCCGCCATTGCAATGAAAGAACTAAAAATATCAAGAAGAACACCCAATTTAGATAATTTAAAATCAATTTCTTTTAAAATGGTCTTAACTATTCAAAGGAAATTTATTTTTCTAAAACGTGGTACCAACAGCTAAAAAACATTGAAATGTGACCTTTTGACACATTTAGCTAATTTCTAGGAAATATAAATTGCCTACTTAGAACTCATTTTGGTGGAGCAGGTCACATATTTTCTCCCCAGATGTACATAATTTCCTCTAAAATGATTTCACCTGTTCTGTGTTATGCGTCTGTATGTGGGCTTCGAATTGGTACCAAATAAGTGTCACCAAAGTGAATACGAACAGAGCAAATGATGATAGAAGCGTGTTTTTTAGCCTATTTTTCCAGACAAAATGGCATGACACAAAAGTTAAAAAAGTTTCTGGTTTTGACCCAAATTGACTTTATACGCATTATCAGTTATAACTGGATGAAGCATAAGAGTAATACAAAATTAAAGTGAAATTTGAATTGGTTATTGCTTTTTTCAACAAATTGGGCCCAAATTTTGAGAAAAGCTAAACAAAGAGCACGATTTTGATAATTAAACATTGAAACATACTCAAACTACTGAAATATTGTGTTGAGTATCAGTACAAGTAATACTTGAATGATTGCTTTACTCTTTACAAGAAAACCATGAAAATATGATCCATATTTTCCTTAGCGTTACGCTTGCGACAAAGCCCCATTTAAGAAATTGGATTACTTGATTGTTTCTCAAAACTACACAGATTTTGCAATATTACAAGCCAAACCAGATTTAAAATGGAGCTTTTATTGCTCTGTGGCGCCACAAAGTATTCTGGGCGTTACGCTTGCGACGGATTCACCTACCCTGCTATTCATGGGAATTTTTTTGTGAAATAAATTTTCCAGAACCATAAGAAGCTCCGAAATGGGTAAGCGGATATAAGACCAGGTCTCAGAGGCCAAAAGATTCAATTGACACATGTCAAATGGACACTAGAGTATCCCAGAGCAGTAAGCGTCAAATTTGACTTAATTTTTGGAAGTCAACCTTTGAGTACAAATAGCTCAATAATGTCAACACAGGCAAATGAAAGTACTTGATTTTATGGATAGATGTAGCCTGGGGATGTAGATATTCCAAAAAGTGTTGGGAAATTGTCTTATAATAAGTACAAATTTGTAAAACTGAAAGAATTCAAGTGGTCAAAAATGTAATGTCACGTATTTTTAGTGAAGAAATGCCTGTTTTTCAATGTAAGTGGACTCTATCTCAATAACTATGAGCCAGAATGTCGTGAAATTTTCAGGATATTTGCACAAGAATGTACTTAAAGCACTGGTGTACCTTTTAGTTGTCACATACAGCCATTCTCATATTTTGAGACCCCTACATAAAATATGCTGTGTGGCTTCATTATTTTTGAACTAGGCCTTAACCAATTCAAAAGCTGATACTGTGCAAGCAGAAATGTTGGAAGATATCACCATACCGAAGATGGTGTTGAACTTCTGAGCGACAAAAAGGCAGAATCAATTATTTTGTCTTTGTTGCAACTTCATTAGAGTAACACAGATATTGGAGAAAATTATTCAAGGCTCCATGTTCCCCTGAATACAGCAAAATTTTGTATTTATTTACCCAGTATTTTATGCATCTGCTTGAATAGCCCAAATCTGAAATACTTATCCACTACAGATATTCAAAATGGGCTTTGTCTGCAGATTTTACCAACAAATTTAATATTATTCTGCTGGTTCATTAACTTCATTTAAGTTCCTCTGACATGTTGCTGAAGAAATAAAGACTCATTCTACTGTAACTAGATATGTTTCCAGCATTGAGGAAGAGCATTTAAAACAATTCAGAAAAGAGTAAGATTGTTTGTTTACAGTTTACTTATTTTTCAACTGGTTTACCAAGTTCTGTGGGCGAGGCAATACAAAACTGGTAAAAAGTACAATAATGGTAAAGCAGGAACTTATTTAATATAATTACAACAAGATGTTCAAATTGTCAGATGGGACCATAATTTACAAATCGTTAGACATAAATGTAACAAAGAATATATATGTAATCTGTATTTGGATATCACTGAACACTGAATGTAATTTATAAAATATGGTGAGGTGGGGAACTGTTCCTGCGTATATAAATGGTGAATGATCTACGCCTGCTTGCATGTACTCGGAAACCCAATAATTCATACTGTGTAAACGTTGCCTTATTCAGAGTTATTCAGAACCTTTCGACAGCCATTCTGTGACAGACAGCAAATGGATCAATATGACCACATTTGTAACTCAGCACAAGTCGAACCATGGAAATACAGAAGAAATAATCAAAAATACTGTTTTCGGTCAAATCTTATGGAGGGATCATACATATATTTACTAATTTTCAAAAAATCTGATCTAAAACGGTACTTCATCCAATTTTGTTTTTTAGAGATACAACTTGTACATGATAATTTTCAAACCTGGAGGTATATTCCAGAATACCTGTCAAACAATTAATGATGCACAGAGCTTAGAAAATTCTTTGGTATGAAACATTTGAAAGACTCGGGGGGAAAAGATAGGCCTTGATGTTAATTTTTATTTTGGAAGAATGGCTTGCCAGTCTGCTAATTATATTCAATTTGTCTAGACCACCAACGGTAAAGATAGATGTTCTACAATCTCCGTGGGCTTTTTGCTGACCTTTATTTCACAAGAAACATAGGCCAGTATTCAGTCTCAAGACTGTTCTAAAAAAATGTCTATTGCACCAGGTCCAGAAGGTTAACTTATAAATAGGTTTTTGTTTCCGATAAGATATGTGTAAAACAAGGAGATTAAAAAATTCGGTCAATTCACCGATACAAAGTCAGTTGCTGCTGTTTTCTTAAAGATCAATGTAGAATTGCTAACTCAGGCATTAGGTTGTTAAAAGAAATTCACCAATATCATTCTGGATATTGTTAAAAATTCATATCACGATGACAAAAGATTTTATGCTGTTTCTCTTTTTCTGAAATTCAACACCATCTTTCAAATGCAAATTTCTTCAAACATGGCCTTGAAAAACGTTTCATGCTATTCAAATTAGATTTAAACTGTGTAATCCAGTGCCTCCACCAATCACATGAAGTGCATTTGCTACGTTTCACTGTCCTATAACAGAAACTCATACTTCTTGAAATTGCAGTAACTCTTTGCTCCACTCTATCCAGGTGTAAATGGGTACTTGGCAATAGGCAGTGATGGTAATTGTTGAATGCTTGACCAAGGAGCACGTGAAATTCGCTGCATACTGGTGTATGCTCCCCAGGGAGCTGAGAAAGATTTATGCTTGAACTGGTCTGCCAAGGGTGTAATTGTAAAGTCTGTTGAGATTGACATGGTCAATAAAAAGGACTATAAAAACTCCCTACTCCCTACATGTATTCATCTTCAGGTGGAAAAAGGGTAGGCCTAAACCAACGGCCTTAAAATGTTACAACACCACATATTTCGAAGTCAAGTTCTTTAGCTAGGAAAGTGTTTGAATTTCTTATCTTCAAGTGTTTTCACTGCTGTGTTGAACGCATGGGATTTCAGAAAACCACCAAGACAGCAGAAGTCCTATTCTGTCAGTCAATGCTTATGCTGAAATACAGTCAGTGTCATCTGGTTAATTATTCACTATATTTCAGGGTAACCGTTAGCAATTCGGGCGAAGGTGGAGCTCGGAATTCTATTCATGAGAAACTCTATATTTCACATGAAAACACCAGCCATAATCATATATTTCCAGTAAACAATGTCCTAAGGTACTTAATGACACTTTGTGAAAATTCACCCACAGAACGTTTTAATTCAGTCTTGCCTGCAAAGAAATTGATAAGAATGATGCATCAGGAATTCTTCAATGTTCAGGTAAAAAAAGAAGAATCATAAACAAAGTCTGAATTGGCGAAGCTTTGAACCAAAATATTTTTTATTTCCTGAATCCTAAAATGCAGAGAAATAGTTGCTGTTCTGCATTGCAAACTGCAGTAGTTATATTGTCTTACTTCCATAAGTATTATTTGTGTCTTTTCTGTGAGACACCCTTTTTGTCAAAAGTTCCCCTTCTGCAAAATATGTTGAGTCTTCATGACTCTTCAATGTACCAGGGGGATGTTGTGAAGAGCTCCTATTCATATTGTATTGTCTCCTGGGAGAGTTATTGGATAAAAGTGGAATCTGAGCCTTCAATATAAATGCAGAGAACCATTGCTTTCCCTCAACAGAAATTTTCAGAAGTGAGTATGGGCTCCCATATAGATAATTGGCCATGCAGCCCACTGTGACAACACCCAAAACGTCACTAATCAAAATTACTTTAGGTATTGATAAGATACGTCGCAATTGTGCGTGTGCTTCGCATTTACTGTTACTGGCATATGATTATGAAGACTAAAAATTTTTTTTCTTGAAATATGTTCTGCCATCTGCAGCTGTGCACATTGCTCTGAATATTGTTAGGTTTATGCAGTATGAATTATTGGGCATCAGCAAATAGTCATAAAGGTCCACCAATGAATATTCTGTATACTTCCATATCTCTGTTACATGTATAAATCATCAGACTCTGTTTTTACAGCAAGGGGTATTCATTTTTAGCGGCGCGAAGTGCAATCTTTTCCTGAAGAAATTTTGCCAAAATCCCATATACAACCTCATCAATATAATTCCTGTTGAAAAGATTTTAGGGCCAACAACTAATAAAATAAATAAAGAAAGTAAATGGGCTGACTTTCTTGTGTCAAAAGTCATCCTACAGGGTTGAAAACAGAGCCAATTATTCAACAAAATACACTTGCACTTCGCTGTTTACTAATCACCATTTGCTCTATTCTAAGCGACCAAGTTTATCATAAAATCTTAAATTTTGGACTAGAAACCAATTCAATTACTATATAACATAGCCAGTATGCTGAATTTAACTATTAGACGTCTTAAAGTGAAATTACAAGCATTGAATATTCAACAATCAAAGGATTTGGCGATTCCAGCAAAAAATGGACTATCGAGCATTGGCACTTTGAGTGAGTCAGTAAGAAATTTTACTAAATAAAGTGTCGCAATAAGTGCTTGCAAATTATTTTTAAAGATATTTTTAGATGGATTTGGTAAGTGCAGTCCTTTAAGCCCAGTTCTATGGCTCACAAAGGTTGATTGACGAGATGGGAGAGTGAGTTTGGGAGTCCTCAACTCAACATGTTTAAATTGCAAAGCATAGACACTGATGAAAGGGGCTGCCAATTTATCTTCTCATTTCAACAACATACAGCATGGAATTTTTTATGTTGGTCCACCAAAAATGCATAAATCTCCCTTTCATACTAGGAACTCTAATGCCATTTGTTTCAGCTATGATAACAAAAGTTTTAATCTAGTATCTCCAATTCTCCATATTATGTCTTCATACATTGCGAAATATTTTTACGGGATCTAAGGAAAAATCATATAAAAATCAACAAGAGACAACTTTAAATCTGACTGGACCTGTTACAGAAATTATTTTGGACAATAATCTGGATTTTAAACCACACCTGCATAACTCCTCATGTACCACATGTTAAGAAATCGTCTGCATACAATGTCAAAATGCATAAGACATTGATTTGTGGATGTTTGTTGTTGTTCTTTCATAAAACCAATTCAAAATCTGACACTGTGTAAGCAAATGTGTTGGGAGAAATCAGCTTTCCGGAGATGGTGCTGAACTTCTAAGCGAAAAAAGGCAGAATCAATTATTTTGTCTTTGTTACAAATCATTAGAATAATCTGGATATTGGGAAAACTTTATTCAAGGCCCCATATTCTCCTGAATACCACAGAATTTTGTATTTATTTACACAATATATTGTGCGTCTGAATAGCCCAGATCTAAGATACTCCATGTTTACACACTTTGGAAATATTAGAATGGCCTTTGTCTGCAGATTCAACCAATGCTACAAAATCTTTCAATGAACTTCATGCGAAAAAAAAATGGGGAAGGGTGGAACTGTTCCTGCATATATAAATGGCGAATGATCTATGCCTGCTGCTATGTAATCGGACACGCAACAATTCATACTGTGTAAATGTTACCTTATTCAGTACATTGGACAGCACCGCTGGGACAAACAACAAATGCATCATTGTGACTCCATTCGCGATTCAGCACAAGCCAGAGCCAAGCAAATAAAGTGCAAATAACCAAAAATACATTTTTGGTCAAATCTTGTGGAGTGTTATCATGTACATATATTACTGATTCTTTAAAAATTCAGATCTAAAACGATAAATTATCCAATTTTGTTTTTGTAGGTACAACTTGTACATGATAATTTTCAAACCTTGATGTTACAGACCATGTTATATTTATTAATCATAGGTGACGCCACCATCTAGTGGCGTCATGGTAACGTCATCTTTTAGCCTCGTTGTGCAACAATACATAATATTATTATGTAACTTTGGATTTGACGGTATGGAGCAAAACTACTTTTTACCACGTCGCATGTTTCAAGTATCAAGTTTCACGTTTTAAGGATCACGTTTCATGTTTATGTATTGTATGAATCATCTACCAAGCAAGATGTATCTCATAACTCGCCAAGAATAAAGGAATTCAACTACAATTTATGGTTTCTACGTGCGTTAGAAAATTTGCTGTGTCAAGTCCAAAATACTTGAAATATTGTATAATACGTGTCAAACCATTAATGGTAAACAGACACTCAGTCAGACAGCTTGGAAAATTCTTTGGTATGAAACTTTTGAAAGACTCAAGCAGGGCCGGATTACTAAATAGGCTGAAAAAGCTGCAGCTTAGGGCACCATGCTAGCAGGGGGCACCATGAGCCCTCCAAAAAAACAAAAACATTATATAATGACTGTTCAAAATAAAACATTTTAAAAAAATTGCCCCGCACCCCTAAGGGGTCCCAACTCCTCAGGTTACCCGTCCCTCAGGGGGGGGGGCACCCCATGGGAGCCCCGGCAAAAAAAACTTTTCATTAAAATGACAGAAATAAAACGTGAAAAAATTCCCCACATACCGCACCCCACAGGGGGCCCCCCTCAGGTTGCCCCCCTCAGGGTGTCCCCTCTCCTCAGGGTGCCCATTGCTCAGGGGGGTGGGCCACCCAACTCCAAGCCCTCGAAAATTAAAATCATTAAAATGACAGAAACAAAACATGAAAAAAATGCCCCAAACTCCTCGAGGTGCCCCAACCCTTGAAAATGTAAAATGAGTATATTAAATATAAAAAAACCCTGTTGTAAAGTATGGGAAAAAACCACCCTGATCCTGAGGCCCCACCAACTCAAGTTGAGCGCCTGCGAAAATCAGGTCAAATCTGGAAATTTGTCACTACTGCAGCTTGGGTGGTGGGGGGGGGTACCAACTCGGCAGGCAGCTTAGGGCACCATCAAGGGTTAATCCGGCCCTGGCACTCAAGACGAGATTGGCCATGATGTTAATTTTTACTTTGGAAAAATGACTTGTCTGTCTGCTGAATATATCCTCTGTCCAGGCCTGCTGCAGTACAGATAGATGTTCTACAATCTCACCTTGCTTCTTGCTGACCTTTGCTTGACTAGAAACATAGGGCAGCCTTCAGTTCCAAGGCTATGGCAGAAGAAAAGTGTCCATTATGCCAGGGTCAGCAGTTTAACTTCCAGGTTTAGTTTCTTTTGTGATATTTGCAGAACAGGCCGATAAAATGCTGACAATTCAGAAATTTATTAGCTTCTGAATGAATGCCTTTCTGAATTGTTTGTTTGCATGTGTGTCCTGCACTCTTGGGATTACACAATATTTTTGCTGTTTAGTTTCTAATCACCTCTTGTTTAGCTCATCTCTCTTCTTCCACAAGCAATTATGATCGAATTGACTCTTGATATCATCTGAGTACAGGCATGCAATATATGGCACTCATATCCATATTTGCCAGCCAAATAAGTCAGATCTTGCTGTTCGTTAAAAGCTCTGTGCAGAATTGCTATCTCAGACAACAGGCTGTTACAGGTGATTTCATTAGTACGCGATTCTTAGGTTCTAGACCCACCAAATACATGTCATCTTTAGTTAATCTGATTGGCTTAGGAGCAACAGAACGTCACACATTTGATTTATCAAACGTAGCAAGTGCTGGTTTAGCATTGATTCCTCACAGCCAAGTGTGAATGACAAGAATCGCATGGTAATGAAAACACCTGTAAAAGGAATTTACCAATATCTGGATATTGTTAAAAATGTATTTCAAAATGACAAAAGATTTGATGCTGTTTCTCTTGCTATGAAATTCAACACCACCTTTCAAATGCAAATTTCTTCAAAACATGTCAGCTTCTTCCGTATCCGATTTTGAATTATTTGAAAAACAAATAGACACATCCACAAATCAATGTTGAAATGCATCATGTGTTCAGATATTGGATTGTTTCTATAAGCGCTCTTTTGTGCATTAGCTGCATGGCAGAGTTGGCCAGATTCCTTCAAATATGCTGCAATGTCATTACTTTGTCATTATATCAGTCATTTCTGACAAAATCATGATATTGGAGCATATTTGAGCTGTCAGGGAAGGCTGTTTTTCGTCTTTTAAGTAATTGTTACGAGGGTCCTATGAATGTATCATCTGACATTTAGTCTATAGCTGGAAGAAAACACATTAACAGAATTAATGTAACTTTTGATTTTCCAGGTTAGTCTTAAAGAATATCAGATAAAATTTGGTAGGCCTACATCATGGAATGTATTTTACAGCTGGTCAATGTGTGCGTAGAAGGAGAAAACTGTGTCCATTGAAGCACACTGCCAATTGAGATAGGAATTCACTTTTACAAGCTATTGCGAAGTATTGTATAATGCAACCAGGCTCAAGGTTATTCCTGATGGATATGCTTGGTGGACACAAAATCAAAAGATGCATGATATTTTACGTTAAAATGGAGAATTCATATTATTTCTGAATTATATCAAAATTCCCATATTCTTCAAAAGTGGCAGAGACATAAACAGTCTGTCTCATTTCTAGCCTGGACGGTTATCATCAAAATTCCATAGCACCAAATATCACAAAAACATGATAGAAAATTTGCACAATAGCTTATCTATCCTTCAGTATGTACACTGTATATTTCTACTGTGTGACCTGTAGATGCTGAGCAATCAGGCCAAACACCAGTTCAGATGTTAATTGTGAGACAAACTGTACATAGTTGTTTTTTCCTCAAATCAAAAGCTCAACGACTTTGTTGTATAATTAAATTTTACTTGTCCTGATTTAATTTGCAGTATAGATTTATATGCATACAATGATGTGGAAAAAGAAGACAAAGAAGAAAACATCTCTATATGGCAGAAATAGAACAGGAAGTGACTTATTGCAGTATTGGTGCTTTCCTTATTGGCAGTAAAGGCCACCATTTTGATGATATGTCACGTTCCTTGTACATGACCATGTTACTCGAGAGCATGCTAAGGAACCAAAGTTGTCATATACACTACCAGCTATGCTATAAAATTCTCAGAAGCAGCATCAAGTGCAGTAGTAGACATGCTCATTTTTGGTCTTAGAATTGACTAGCATATTGAAATATTTCAGTGTTACATGAAAAATACATATATTGGCTTTTTAAATGGTACATCAGATTGATTAAGCAACATCTCAGTTCTAAGTAATTCTATTGTCAACAAGTTTGGCATAACACTTTTTGACTCTATTCACCATTTAGCTGCCATGGTTGTTTTCAAAACCAAAGTAATCAAAATCCCGGCTTGCAGAAAAATAGGATATTTAATCATTTAAATAGGTACTTTGTGGAATTACTGCCATGCCGAATAATTTGACACTGCAGACAACTATGGTGACAAGACATCAAAAAAGCGGAATTTGATATAAATTGGCAACACCCCTTAATCTGGAGATTGACAAACTATACACTTGAGTATGGCAGGTGAAGGAATGTTTTTGCCTTCTGGATCAGAAATCAGGACCAAGTGATTTGAAGCTGGTAGCAAGTCAACTCTCAGCAACTTCCAGCATTACATTCAGTTTGGAAAAAGATGTCGATCATTTTAAGCTGGTGAGAAACTTGTGATTAATTTATTTACCATAAAACTTATAATATTCCATTTTATTCATAAATTCATCAAAACAATTTAACTCATTGCAAATTGTGCAATTCTGGCAATGAAAATCCAATAAAGACCTAATTATGAAATGTAATTAACCTCTCTGTCTTCCACTGAAGTGCAAATCAAACTTTCTAGTGCATTGATTTTCAAATGAAAGGCATTATAGAGTTTGTTCAGGCTTTAAGTAATCTATCAGATTCAATATCAATCCTCCGTTCCATAATATTAAGAAATTTATGTGTAAGGGCAACCAATGGAACAGTATTATATTCTATTTAACTTGTTATCGTCAATATTACAAATCATTTTTTGGTATAAAGTATCAATCTTTTTTGTTTTGTGATTTATTTTGTAGCCTAGCAGTGCTTTTGACTTATTATAGTTGTCATTACCCACTGAGCCAATAATTCATAACAAAACAACATTATGTGTCTTTCCAGCTTCTTATTCTTATATGAGAATTCTTCCTCTGTCCATGCAAACCTTCTGGAGTAAGATGGATGCTCTGCAATCTCCTAAGACAATCTTTGCCATCAGTGATATCTGTTGGTGTTTACTTGACAAAGAACATAGGTCGGCAATTAGTCTCAAGACTGTGGGAAGGGAAAACAATGTATATTGTCCAAGTATAGAAAGTTGAAAGTCATACATCTTTGCCATTTGGTGTGCAATAACAAACATAGAAAATATATTTGTTCTAATTTCGTTATATTTTGCATGTTTTTTTAGCCTTTGCACATAGTAAAACATTTCGAATATGCTCACAGTTGAATAAAACAAAAATATTCGTTTTCTCTGGCAATATACATGAGAAAAAGTCTCAAAGGGTCTAAAAAGAAAACAATTTAGCGATATCATCTATGGAGACAAGCTCAGTTTGCTTGGGTGCATCCCATAAAGACAGAGTAGATATTGGTAAAAGACTTTGTCCACTAGAGCATACTGCAATTTGAGATTGGAATTCACATTTCAAGCTCTTCAAGGCTTGTGGTCTATATATTGCGACCAGGCTTACGTTTATGCCTGATGGACAAATAAATAAATGATGCATGATATTTCATGTCAATGTTGAGAATAAAATATTATGAATTATATAAAGTAATTTGCCATTTTGCCTTTTACAGGCAATATGGCAAAGACATAGTTGTTTGTTCCTCAAATCAAAGGCTCAACAGCTTTGTTATATATGATATTTTACTGGTCATGTCTTGTCTCATCTCTTATTGTGCTGTAGTAACCTGGGTCATTACCTCTTTTGCAGTATAGATTTATAGGCAGACAATGACAAGGAAAAAGAAGAAGAAAACAGCTCTCTATGGCAGAAATAGAACAGGAAGTGACTTATTGCAGAATTGGCACTTCCCTTATTTGCAGTAAGGACTCGCAATTGTGATGATATGTCACGTTCCTTGCACATGACCATATTGACTCGACAGCATGCTAAGGAATCGAACCTGTCATATATGCACTGCCAGATACGCTTCGCAATTCTCAAAAGCAGCATCAAGTGTTGGAGTGAACTCGTTTTGTTTGAGAAATAAATTACTATCGTACTGAGATATTTCAATGCTCCCTGTTGGCTTTTTAAAAAGTACATTGAAATAATCAAGCATCATCTCAGAAGTGATTCCTTTGTAAACAAACTTTGCATTACACTTTTTGAAACAATGCACTATTCAGCTGCCATGATGGTTTTCTATTCCAAAATTATAAAATTCTGGTATATATAGAAATAGGACATTTTTTCATGGATATTTACTAATCCAAATGTGTACTTTTGGAATTAGTGCTAAGCCGAATAAGCTGACACCAAGGAATGTTATTGCTGGCTAGAACTGGAATCAGGCCCAAGTGATTGGAAGCTTGGAACAAGTTTTAGTTAGGCCCTATATATATACAATGACCTACATTACACTCAGGTTTGGAAAATTAGTCGATTATTTTAAGTTGGTGTGAAACTTTAGATTGATTTATTGACCATAAATCTTATAAATTCCATTTTTATTCATATCAGCAGTGAAAATCCAATAAAGACCTAATAACGAGATGTTATGAACCTCTCTGTCTTCCACTGAAGTGCAAATCAAACTTTCTGGTGCATTGATTTTCAACGGAAAATCATTTTAGAGTTTGTTCAGGTTTCAAATAAATTTATCAGATTCATTTCAATTCTACTTTCCACCATATTCATAAAATGAATGTTGCAGAGCAATCACTTGAACTGGATACCTTCTCTTCTGATTACAACTTGTTATTTGATATTAAAAAACAACTTCTGAATAAAGAATATTTCAATCTTTTTTGGTTTGGTGATTGTTTATGTTCTGACATAATGCAGGTGTTTTTGACTCAACATATATAGTATGTGCTGTCATTGCCAAAAGAGCCTAAAATTCAATGAAAAATAACATTATATGTCTTTACAACCACATGGTCTCATTTGAGATTTCTTCCCCCACGCATGCAAACCTTCTCGAGTAAGACGGATGTTCTGCAATCTCCGAGGACCATCTTTGTCATCTGTGCTTTTTGTTGGACTTTGCTTGACAAAGGACAAAGGTGGGCCATTAGTCTTCGGTCTGTGGTATGGAAAAATGTTATATATTTTCTGAGTGCACATTCTTTAAAGTCATACATTTTGGAGGCCATTCCATGGAAAATATAGTATTTGTTTGCATTTTGTTAAAATATTATTCATTCAAAAAGCATAGAATTCATGCACAGGGATGTTATAAAACCTGTAAAAGGTTAAGGTTTGACTAAATTTTGTCAGTAGAGGAGAGCCAAGTTTAGTTGGGAAGATTCAAGTTTAGTTGAGGCGGTCCGAGGGACAGGTGAGAGTAGCCACGGCTAGTTGAGGGAAGTTGAGGGTAATTTGAGGCAAGGTGAGGGAAGACAGGGTTTAGTTGAGGGAAGTGAGTTTATGAGATGGTATGAAGGGGTATATGCAGCCACGAGGCTTTCCAACTGTTCAGACACAAACTTGTCCCATTCCTAAAACCAGCCACTGAATTGCTGATAAGCTCCAAGCCAACCAACGAGATTGGCCATGATGTTAATTTTTACTTTGGAAAAATGGCTTGTCTGTCTGCTGAATACACTCCTCTGTCCAGGCCTGCTGCAGTACAGATAGATGTTCTACAATCTCACCTTGCTTCTTGCTGACCTTTGCTTGACAAGGAACATGGGGCAGCCTATAGTCTCAAGAATGAGGTAATAAAAAGGGTATTGAGCCAGGCCCAGAATGTTAACTTATAGGTTTTTGTTTCCTATAAGATATATGTGTGAGGAATATGGAGTTTAAAAAGTTAAAACATTTCCGCCATTTATAAGCTTCTGAATGAATGTCTTGCTGAACTATGTGTTTGCTTGTGTGTCCTGCACTCTTGGGATTAGACAATATTTTTGCTGTTTAGCTTCTAATCACCTTTTGTTTAGCTCATCTCTCTTCTACCAAAAGCAATTATGATCTAATTGACTCTTGATATCGTCTAAATACAGACATGCAATATATGGCACTCATATCCACATTAGCCAGCTGAATAAGTCAGAATTTCGCTCTACCAGAAAGATCTGTGCAGAATTGTTATCTCAGACAAACTGCTGTTAAAAGGAATTTACCAATATCTTGATATTGTTAAAATTTTATGTCACAATGACAAAATATTTTTTGCAGTTTCTCTTGCTCTGAAATTCAACACGATCTTTCACATGCAAATTTCTTCGAGCATGTCAGCTTGCAGAGTATCGGATTTTGAATTATTTTAATGAAAAACAAACAGACACATCGGCAAATCAATGTTGAAATGTGTTATGTGTTCAGATATTTGATTGTAGCCATAAGCACTTTTTGTGCAGGCAGCTGGGTGGCAGAGCAGCAGAGTTGTTGAAGTTCCTTCCTGCTGGGCTGAAGGTCTCTGTCTGCTCTGGTTCAAACCCTGGTTTGGGAACACAAAATTTTCAGTGGACCCTCTTGAGCCAATCCCAGCTGGATGATTTTCGGACAAGACGTTAAAATTGTGGCCCCTTTTATCAGTGCATGTCTGTTCTGGGCAAGTAAAAGATCTGTCAATGGGATAAATGTGTAAGATGTTGAAGACTCTATCTCCCCACTCATCAATCATCCCTCATGAGCACTCACAACTGGACATAGAGCTAGGGTGAGGCTAGACATGTAGATATCTATCTATCTTTGAGCAGGAACTATTTAATTGCAGATTATTACACATCATATCTAGTTGGTTAAGAAGATGTTAAAAAATGGTTTAATGTTCCTAAAAGTATTTCATCAGTTTTGAACACACAAAGTCTCAGTCATTACTGACAAAATCTTGACATTGGAGCATATTTGAGCTCTCAGGGAAGACTGCTTTTCATGTTATTAGTAATTGTTAAGGGTCCTATGAATGAATCATCTGACATTTTGTCTGGAAGAAAACATCCAAAGAATATAATTATGTAACTTTTGATTTTCCAGGTAAGTCTTAAAGAATTTCAGATAGAATTTGGTAGGCCTACATCATGGAAAGTATTTTACAGAGCTCTGGTTGATGTGTGCCCAGAGAGATAAAACTGGTCTTGCTCACTGCAGTTGGCAAGATACTGTCTCAGAGCATCTAAAAGGAAGAACTTCAGAAATATCATCTGTACAGACAAGCTCAGTTTGCTTGGATGCATCCAATAAAGACAGAGTAGTCTTTTTTGGGAAGAGAGACAAAGACTTTGTCCACTGTAGCACACTGCCATTTAAGATAGGAATTCACATTTATAAGCTATGGCGAAGTTTGTATAATGCAATCAGGCTTAGGGATATGCCTGATGGACACAAATGAAAAGATGCATGATACTTTACGATAAAATGGAGAATTCATTTATATAATTTCTGAAATATATAAAAATTGCCATTTTCTTCAAATGTGGCAGAGATATAGTCTGTCTCATTTCTAGCATGGACGGTCATCGTCAAAATTCCAATGAAAATCGCACCAAAACATGACAAAAACATGATAAAAAAATTAGAAAATAGCTAATCTACCCATCAGTATGTATATTTCTGTGTGACCTGTAGATGCTGAGCAATTAGGCCGAACACCATGCAGTTCGCATGTTAATTGTGAGACAACCTGTGGTTGTTTTTTCCTCAAATCAAAGGCTCTGTGACTTTGTTGTATGAATACATTTTACTGGTCATGATTGCTGTCTTATTGTGCTGGAGTACCCTGGGTCGCCTGATAGCATAACCTCTTTTGCAGAATGCTTTGACAAAATTATAAATTTGCAGTATAGATTTATATGCATACAATGATGTGGAAAAAGAAGAAGACGAAAACATCTCTATATGGCAGAAATAGAACAGGAAGTGACTTATTGCAGTATTGGTGCTTTCCTTATTGGCAGTAAAGGCCACCATTTTGATGATATGTCACGTTCCTTGTACATGACCATGTTGACTTGAGAGCATGCTAAGAACCGAAGTTGTCATATACACTGCCAGCTATGCTACCCAATTTGCGAAAGCATCATCAAGTGTAGGAGTAAACACACCCTTTTTTTTTGTCTTAGTATTGACTATAACATATTGAAATATTTCAGTGCTACATGAAAAATACATATTGGCTTTTTAAATAGTACATTGGATTGATCAAGCAACATCTCAGTTCTAAGTAATTCCATTTTCAATGGGTTTGGCATAATACTTTTTGACACTATGCACCATTTAGCTGCCATGGTTGTTTTCTATCAAAATAATCAAATTCTGGTTTGCAGAGAAATAGGATATTTACTGATTTAAATTAGTACTTAGTGGAATTACTGCCATGCCGAATAAGCTGACACGGCAGAAAACAATGGTGACAAGACATCAAAAGATCTTAATTTGATATAATTTTAATCTCATCCTCACATCTCAATGTAATATTGTTAAGCTTACCCTGACCACATCATACACTTTTTTTGTGAAGTTGTAACAAAAAGATTACCTTTCCTCTGGTGTCACACGTAACCAACAGTTTCAGGTCTCTCAAAGCAATTGAATGAATGCTTGAGTGTTTCATTGTTTTCTGTTTGTTGTTTTAGTTTCTTTGTAGAAAACTATAAACAATCACTTAAATCAAGCCGGAAAAAGGATGATTTGAAAACTTCAGAATTTTATGGCGCTCATTGGCAGGGTGAATACAAATAAGCCCTGCAACGGGAGGATGCTTGATCTGGAGATTGACAAACTACACACTTAAGTTTGGCGAAGGTGAAGGATAGTTTTTGCCTTCTGGAAGAGAAATCAGGACCAAGTGATTGGAAGCTGGGAGCAAGTTAACCCCCTACGTTACACTCAAGTTTGGAAAAGAAGTAGATTATTTTAAGTTGTTGTGAAACTTTTGATTGAATTATTGACCATAAAACTTACTCCATTTCATTCATCACAACAGTTTAACTCATTGCAAATTGTTCAATGCAGACAATGAAAATCCAATAAACACCTAATTATGAAATGTAATGAACCTCTCTGCCTTCCACTGAAGTGCAAATCAAACTTTCTGGTACATTGATTTTCGAAAGAAAAGCATTATTGAGTTTGTTCAGGCTTCAAGTAATCTATCAGATTCAATTTCAGTTCTACTTTCCATCATATTCATAAAATGAATGTTACAGAGCAAGCAACAGAACTGAAAAATTCTCTTCTGATTATATCTTGTTATTGATATGGTCTGTATTCAAAATCAACTTTTGGTAAAGGTATCAATCTTTTTTGGTGAGGCAATTGTTTATGTTCTGACCTACAGTTTTTGACTCAATAAAGTATGTGCTGCCATTTCCTAAAGAGCCTAAAATTCAGCTTCATATTCTTATATGAGAATTCTTCCTCCATCCATGCAAACCTTTTGGAGTATAAGATGGATGTTCTGCAATCTCCTAAGACCATCTTTGCTATCAGTGCATTCTGATGGTGTTTACTTGACAAAGAACACAGGTCTGCAATTGGTCTCCAGACTATGGTGAGGGAAAACAATGTATATTGTCCAAGTATAGATAGTTGAAAGTCATACATCTTTGCCATTTGGTGTCCAATAACACACATAACACACATAACACACATAGAAAATATAATATTTGTTCTAATTTCGTTATATCTTGAATGTTATTTAAGCCTTTAAGCAAAGTAAAACTTTTGAATATGTCCGAAGTCAAATAAAACAAAAACTGTTCTCTTTTTCGGGGTTATATACCAGAAAAAAAGTCTCAAAGCATCTAAAAAGAAAATAATTTAGTGATATCATCTATGGAGACAAGTTCAGTTTGCCTGGGTGCATTCAACAAAGACAGAGAAGTCTTTTATGGAAAAAGAGACAAAGGCTTTCTCCACTGTGGAACACTTCCATTTGAGATACGAATTACTAAATACATAGATGCTACTGAAAAGTTTGTAGATTACATACATTCAGACCTGAGTTTGATCAGTTTATGCCAATATACACAGAAAACGAAACAGTGTACGATATTTTCACTTGAAATTGACTCTTTGAGAATATTATAGAATATCTCATGGATGGGTGGATGATCAGGACTTTACATCTTGTATTTGTGCACTTGGTAGGCCAATTAGGACAGGAGGAGGACACGGCAATGAGACAAAGGATGATTGAAACAGCTGTCCAACATAGGCCCAGGTGACCCGGCAAGAGCTGGATCCGAACCCTGGACCCAGCGATTGGCAGCCCAGCACGCTACCACTAGACCAACCCTCCCCCCCTATAGAATATCTCAAAATTTTCGTTGAGTAATTGTAGAGTCCATGGAATAGGGATAGTACACGTAACGCAGAGACAGCTGTTTTTTACCTCAGAGAAGAGAGGCATGTTCTTCTTGGAAATGCATATATGATCCGCAAGTGTATTGTACCATTTGGTCCAGTCTAATGTATTTCATCTTGTTTTGTGCTCTTACGTTTTTCTTCTTTTGCTGGTGTACTTTGGCTGCCTATGTGTTATAACCTCTTTTGCAGAGTGTTTTGATTAATTTATAAATTTTGCAGTATGGGTTTTTATACAGACAATGGTGTAGAAAAAGAAGAAGAATAAAAAAGCATTATACTACAGAAATAGAACAGGAAGTGACTTATTGCAGAATTGGCGCTTTCCTTATTGGCAGTGGGACTTATCATGGTTATGATATGTCACGTTTCTTGCGCATGACCATATTGACTCGACAGCATGCTAAGGAACAGAACCTGTCATATACACTGCAGGCTATGCAGCACCATTTTCAAAAGCAGCATCAAGTGTTGGAGGAAACACACTCTATTTTTTTTTTTTCGAAATAAATTACTATAGTAGGCCTATTGAGATATTTCAGTGTTACGTGTTAGCTAATTAAACTCTACTTTGGACTGGTGTTCAAAAAGCTATATTTCAGATGTAAAATTTTCCATTCAGCTGCATGGTTGTTTTCTACATCAAAATTATAAAAGTTCTGGCTTGGAAAAAGGGCTCGGATGACTTTTCTTTGATATTTAATAGTCCTGATACAAAGTTTTACTTCAAATGTGGAATCAGTGCTTAGCCTGTTAAGCTGACACCACAGACAATCATGGTGACAAGAACTTAATATGAATTGGCAACATGTCTTTATCCCGAGATTGACAAACTATACATTTATGTTTGGCAGGTAAAGGAATGTGGGGGTGACCATTTTATATCAGGGGGAGGGGGGCAAGGAGTTTTTTTAAGTTTTTTTCTGAGCAGTTATGAAGTAAATAATTTCTGTTGGGGGTTTTCTGAAACAAGCTGTTGCTTGATTTATGAGTGAACATTCGGAGACTTCACATGCTGGGAATAAACAATTACTGTAACCATCAACGTGAAATAAATAATTTCCCGCTGAGGAAAACTCCAAGTCCCAACCGATTATTAAATGGTCTCCCCCTTATTGTCGGCTTGAACTGGAATCAGGACCAGGTGACTGAAAGTCCGGAGCAAGTTAACCCCCAACATTACATTCAAGTTTGAAAAATAAGTATATTATTTCAAGTTAGTGTGAAACTTGAGATTGATTCATAAACCATAAAACTTATTCCATTGCATTCATCACAACAGTTTAGCTCAACCCAAATTGTTTAATGTTGGCAATGAAAATCTAATAAAGACCTAATTATGAATTGTAATGAACCTCTCTGCCTTCCCCTGAAGTGCAAATCAAACTTTCTGTTGCATTAATTTTCAAAGGAAAATCATTTTAGAGTTTTTTCTTGCTTCAAGTAATATATCAGATTTAATTTTAATTCTACTTTCCACCATATTCATAAAATGAATGTTGCAGAGCAATCACTTGAACTGGATACCTTCTCTTCTGATTACAACTTGTTATTTGATATTAAAAAACAACTTCTGAATAAAGAATATTTCAATCTTTTTTGGTTTGGTGATTGTTTATGTTCTGACATAATGCAGGTGTTTTTGACTCAAAATAGTATGTGCTGTCATTACCAAAAGAGCCTAAAATTCAATGAAAAATAACATTATATGTCTTTCCAGTCACATGTTCTCATTTGAGATTTCTTCCCCCGTCCAAGTAAACCTTCTGGAGTAAGACGGATGGTCTGCAATCTCCGGGGACCATCTGTGCTTTTTGTTTGCAAAGGTCATAGGTTGGCCATTAGTCTTCTCTTCAGTCTGCGGTATGGAAAAATGTTATATATTGTCTGAGTGCACAGGCTTTAAAGTCATAAATTCTGGAGGCATATAACATACATGGAAAATATAGTATTTGTTTGACTTTTGTAAAGATATTATTCATTCAAAAAGCACAGATTTCATGCACAGCAGAAGTTACAAAACTTATAAAGGTTAAGGACCGCCGAAATTTTGTCTGTTGCACTTTAGTTGAGGACAGTCAAGTTTAGTTGAGGAGAGCCGAGGGACAGGCGAGGGTAGCCATGGGTAATTGAGGGTGATTTTTCTCACTAGATGAGAGTAAAAGGGGTTTAGTTGAGGGTACCGAGTTAATGAGATGGTATAAAGGGGTGTATCCTGCCATGAGGCTTTCCAACTGTTCAGACACAAACCTGTCAAATTCCTAAAACCAGCCACTGAATTGCTGAAAAGCTCCAAGCCAACCAAGATGATCTTTCATGACTGTAGACATCCTGGAATGTAAACGACCTTTGCCAGCACCATAACTCAGATCACCAATAGTTAATAAGATCATTTCCAAGCAGTGACTCTGCCTTATTACCCTCCTGAAATGACTTGATTACCTTAATCCCATCGGCAGCTTTGAAAAGTAAATATATCTTAAAGTCCTGACTGCCATAATCTGCCATGGTGTAAAATACTCTGGCTTACATGTACATTAGAAGAATGTTTAAGCATGCATATGAAGCTTATTCCTGGTAAGAAAAGCTAGTTAACTGTGCCAGTCTATGGTAGGGGGAACCGGGGCACATAGGGACCTGGGGCACTGTGGGACGGTGGGGTTCTCTTGATTCCTGGCACGGTATATGATATGGTAGTACAATCATATCTTTTAATTTCACATCCTGATGTTCCTATCGTTTTATTGACAAATTACAGCCACATTCAGAAGGATGGCGAGGAAAAGTTTGTTTTCCTACTACTAAAGTAAATATGGAGGGGTACAATTCAAGTCATTCTGTGGACAAACCATGAACAATGAGGCTTTCTCAGTGCTTATATGAATCTGATACAGCGTAGCGAACAGTTATGAATTGCTATCGTGATAAACATACTCACTGGTGCCTGAGAAATTAGCATTTTGGTGTAAAAGTCATATCAGGGCTCATTGGGACAGTGAATTTGAGGCACATTGGGATGCACGTAATATGGCAGAAAATAAGTATCCAAGTCAACTGAATGACCTGAGACAGCACATAATAGGTATTCAGGCCACAGTGAATAGAGGCGTAGTGGATAACCATGCTCTGTGAACCAACTTATTGCAAAGCACTGTGTGTTACTTACATAGATGTCTGCACCAAGGACATTTTATGTTAAATGTCTAAAACTTAAAGTTATTGACTATTGGCACTACAAGGTGTTAATGCACATATATTGTCTTACGTACTACTTATATGTAATATTTATTGCACATGGAGTGTTGAAAATATTTTTTTATTGATGCCCCAATGTGCCCCATGAAAGTGAAACAAGAGTGTCATTACAAGCCAACCTAGAGGAACTTCGAATTGAGAGCTATCAAGTAAGATCAAAATAATTATGACTTCCATTGATTTGCTTTAACTGAAATGCTGATCACTTTTTGTCGCCAATAAAAACTAATTTTCTGTTTTTTTTAAACATGTCTTGTGGCACCGTATTCCCAACATAAAAATTTCCTATTGCAACTCGTTCTTATTCTCACCAGATAATATTCTCTTTTTGTCTGGTACTTCCATCTAGTAAGATGGATGCTGTGCAATATCCGATGACTATTTTTACCATCAATGATTTTTGTTAGCGTCTACTTGACAAAGAACACAGGTCAGCCATTAGTCTCTTGCTGTGGCTGGGAAAAATGTTTCTTAGTGCTAAAGGTTGAGAGTATACATTATAGTGTCCTTGATATACCTTGCACCAGAGGTCATACGCATGTATTTCTGGTCTTTGAATTGAAAAAGTGGAATCCTGTGAGTATCTTAGTCTTTGGATGAACTCAATTTCAAATTCAAATGCAACAATTTCAATTTCAAATGCAACACTTCCTCCCAGACTCCATAAGGATGCAAGGACAGCAAAGGCGCCAAACAAGAATGGATGACAACAGGCCCTGATTCAAGAGGCATAGATCTGCTGAAGACTGAGCTGTTCAACAACAGTTACCGTAAATTTCATTGTAAAGTGCACCAGAACGCCCGCCAGGGTGAAGGTAGCGCTATATAAGTGATATAACAATAAACAATAAACAATAAACAATTTTGAATTGTTGGACATGTTACAATAATTATAGATACAAATTTTCCTGACGTGCTGAGTGAACTCATGTGGTTTGGTAGGATAGAGAGAATATTATGCCATCAATGTATTTTTGTGTATAAAATTAATCTAGTCAATAAATCATCTCCAGAATACTTGTTACAAACTTACAATTTCAGCAACCACTTATAATAATACCAGAAGTGTACAGGGAGAAACTGACAGGTTCCAGAGGTAAGCAGCTGTGCACGGTGCTTCAATTAAGCTTAGTTTCATACCTCATCAAGCAAAATAATTGCAAATGCAATTGTGATAGAACTGCACTATCATTTACTTTGTAGCATTTCACAATGACATAAACACTTTTTGCATTCCTGCTACATAATGGTGCTGGTATATATAGGCCTATTCAAAAACCAAAGGAGATCTGTGCATGTGATGCTTCATGGATTTTTTCCCGACATGCCATTTGTCTTCAGCTGCAATCTAAACAAGAGGAGTTAAAGGATTTTTACTCTTCTTGAAAGTATAGCCATCCATTCTAGAACACCGCAAGACCAAAGGTCGCACAAGGTCAAAAGGCTTGTTTCGGTTGTTGCCCTCAGAGAGGAACACGAAGAGAAGATGAATGGGAATCTGGTCTCTGGCAGCACTGGAACAAATCATTAAGTCAACCCAAGATCTATTTGCATTGATAAATATGGTAAATAAATACATGGTTGCTCATAAATATGGAATACTTCATCATTCTCCATTGAAATTGATAACTTAAGCAACTTCTGCTGGAGCACACGATGGTCCGATTCAAATGTAACTATTTCCAATGATCCCTAAAGGGAAGAACATGCTCTCATATAAAATGCATGCTGCAGCGTTAACCCCTGGAAAAGTTACAGCCACACGAAATATGGAAATTCAGGTGGTTTTTTAATTTGAGGAGCATTCAACAAAAAGTTTATAATTCTTGCAAAAAATGTAGTTGAGGCTTTCAAAGAGTGATTAGAGAAGATAACTTGACCTTTACAATGGACCTTGCTTACATTCACACTCTGAAAATTACTTTTATTTGACAATTTTTTTCCAAAAAAGTATTCCATATTTATGAGCAGGGGTGTAATTTTTCTGGGTTAGATGGATGACCGTTGCCTTAAATCCTGCATTTGAAAACTTTTTTGCTGTATCTTTGATTTCTTTTGCAGATATGGTCTAACCCATAGATTAGGGTGTCCCAAAAAGGTGAAAGTCTGAAATTCATTGGGGCTAACCTCTAAATGTGTTCTGTAGCCCCTCTCTGACTCCCATGTAAAATTTCAGCTCATTTGAAGTTGTTTTAGATGTTGCTCAAGAGCCCCAAAGAAAGATGTATAAATTATTCTGCACAGTGTGGTACCAATTTCATGTTTGTAACTTGCTTGGGTGTTGAGAAAATCTACATATACGGGATATACTTATAAAAGCAGTTTTCTGTGATTTAAAAAAAACTTCTTGGATTCTTTCAATAGTCTCAAATCGATTGAAAGACATTGGTTGATATGCTTGTGTCTCTGTCACACTATTGAACCAATTTGGGATTGTCTCATATTTAAAACTCAAAATTAGACTGCAATTAATCTTCATTAAGAAAGGCGCTTTGCCTTGGTGTCAATTTTTCATGTAAAATAGTATACTTTTGCCAATTATACAAGAACAAAGTAAGGTACAGATATGAAATTGGTACCATAGTGTGCAGAATAATTTATACATCTTTGTATCAACTATCAATGTGTTTGGCAGGACTGAAACCAATAATTTATGAGATATTAGCCAAAATAAAATTCACATGTAAATTCATCCATCTTTCTTTGGGGCTCTTTAGCAACATCTAAAACACCTTCAAATGAGCTGAAAATTAACATGTAATGGGAGTCAGAGAGGGGCTACAGAACACATTTAGAGGTTATCCCCAATGAATTTCAGACCTTCACTTTTTTTGGGACACCCTACCATAGATTTGGGAGTAAAATTAGACAAATAACCTGTGTTAGTCAACCTCCTAGTCCTAGTGAAAAGTTTCTGAAGCCTTGTCCTGCAGAATTGTCTTCCGAAGTTTGGTTGTCTAGTGTGCTGTTGGAGCAAAAAAGGTTTTTGATGTTGACATGTGGTAGCTATGTTCTGAGAAAAAGAAAATTCTTACATTCACAGTTTACATTGTTACGACAATACCAATCTATTTCTAAAGTGAGAAAAATGTACAAAATCATAAAATTTACATCGTCTTCTGTTGTTTTCACACTGCATCAATTAAACTTCATTTATAAATCACCAAGGTTTCAAGATATGATGCAATTTGGTCTTGGATTAAAAATTAATCAGATCTGAATTTCCGCCATTGATCTACTACGCAATATGTACATTGCTCTTTTGCTCCCTTGAGTTGCATGCAATGACGAAGAAAACGAAGACAGCATGTTTCACGGCAGACAATATGGATCATGTGATGCTGGTATTTGATCTTTCTTCATTGTGTATACGTTATGGAGGTTTTAGCTGCAGATCACATCTGAAAGCTTTTTAATACTGCATTATGTATAGTACTTTTATGTCAAATTTCTGGGTTTTAAATTATGCATCCTGCAGGGGATGAGCATATAGTAGAGGCACACCCCTTATACCAGGTTGAGATCTAATTGACAAAATGTGTGCATTTAAGCACCCTCAGAATCGGCATCTAAATTCACCTGAAACTCAAGTGTTTGTTTAATGCGTCTGAAGTTCGAGGAAATCAACAGTGTCCGCCAATTCTATGTTTCCGAAACATGCCAAAGGGACATTTTCAAGGCTTAGATTTCTGTTTCAATTCGGGAAGAGCAATTTCCATAATTTGGTGCCAAAGACAGAATTTCTGTCCCACAAATGAGGTTTTAGAATGAAGTACCACATTGCATGCAAGATTTTAAGCCCAGAAAAATAGAGTGCCATATTTAGTCTGAGCTTTCGTGCCATTTCATAAGGCGGACTAAGTTTGGTGTTACGGATTGATCAACGTTTATTCTACATAGTCTAGTTACTGGATGACATTTCACAGAATATGTGATGAACTGAAACAGAATATCATATTTGAAACTTTTCCAAAAAATCATGAACTCATTTTATAGTAAAAAAATGTTATCAATGGAGACACATTACTCATTCCTTGCCTGTCTATTGTTTTAGAATTTAAGCTTTGCATTCAGAGAATGCACAAAATGTTCAGGAATTCTTCAAATGGCCGTTGATATTTCTAAATCACTATCAACATCGTATATATACATTGCAGATATCTGCATTTGCTTTTGTCTTATCATTGGTAAGCTTGGCATCTGAAATAAGAAGTATCCTTGGCATTCCTTGCATCCCATTTTGCATTTTCTGGATTTTCTCTTTAGTTTGACTTCAAACTTTAACATCAGCGCCAATGTCAGACGGTTTTTTTTTTCTTCACTTTCATCTCACTTTCCTCTTTTCGTATCTTTGCCAAAATGTGAAGCTCTGCAAGAAACGTGTGGCTACTGCAACAGGCATCAGTTTTTAGACAAATCGGTAACCTGGGTGCATTGTCATGGACAACCAGTAGAAGCCTATGACTTCCATTACAGGAACAGGAAAGAGTGCTAATTGAGCATAGTTGGGACGAAATATGTTACATATTTCTTTTTTTTCAATATTTCAAATTTAAAAGATATATTATTTTCTGATGAAACTGGATCTTTTTTGCACTGCACTTTTGCATGTTAAGAAATTACTTCACAATGAACTGAGACTGAGTCCCAATTTATTTTGAGTAATATCTCATCCAGAGTGGTGATAACCAAAGTTACATTTTGCTTCGAACTATACAAATTTTTCTTTCATTATCAGATCGATGAAAGTAACAGTGCAAAAACAAACAAGTAAAGAAAAAATAAGCTGCTTGATGCAAATTGTGGAAATCAATATGCCAGGAACGACATGGTTTGAAGAGTGAGAACAACATTGATCTGCAGAATGAATCTGAATGATATTGCATTTGAATTTAATCCACCGGGCTTCATTTAACTAGAACAACAGTCATGATTTTTGAGCTGTGTACTCTTTCTCACTATCACAAAAATATAGGTTGATCTGTTTAGCAAACATGAAACATCAAAATGTATTCTTTCCCTCGAAAAGTTTTGAAATGTTCTAAATATGATATAAGTTAAGCGATTCCAGGTACTGTTCCCGCAAACTGAACCAAACACAGCCAAGAGATAAGAAATGTAGTTGCTTCATATAGGGTAAAGGTATAACATATTGAGGACTCCCCCTCTCTCTCCCATCTCATCAATCAACCCTTGTGAGCACCAAGAACTGAGCTTAGAGGGTTGCACTCTTTATCTATATCAACGTAAAACTTAGAAGCTGCCATTGCATTGGTCATTGATGCTCTATAAAATTTAAAATAGCATAAATCATATCTGCTCATTCATATAGGCCATATAGGCTGTAATAGAAGAATGGTGACAGTGTAAAAAAATAGATTCTGAACAGGAAATGACTTATTGCCTATTCAGCGACTCCCCCAACTTGGCAATACACAATTGCCATAGTGATGATATGTCACGTTCTTCGTACATGACCCTATTGCCTTGAAAACAGCCAGAGATGTCAATATAGAATTGTGCTGTGCTGTGCCATAGTGTAGGGAGAGTGATTTTTACTTTACTACATTTTAAGAGATTATAATACAAACTATTCTCTTTCTAGTATAAACTTTCCCTAAAAAGCTGCTTAGCCCACCAGTAGAGCTAAAGGGTCAGCATCTAAACCAAATGCTTGCAACCAATCTAATCTAATATACCGAACCTTCCATTGTACTAGCATGGAACAGGAAACTTTTTGGCACAAACCTTTAGGCCTATTTCATGTTAAAAGGTGGCTCACTACTCGTGTAATTGCGTCATGTGAGCACATTTCCGCCCAGCCAGGCAGGCCCTATCTAGCGTAGCGTCACCATTGCAGCTAGGCTCTGCGGACACTGGTTCAGCATCTTTTTTAAATTCTGAATATTCCATGCGAGGCCGCTTCATTTGACATTTGCGCCACTTCTATTGGGGTTAGAGACTTCTGTTTTGGAGCATTAGATGCGCTATTAAGATGACTGCAATCCCCAAGGATTTCAGCTTTATACTCGTAACAGAAAATTTTGAAAGGCGATTTTCGTCAAGCAAGTCTAATTTCTCATAAATGACTTGGTGATAAAAATAAATGTTTATATAAATTTCTAGTATGGTAGGAAGGCTTGTCTACATCATCCTATTGTTCCCCACTAATTTTGGAAGTAAATGATAAAGAAATAAAAAATCCTATCTCGTCAATTTTTTTTAGCGCCATGGTTTATTAAAAAAGTTAAAATTGTCAAAATCAAAACTTTTATTCCGAGCCCCTTGGAAAGTCCTTTAACTTAAATATATCTATCCGAATTTGTCATTACCTTTTCCTTATAATTGTCTTCCTTAGTTTCATGCTTCATTGCATAATATGGGATTAATTACCACTGAATGGCAAGGAAAACTTCACAGTAAAAAAAATTTAGGAAAAAATTGAGTTTTTCAGGTTTGTGTGGTTGGACACATATCAACAAAAATGAATTAGCTATCACAACTGGTTAGTCTTTAGAGTGTGGGTACACCCCTTGTATTGGCTCGGAGACTTAGGTATATTCAAGATAGTCTGGTACCCAAAGGATAATTTGTACGAAAAGTATTGTTTTCCTATAAAAAAAGTAATTCATTGTCATCAAGTGTGCATGAATTTGCCAAATCATCACAATATGCCTATTATTTAAAAAAGGAGGCCTCTTCATCCAATTCTTCCTTCCTTCATTCATTCTTCCTATCCTTTATTCCTTCATCTTTTAATCCATTCTTCTCACCAGCTGCGTTCTTCGTTTTCTCATCCTTCACTGTAAAATTTTAACTTTGAGTCAGGAAAAATTATTGAGTAGATGGTTACAATTTCTTTGAGCTAACACAGCTTGTTGTTTAAGTGATGACAAAGACACTTTGGTGATGACAATTGGTAGATTATCGTAACTCGAAACAACAATTTTGCAACCATCTCCCTTAATCATATCAGCTGAAAAAAATTTCAAATTTTACTGTCTTCCTTCCTTTCCTTCTTCCTTCCTTGCTTTCATCCTTCATCCTCTAATCCTTTCTCTTTTCATCTGTTCGACTCCTTTCTTCTTTTCATCATTTCTTCCTTTCTTCCCGCCTTCCTGGCTTTATTCAAGGCCTGAATCAGCCAGACTGATTGAACATTTGGAGCTGGTTTCAATGCTTGCACTTTTTTTTTTAAAATTGACCAAGAAAACAGTTAGCGCAGTGATGTAGAGGAAGGTTAGACGAACATTTTGATGTATCAAACTAAAAAATCTGTTGGGAATTTTTTGAGATATTTGAGTTTTAAATTTTTTATTTATCACACCCTATTCTTAACATGGAATCTCCATCAAAAAGTGCTTTGAATCGCCAATTTTTCCTGCTATGTAACAGCAGCAGACTGACAGAGTGTGATAAACCTATAGCAGTAAGCACTTACACACACATTTTAAAAATATGCTTTTTTTGCCAGCTAGTCCTAAGTATCATCATACTGTAGAATAGTTGTAGTAGAATTTCCCTCACTTTTGAACTATGTGGTGTAATATGATGATGCCAAAGCATAGAGAGACCGTCACTGAGTTCTGTGGTGCAAGAAGTGCAAAGCCCTTTAAAATTTAATTGCTTTTGTCTGATTAACCCTAATAATAGCAACACTTGTTATGATATCACATTTCCTTTAAAATGTATATTGTACATAATTATGTAGGCCTAACCAAATAAAACATTTTATGATGAATTGGCAACAAATATAGGGTGATGAAAGGTCAAAAATGGATGATGAAACGGCTCAAACAAAAAAAGATGGAAATACCTGCCAGCCTGATGATGAAATGACCCGGAGCCGCCCTCCTGGCCTCAAAAAATGACCCAATGTTGTGACGTTGCAAATTATTGTAGCACAATGGTTATCATTGTGGCGTCACCATCTATTTATAGATTTTAACTGCTTGACAAAAAGTGACGTCATCTCTGGCTAACTTAGTTGTGACGTCATGACCATTGTTTCATCATTGAATGACGTCATATAAACGGTGCCACTTTTTTTTTTGGCACATGCAAAAAAATTGCCTAGTGTATCCCTGTGTCAGTGGCTCTGTCTCCTACCATTTGAAGACCTCTGGTCTCTGCGCTTCGCGCAGAGACCTGACGGTCTCCATTATTGAGGTTTTTAGGTGTTTTTGTGAGAAATTTCACCGCTGTGAAACAAGTACTTTGCAACCATGTTAAGTGTAGCCAATGTCGAGTGAATCAGGGCTAAACGTGTGGAAAGAGTGTTTGTAAGCACTTAGTTAAGTATGGAGTAGAGTGCTTTGAAATTACATGTTAAAAATATAGTAGTTGTGCATTTTAGCATTAACTACATTTTCACCTGATTTTCTGAATTTATGATAGGCCTATTTTGCTCAAGCTCGCTGTGTGGCCTACGCAAAGCAAGTTCTTTGATCGAGTGAGCTGACTTAATTTGATCCAATCTGAATTTCAGCCATCGATAATCTATGCATTACATGGCTTGCTCTTTTGGTCCCTTGGGCTTCATGAAATGAAGCAGATAATGAAGGCATCATGGTTTCTTGTTGAAATAAGATGGATCACACAGAGCTGGGAATTTTATCATTCTGCAGAATCTACACTGAGTGGGTTATGGAGTTTTAATCTCTGATATACACGCCTGTTTCTGTTAAGGCGCTTTAATGTCAATTTTAAGGATTCGGAAATTTTCATAATTTCTTTGCTTAAAATAAAATTATCACAGAGGCTTATCCTGTAGTAAAAGATAAAAATCCTGCATCAACCTGGGCCTTGGAGTCAGGTAGTAAATTAACCGATTCTGACTCCTGGCTGACTCCTATGGCTCTCTGAAAAATAACTGCGACTTAAGACTCCCGAGGCATCCTAAATTGCGACTCCGACTTCCAACTCTGCTTATCGGCATTATTGTACGCAAATATTTGATGGTCAACAAGGGTTAAAAGCACTTCTACCAATTTTCCATAGGCTTTTGTACATATAGGAATACTTGTTTTGGAGGCTTGGTGTAAAATTGAGGAAACATTTAACATCGTTGCAACAGGTTTTTTGTAAATTGTATTAATTATTCTTTATGAATCAGGAGTCATCACATTAATTTTTGACTCCAACTCCGACTCCACGAATAGACTTCTGACTCCGACTCTAAAGCTCTGACTTGAACAAAAATGTTTTAAACATCTTCATAACTGAAATAGTAAGCCACATGGAAAAATGAAGACTAAATTTGCTTTCAGAAATTGCTTGAAAGCTGAGATAACAGTAAGTATGGTTCTCTGCCTCGTTTGGCTTGAAATGTTGCATGCAATGATGCACTTCATTCTAAAACCTCATTTGTGTGAAAGACCATTGTGTCTTCAGCCACGAAATTAGGGAAATAGTTCTTATAAAATTGAAACAGAAATCTTACCCTTAGAACCCCCTTTTCACATGTTTTAGCGTCATAGAATTGGCAAGACATGGTTTTACTTCCCTTACTTCAGATGCAATAAACAGACACTAGATATTTTATTGAATGTTGACAAAGATTGCAAAGGTGCTTATTACATGCCCCGATTTTTAACACCTGCACAGATCATAAACCTTTATTACATTGTTCTTTTCTTCTTTGCTCCGACACCACACAGGACAACATTTTTCATATCATGTTCATGACCATCCACTACATCAAAATTGCCTTTATTCAGATCCTAATGGTATGCTCTAATAATCCAGTCAATTAGATGATAATTGCTTCTTTGCGAGAGAAAATGTGACAGGGTAACAGAATGATTAAAAGTAAAACAATGCAATTAACTTGGTGATCCCAAAGGGCATGGGACTATCAGGCAAAGAGGAAAATTGCACACATAAAGAGGCATCTGACATCATTTACGATGATAACTAAAACAGGCCATCCATCTCTCCAGCTTTACTTCCCAATCTATAAATTAGACCATATCAGCATAAAAGATGTCAGACTGAACACAAAACAGACAAGAAATAGATTAATGAAAAGCTTTCTGGCATACAAAAGGTCAAATCTGTGCAGCTTGGCTCGCAACAACAAAGCTACAAAAAGAAGGCTTCCATGCCCTAGAGGGAGGGAGAGTAAGCTCACTTGGCAGAGCACTGTTCTGGGAATCACAGGGTCCTCAATTCTATTTCTGTTCTAGTCAGGTCTCTGGACAAATGTTGGACAGTAGTTTCAATGATCGTTTGGCTTATAAGCCGCTCATAACTGTAACATCCTCTTGTCAGAATTAGCCTACCAGATGTATGAATACAGGATATCAAACCCTAATTATCCTTCCAACCCCCAGACCCAGAGGCTAAAATATTTCTACCACATTTATTTATGCAAACAGGTCAGGGGTTAACTTTATGATTTGTTTGAGTGCAACCAGAGACCAGGATCCCATTCATCTTCTATTTGTGTTCCTCTCTGAGGGCAACAACCGAAACAAGCCTTTTGACCTTGTGCAACCTTTGGTCCTGCAGTGTTCTATAATGGATGGCTTTACTTTTAGGAAGAGTCGCAATCCTTTTTACTTCCAATATTTTGCTCTAAACAAAGGGCACATTTCAAAAATGCATGATGCATACAGTACCAGCTCTCCTGGGGCTAGACAATATATATGGCAGGAATGCAAAAAAAAAGTCTGATTTTGAGCTGCCGTATAATTCATAATGCTGTTCATTCAGACTTTAGTATAGTTCTTTTGTTTGCCAATGACAGCACCAAGTAAAGCTGCAAACAGACCTGCAATTGATCGTAGTTCAAATCCAAATGCCAGTCTTGGGTCTTTGTATATAGTATGTGTATATGTAGACAGATAACTTGTGTCATGAGTGTGTCTCAACTTACTATCATGGTTAGTATCTATAAGTCATATTTAGCCTTGTCAACGATTGCAACACCCCTATTTTGTTTGATTTCGTTGATGCTTTTCGCAATGCTAATTGCAATTATATAGCCTGTTTTCTCAATAGTGGACTTGAGAAGTTATGTTATTGCTAAGTTCTTTAACATTTATTTTCCATCGACCAAGAAATAATTATATGGGACTCCTCTTATTCAAGCTGCAGGCCCTGAATCCATGTTCATGACTTCCTCAGTAATGTATATCATGGGACATTATAATGTATACTACTCTCTTAACCTTCTGTACTAAGAAATATTTTTCTTGGTGGCCATAGTTCGAGACTAATGGCTGACCTATGTTCTGTGTCAAGCAAGTACCACCAAAAAGCAACGATGGCAAAAATGGTCTTCGGAGATTGCCGAACATCCATTTCCCTCGGGAAGATCTGGTCAGAAGGAGAATATTATTAGATGAACAGAATAATTTTATATTGCACCTTCAGTGCTGCAGAATATATTAAACATAAGACCATTTCAGATTCATTCAGAGTCACAGAATTTGAATTGGATTTAACGAAAATATGAAAAAATTGATTTTGTATAAAATTTCCTGCAACTGAGATATATCACAAGTTTTCTCTTTTAACATGAAATAAAGGTTTGTGCCAAAAAGTTTCCTGTTCCATGATTAGTGCAATGGAAGGTTGGGTATATTAGATTGGTTTCATGCATTTAGTTTGGATGCTGACCCTTTAGCTCAACTGTTGGGCTTAGCAGCTTTTTAGGGAAAGTTTATACTAGAAAGAGAATAGTTTGTATTATAATCTCTTAAAATGTATAGTAAAGTAGCACACTTCTATATTGACATCTGGGGCTGTGTTCAAGGCAATAGGGTCATGTACGAAGAACGTGACATATCATCACTATGGCAATTGTGTATTACCAAGTTGGGGGTGTCGCTGAATAGGCAATAAGTCATTTCCTGTTCAGAATCTATTTTTGTACAACTGTCACCATTCTTCTTTTACAGTCTATATTGCCTATATAAATGAGTAGATATGATTTATGCCATTTTAAATTTTAGAGAGCATAAATGACCAATGCAATGGCAGCTTCTAAATTTTCCGTTGATATAGATAAAGAGTGCAGCCCTCTAAGCTCAGTTCTTGGCGCTCACAAGGGTTGATTGATGAGATGGGAGAGAGAGGGAAGTCCTCAATATGTTACACATTTACCCAATGTGAAGCAACTACATTTCTTATCTCTTGGCTGTGTTTGGTTCGGTTTGCGGGAATTGTACCTGGAATCGCTTAACTTATATCATATTTAGAACATTTCAAAACTTTTTGAGGAAAAAATACATTTGATGTTTCATGTTTGCTAAACAGATTAACCTATATTTTTGTGATAGTGAGAAAGGGTACACAGCTCAAAAATCATAACTGATATTCGAGTTAAAAGAAGCCCGGTGGATTAAATTCAAATGCAATATCATTCAGATTCATTCTGCAGATCAATGCTCTCACACTTCAAACCATTTCGCTTGAAGGTTGCAAGGTTCTACAAGTACAGCTGGAGGTAGCCCTGGGACCCATGCGGAGCATGGGTCATGGGTCGTCCCATTCAAATTCTTGAGATTTTGACATGGTATCAGGAGAATTGGTCTAGATTAAACAATTCTTATCTAAATTTGATGATATTTTGGATTTGGATAGCCTATATATGTAACTGCTGACGGCACTACTTTTGTAAGCAATTTCACAAATATTTCCATGGTAAAAATTACTTTTAAATCACAGAAATGTGAGTAAAATGTGAGTGAAAGCCATCAGCCTCACTTTGGTGTGTGATGTCACCATTGTGACGTCACCAAAATCAACTGTGACATCTTAAATGTTTGTTATGACATCACCCTCTCTCAGCCAATGAGAGGGAGCCATTTCTTCAATGTATAAGGATGAAAATCACTTATCAACTCATCATTATGTTTTCCTTTCTTCTGGTGGGTCATTTTCTTCACCACAGGACACAGGGTTAGCAACACAAGTCTTCTATCCAGAATTAGTAAAAGTGGCCATGGAACAATAACTGGAGTGGTAATTCTTTCGAAATCTAAAATTGCATGCTTTTCCGAGAACAATCTTATTGTAATTTTTCTGACACCAGACTTTATGCATTTGTAATCCTAGCTGTTCTTTTTAAGAATTCAATTATTTTTGTATTGTGTTTTAAATTAGATTTTTCTATGTGACATACATGAGTGGGAGTGGCTGACTGATGGAAACCATAATTTACCGTTGGACTTTAAGAAAAACACTGGGTGATATTTCATATATAAAATGAAATTAGTTGCAAAAAGTAATTTTAACTTACAGCCGTGTGAATCCCATCTAGGTAAAGAAGAAATGACATTACGTATGCGTGAGTTTATATGAAAAGATTATTATTCTAAATTAGATTAAAATGTTTTGTTTTCAACAATGCTTTAACACAATCTCGTAGCATACAACCAGCAAAGAACAATTTTATCTGTTACTTAGCCTTGGAGGGGTGGAGAAGGGTTGGTCAAGTGGTAGCATGCTAGGCTGCCAGACACTAAGTCCAGAGTTCAAATCAAGCTCATGCCAGTTACCAAGGCTCATGTTTGACAGCTTTTTTAATCATCCTTTGCCTCATTACTGCATCCTATTCCTGTTCTATTTGGCATGCTATGTGCACAAATACAGGACATAAAGCCCCAATCATCCATCAAATGTCTCTTAAACAAGTTACACGGAACTTGTGTACTGCAGATTTATTCTGACTAGTGACGGTATGCTGGGAAGAAACTAAATTAGGCACCTATTGATCTCTAACTGATGGATCTAATCTTGGAAAGATTGGGACGAAACCCACTGGCCAGGAGACATGTATGACTAAAACATTTTGAGTTCAATAGAGTGGATGGTTGGTGACATGGTTTTATGTCCTCTGTTTTTGCTCTGAAAGACTTGAAAGACCGGTGGCAACCTGAGAAACGAGTTGATGTTGGACAGCGGACACCTTTGGTACACTTATAATGCAAACTTAAAGAAGTATTTTGTCGTTCAACTTTTTTTGTAAACTCGTCTTCAAACAGGAATCATTTCACCAATCATGAAATACTCTTTGTTATTGAAGCGAATGAAGCTCTTTGGATTAAATTCAAATGTGATATCATTCGGCAAATCAATGTTCTAACACTTCAACCCACGTCTTCGCAAAAATGTTGATTTATACAACAGTCCTCTGAATGATGTTCTAAAAAACAATTTCTTTATAATGGGTTGATTAGATGGAAGTCCCGGCATGAACTCAATGTTATTGACAAGTGCAATACTAAATGCAATATCATTCAGAATCATTCTGTAGATCAATGTTCCCACACTTCAAACCATGCACATGTCCTTGCAAGCGTATTGATTCCCACAATTTGCTTTTCTATTTTGTTCATGACATCAATCATTATTTTGGTTCAACATAAACAATTTGATCAATTGGGCAAATAGTTAGAACCAAATATAATCCTCAGGAATTGTAGCTCTGCAACATAAAAGAACATGTTGCAACCTCAGCAGATGCCTAAGGAAAACATAATGATGAGTTGATAAGGCTGTGAGAGAACAACATACCGTACTTTCTATTCCCAAGGGTGGGGTCTTTTACTTGCATCAGCACAGACCACTGAGGACAAGGTGCCCTCCAGCTTAGCCCTGGACCCCTGGGGACAGGGGGTCATGAATCCTCCCATTGGAAAATCATGAGCTTTGAAGGACATGATGTGGGAGAACTAAATTTTCACTCTTTTCCCATCTGTTTTATAATGAATTATTGATACATTCTGAAAGTAAACATGTTTTGCTGCTGATTGCACCTTATTTTGTCGCAAACAGTCCGTGGAATCGATGTTTAATCATCCTCTGAAACTGAAGAAGTGATTTTCATCCTTATACATTGAAGAAATGGCTCCCTCTCATTGGCTGAGAGAGGGTGATGTCATAACAAACATTTATGATGTCCCAGGTGATTGTGGTGACATCACAATGGTGACATCACACACCAAAGTGAGGCTGATGGCCTTCACTCACATTTTTCTCACATTTCTGTGATTTAAAAGTAATTTTTACCATGGAAATATTTGTGAAATTGCTTACAAAAGTAGTGCCGTCAGCAGTTAAATATATAGGCTATCCAAATCCAAAATTTCATCAAATTTAGATAAGAATTGTTTAATCTAGACCAATTCTCCTGATACCATGTCAAAATCTCAAGATTTTGAATGGGACGACCCATGACCCATGCTCCGCATGGGTCCCAGGGCTACCTCCAGCTGTACTTGTAGAACCTTGCAACCTTCAAGCGAAATGGTTTGAAGTGTGAGAGCATTGATCTGCAGAATGAATCTGAATGATATTGCATTTGAATTTAATCCACCGGGCTTCTTTTAACTCGAATATCAGTTATGATTTTTGAGCTGTGTACCCTTTCTCACTATCACAAAAATATAGGTTAATCTGTTTAGCAAACATGAAACTGTAGTAATACTATGATCAACCCCTAGTGATCAACCCTAGTGGTCATTTCATACGTTGCATTGAACCTCATTCTGAGATCAATAAAGTTGCTGTTACAACGACATCACCAAACTAGTCAGATGCCTGTGTGTTATTTATAATACTAAACCACAGTATTATTACATGGTGGCAGCCGGGCAAAGAACCATATTCGTCAATTTGGAGGACAAGCAGTGTCCAGAAATTCGCCCGCTAATCAGATTAGAAATTCAGTTTGACAGTTTCTAAAATCACACACAGTTATTCATCATGACTTCCAAATATCCAAGCATGCATTGGGATTCTCCAGATCTAGTCGACAGCTTCAAGTTATTTAAACAAAGAATGCTTCTAGTCTGCGAAGATAATGAGATAACAGACCCTGTCAAGATCGCCAGGAAAATCAAGATAGGGCTGGGTGACGAAGGTCTGCGTCGTCTTAATAATTCTGGACTGCCTAGTGCAGAACAAAAGAAGCCAGAGGAACTATGGGACCTATTTGCAAAGCAGCTGAAGGTCGCCGTGAACTTCCGTATCCACAGGCTTAGTTTGATGCAGTACAGGCAGTCGGAAAATGAGACTCTGGACGAATTCGTAAACCGTGCCAGAGCTCAAGCACAGTCATGCGAGTTCTCTGAAAATGAGTTGGAGGAACGAATCATTGAGTTGATAATTGCAGGAACTCCCTTCGAATTTTTCCGCCACATGCTGCTCGGAGCAGAAAAAGACCTAAAACTTCGAGACGTTTTAATCGAAGGACGAAAATATGAGGCAGCAGCCATGGGAAGCAATCAACTACAGATGTTGTCTTCTAATATCTACAAGGCACAGATTGATTCTGTTTCGCAGCGCAAATGCGGCAATTGTGGCTCTACACACCCAGCACGGCAGTGTCCAGCCTTCAATGCCACTTGTCATACCTGTGGTCGGAGAGGCCACCAGCAGAAAATGTGTCGCCTCAATTCTGATAGTTTCCACATGAAGAAAGACTACTCAGAAGGTGCTAAGAAATGCAACAAAAAGAAGTCTCGCAAAGTACACAAGGTCGAGCATGAAGACAGATTTTCTTCTTCTGAGTCTGAATCTGACATCAAAGGTTTTGATGCGATTACATTGACAAGAAAGGACTTGAATGCTGTTACACTGGATAAGGATATTCACCAGAAAGAAATTCAGAAGCCCACTGTAGTTCCTGATAGAACCTGGAAAATCTTGGATGCAGAGTTGTTCACAGTTAACAGGAGATATTTCATGGCAATATCTGATCACTTCTGCAAATTACCGATTATAAAAGAACTACCTAATCCATCAGCTGTAGCAGTCACCAAGTTGCTACAAGAAGCATGTGCTTTATTTGGCTTTCCAAAACAGATCATTTCTAACAAGCAAACCCAATTTAACAGCAATGTCTTCAAGGATTTTTGTAAAAAATGGAATATTGCGCATACAACTTCTTCATCCAACTGTTCCAAATCAAATGATTGTTTTGAACGACAGAGTCACAGGATTAGGCCTGTCATCAAAAAGTATATCAGACAAAGAGGGAAAGTTAACAATGGAAAGAAGTTCGTTTACAAGATCAAGCAAGGATTTCAAGAAGCGAAACAGATATACGGAAGAATAAAACCATAGAATGAAGAAATAATTAAAATTTATGTTTAAGTTAATTTTGAAATATTTTTAAATACTCAGTTGTAAATTTGTTGACATGCATTTTGAATTTTGAATAACATTTCCTATTTTAAGTTAAACAGAGAGGGATGTAGTAATACTATGATCAACCCCTAGTGATCAACCCTAGTGGTCATTTCATACGTTGCATTGAACCTCATTCTGAGATCAATAAAGTTGCTGTTACAACGACATCACCAAACTAGTCAGATGCCTGTGTGTTATTTATAATACTAAACCACAGTATTATTACAGAAACATCAAATGTATTTTTTCCTCAAAAAGTTTTGAAATGTTCTAAATATGATATAAGTTAAGCGATTCAAGGTACAATTCCTGCAAACCGAACCAAACACAGAGAAGAGATAAGAAATATAGTTGCTTCACATTGGGTAGATGTGTAACATATTGAGGACTTCCCTCTCTCTCCCATCTCATCAATCAACCCTTGTGAGCGCCAAGAACTGAGCTTAGAGGGCTGCACTCTTTATCTATATCAACGGAAAATTTAGAAGCTGCCATTGCATTGGTCATTTATGCTCTCTAAAATTCATTTAGGCCATATAGGCTTTTAAGAAGAATGGTGACAGTTGTACAAAAATAGATTCTGAACAGGAAATGATGTATTGCCTATTCAGCGACACCCCCAACTTGGCAAAACACAATTGCCATAGTGATGACATGTCATGTTCTTCGTAAATGACCCTATTGCATTGAACACAGCCAGAGATGTCAATATAGAAGTGTGCTGTGTTGTGCAAAAGTGTAGGGAGAGATATTTTTACTTTACTATATTTTAAGAGATTATAAAACAAACTATTCTCTTTCTAGTATAATCTTTCCCTAAACAGCTAAAAAGCTGCTAAGCCCAACAGGTGAGCTAAAGGGTCAGCATCCAAACTAAATGCATGAAACAAATCTAATATACCCAACCTTCCATTGCACTAATCATGGAACAGGAAACTTCTTGGCACAAACCTTTATTTCATGCTAAAAGAGAAAAGTTGTGATATATCTCAGTCCCATAAAATTTTATACAAAATTTATTTTTCATATTTTCGTTAAATCCAATTCAAATTTTGTGACTCTGAATGAATCTGAAATGGTCTTATGTTTAATATATTCTGCAGCACTGAAGGTGCAATATAAAATTATTCTGTTCATCTAATAATATTCTCCTTCTGACCAGATCTTCCCGAGCGAAATGGATGTTCGGCAATCTCCGAAGACCATTTTTGCCATCGTTGCTTTTTGGTGGTACTTGCTTGACACAGAACATAGGTCAGCCATTAGTCTCGAACTATGGCCACCAAGAAAAATATTTCTTAGTACAGAAGGTTAAGAGAGTAGTATACATTATAATGTCCCATGATATACATTACTGAGGAAGTCATGAACATGGATTCAGGGCCTGCAGCTTGAATAAGAGGAGTCCGATATGATTATATCCATGTCTTTGGATGGAAAATAAATGTTAAAAAAATTAGCAATAAAATAACTTCTCCAGTCCACTATTGAAAAAGCAGGCTATATAATTGCAATTAGCATTACGAACAGCATCAACGAAATCAAACAAAATAGGGGTGTTGCAATCGTTGATAAGGCTAAATATGACTTATAGATACTAACCATGATAGTAAGTTGAGACACACTCATGACACAAGTTATCTGTCTACATATACACATACTATATATGCAAAGACCCAAGACTGGAATTTGGATTTGAACTACTATCAATTGCAGGTCTACATCTGTTTGCGGCTTTACTTGGTGCTGTCATTAAGCTTGGCAAACAAAAGAACTATACTAAACTCTGAATGAACAGCATTATGAATTATACGGCAGCTCAAAATCAGACTTTTTTTTTGCATTCTTGCCATATATATATATTGTCTAGCCCCAGGAGAGCTGGTTGGCATCATGCATTTTTGCAATGTGCCCTTTGTTTAGAGCTAAATATGGAAGTAAAAAGGATTGCGACTCTTCCTAAAAGTAAAGCCATCCATTATAGAACACTGCAGGACCAAAGGTTGAACAAGGTCAAAAGGCTTGTTTCGGTTGTTGCCCTCAGAGAGGAACACTAATAGAAGATGAATGGGATTCTGGTCTCTGGTTGCACTCAAACAAATCATAAAGTTAACCCCTGACCTGTTTGCATAAATAAATGTGGTAGAAATATTTTAGCCTCTGGGTCTGGGGGTTGGAAGGATAATTAGGGTTTGATATCCTGTATGGTGGTCCCTCCGTTATAAGACCACCCCTTCTGCAGTCATGTAGCGGTCTCTCGTGGGGTGTGGTCACTCTTTGGGATACAAAATGCACTAAAAATACTACTCAGTGCAAGAGAAGGCGTTCAAATAAGGCAAGTCAATCTTACAACGAGGGGTCTCACAATGTTGGTATCACTGTATATATAAACTCACTCAGCTGATTTGAACAAGAGGATGTTAAAGTTATCAGCTGCTCATGAATGAGCCGAAGGATTATTGAAACTACCGTCCAACGTATGTCCAGAGACAGAAACGGAATTGAGGAATCCATTGATTAGCAGAACAGTGTTATGCCAAGTGAGCAAACTCACCCGCCCCCTAGGGCATGGGAGCCTTCATTTTGTGGCTTTGTTATAGTGACCCAAGCTGCGCAGATTTGACCTTTATGGTGCCAAGAAGCTTTTCATTATCTATTTCTTGTCTGTTTTGTGTCTACATCTGACATCTTGTATGCTGATATGCTCTAATTCATAGATTTGGGAAGTAAAATTGGACAGATGGATAGCCTGTTTTAGTCATCCCCGTAAATGATATCAGAAGCCTCTTTATTTGTGCAATTTTCCTCTTTGCCTGTTAGTCCCAGGCCCTCGGGATAACCAAAGGTAATTGTATTGTTTCACTTGTAATCATTCTGTTCTCCAGTCACATTTCCTTTTGCACAGAAGCAATTATGATCTAATTGACTGTTGGATTATCAGAGCATACCATGAGGATGTGAATGAAGGCAATATTGATATAGTGGATGGTCATGAGCATGATATGAAAAATGTTTTCCTGTGTGGTATCAGAGCAAAGGAGACAAGAACAATGTAACAAAGGTTTATGATCTGATCCGGCAGATAAAATGTATGGATGTAAAAAGCACCCTCGCAATCTTTGTCTAAATCCAATAAAATATCAAGTGTCTGTTTATTGCATCTAAAGTAATGGAAGTAAAAACAAGTGTTGCCAATTCTATGATGCTAAAACATGCGAAAAGGAAGTTTTTGAGGGTAAGATTTCTGTTTCAATTTGGGAAGAACTATTTCCCTAATTTCGTGCCTGAAGACACAATTTTCCTTCACACAAATGAGGTTTTAGAATGAAGTGCATCATCGCATGCGACATTTCAAGCCAAACGAGGCAGAGAACCATATTTACTGTAGTCTCAGCTTACAAGCAATTTCTGAAAAATATATATTTAGTCTTCATGTTTCCATATGGCTTATGTACCATTGTCAGTTATGAAGATGTTAACATTTGGTTCAAGCCAGAACTTTAGAGTTGGAGTCGGAGTTCTTTTTGTGGAGTTGGAGTCAGAGTCAGCTAGGCGTCAGCTTGGAGTCGGAATCGGTTCCTTTACTATCCGACTCCAAAGCCCTGGTTCAAGCGGAATTCTTTTCTTTTATTACAGGATTTGCCGCTTTGATAATTTTTTTCCAGCGATGAAACTATGAAAACTTCCGAATCAAATTGACATTACAGGTGTTTTCATTACCATGCGATTCTTGGCATTCACACTTGGCTGTGAGGAATCAATGCTAAACCAGCACTTACTACGTTTGATAATTCAAATATGTGACATTCTGTTGTTTCTAAACCAATCAGGTGCACTAAAAATGACATGCATTTGGTGGGTCTAGAACCTAAGAATTGTGAACTAATGAAATCACCTGTAAAGCGCCATAAAAGAAACAGCCATATACAACAGAGATTGAAGATATGACATTGGCCTTAAAACTCCATAACCCACTCAGTGTAGATTCTGCAGAATGATAAAATTCCCAGCTCTGTGTGATCCATCTTATTTCAACAAGAAACCATGATGCCTTCATTATCTGCTCCATTGCATGAAGCCCCTGGGACCAAAAGAGCAAGCCATGTAATGCATAGATTATCGATGGCTGAAATTCAGATTTGATCAAATTAAGTCAGCTCACTCGATCAAAGAACTTGCTTTGCGTTGGCCACAGTGATGGGCGGAAAAATATGCTTGAAAGTTGAATGGAAGTTTGAGAAAAGTGCAAGCATTGAAACCAGCTCCAAATCTTAAATCAGTCTGGCTGCTGCAGGCCTGGGATAGAGTGAGTCAGGAAGGATGGAAGGTAGGAAGGAATCACGAGAAAAAGAAAGGAGTCAAAGAAATGACGAGAGAAATTTACAATTTGAAATGTTTTTCAGCTGACATGATTGAAGGAGATGCATGGTCGTAAAATGTGTTTAAGCTGACATACCTTGTCGTTTTGATAACCTGTCCATTGTCATCACTAAAAACAACAAGCTAACTTAGCTAAAGCGAATTGTAAGCATCTCACGGAATCATTTTTCCTGACTCAAAGTTCAAATTTTACAGTGAAGGATGAGAAAAAGTAGAATAGAACTGGTCAGAAGAAAGGAATAAAATAAGAAGGAATAAAGGATGAGAGGAATGAAGGAAGAAAGGAAGGATTGTATGCAGATGACTCTTTTTTCCGATTTTATAGTAGGCATATTGTGATTATTTGGCAAATTCATGCTTACTCGATTACAACAAATTAATTCTTTTTTAGGAAAACGATACTTCTTACAAACTATCCTTTGGGTATCAGACATATACCTAAGTCTCCGAGCCAATACAAGTGTTGTACCAACACTCTAAAGACTAAGTCTGACTAACCAGTTGTGATAGTCAATGCATTTGTTGATAATATGATGTGTCCGACCAATCTTAACATTATGCACTGACACTGCATTTCTTTGACCAGTCTCATGTTTTTTTAGGCCTGCTTACTGCTAACTTCTACTTTTGTAACTACCTTTGTACATGTTCTAATATAAACCTCATATAATATTACAAAAATGTTGAATCAGCGCTCAGCCTGATCATAATTTGTTAAATTAATGCTCATTGACCAACGGTACATTCTTAGCAAAATAGTAAATTCGAGGTAGAATGTGGAACTTGGTGCAAAATGAGCCATTCAACCAACTAGCAGCTAAATAAATTTGTTTATTGTTTTGCAGTATCTATTTCCTTAATTTGATGGCCAACATCTGATTCATTGAGGTTGCAATGTTCGCACACTTTCATTGCCAATACTTGTAAGCAGCCTGCCTCAAGCAGTGTTGTCGCTGTCAAATCAATGTGCTTGAGTATGGAGAACATGCCTTGTCATCATACAACTGGTTCCTGTCAGGGGAATGAGCAGGTCTTATACCATTCGACACCTCTGTCAGCCAATCACGTTACAGTATTTCAGGGGAATAATTCCCATATTCTTTGTTGTCCAGTTATCCTCTCATGTTTGACTGTTTGAGTCATGGTATAAGCCGGTTATTCACCATGGGATCAGGAATATGTGTTTATCACACCTCGGCCTAAAGGCCTCGGGTGATAAATCACATATTCCCTCTCCCGTGGTGAATAACCTTAACATATTGGCAGTAGTGTAGCCTGGAGAACTTATTGGCCCTTATTGTGCTCAGAGTTGCATTCTGTCTTCATTCATATAACTGACAAAATAGCTCAAATCAAACTTTAAGATAGGGTTGAAAAAATTGCTTGAGAGTATTTCAGCTGTGTATTTTTCCAGTCTTATCAGAAAGAAAAGTATATTATGGCATTTCTTTCAATTATTCAATTGCCATTTTGTAGCTTTTAATAAGAAAACATTTTAAGATATTGTTACAATGAAGATTGCGTCATTTTTCCTATAGGCCTAGTGTTATCCACACCCATACATTTGTTCTGTGTTCTATCTTGTAAGATGTTGTACAAAGGAAATTTTTTGATAGAACTTGACTGCTACATCAAACAATGTCTACATTTGCATTTTACTCTTCATCCGCTAGTTCCATTTACTTTTTCCATTTGAAACTAAAATTATTAAGTCATCGTCTTCAAAAACATGATTCAGGGAACTGCTTAACAATGACTAAAATTATGAATATAGCTCATCCAAGAATTTAGCTGTGCAAAAGAACATGTAGCCACTGCAGTAGATGCCTGTTTCCTAGCTAATGGCTGACCCAGGTACATTGTCATGAACAACCAACACAAGGCTCTGACTCCCATTATGGGAACAGAGAAGAGAGTAGCACCAGAATACAGTTCTGCTGTAGTATAAATAGAACAGAAAAGAACTGTATCTTTACTTCTTAAAAACTCCAAACTGTCTGTGATTGTTGAAGGAGATGCAGGAAGAATTTTGGAAATTGAATTACCTGTAATTTAGGACATTTTTACTTTTTATTTTAACATGCATAAATGGCCACACCTTCATAATAATATGTAATGCTCCGTCCCTTCAAGAGGTGGATAACTGAGGATTATATTTGGTTCCAACTATTTGCCCAATTGATCAAACTGTTTATGTTGAAGCAAGATAATGATTGATGTCATGAACAATTTATAAAGCAATCAAGAAAAAAAATTGAAAAGCAAGTTGTGGGAATCAATATGCTTGCAAGGACATGGTTGGAAATGAGAGAACATCAATCTTCATAATGGATCTGAATGACATTGTATTTGAATTTAATCCAGACAGCTTCATTTCACTTGTTAATAACATTCAGTTCATGCCAGGACTTTCATCTAATCAACCCATACATTGTTTTCAAGAACATGATTCAGAGGACTGCCTACTAAATTTAGCAAACTTGTGTGTCAATCTCTGACAGGAATTATAGCTCTGCAACATAAAAGAACATGTTGCAACCTCAGCAAATGCCTGTTTCCAGGCTAATGGATGACCTAGGTACATTGTCATGAACAACCTACACAAGGCTCTGACTCCCATTAAGGGAACAGGAAAGAGAGTAGCACCAGAATAAAGAATGCTGGAGTATTAATAGAACAGTAAAGAGCTATATCTTCACTTCTTAAAAACTCCTAACTGTGCGATTGTTGAAGGAGATGCTAGAACCATTTTCAAAACAGGATTGATTGTTTAGTTTTGGGAAAATCAGATTTTCCTTTCACATACAGTCACAAAACCTCAACTACATTCGTTTTCACCTATTTATCTAATTGATCATCACATCATGATTAATCAAATGAACAACTTCAAACAAGCAAGTAAAAACAAAAATCATGTTGTATAAATCAACATTTTTGCGAAGACGTGGGTTGAAGTGTTAGAACATTGATTTGCCGAATGATATCACATTTGAATTTAATCCAAAGAGCTTCATTCGCTTCAATAACAAAGAGTATTTCATGATTGGTGAAATGATTCCTGTTTGGAGATGAGTTTACAAAAAAAGTTGAAAGACAAAATACTTCTTGAAGTTTGCATTATAAGTAGACAATAGACAATAGACAATAGACTTTATTTTAATTCGGTTATACAAAAAGAAAAATCAGCTGAGACAGCTGGTGTCACCGAAATTTGAGTAACAACAGTAATAATAAAAACGATTCAGAAATGAAATAAAATAGCAATTTAACACATGTAAAAGCTGATAAGTGTACCAAAGATGTCCGCTGTCCAACATCAACTCGTTTCTCAGGTTGCCACAGGTCTTTCAAGTCTTTCAGAGCAAAAACAGAGGACATAAAACCATGTCACCAACCATCCACTCTTTTGCACTCTACATGTTTTAGTCATATATGTCTCCTGGCCAGTGGGTTTCGTCCCAATCTATCCAAGATTAGGTCCATCAGTTAGAGGTGCCTAATTTAGTTTCTTTCCTGGGTACCGTCACTATAGTCAGAATAAATCTGCAGTACACAAGTTCCGTGTAACATGTTTAAGAGACATTTGATGGATGATTGGGGCTTTATGTCCTTTATTTCTGCGCATAACATGCCAAATAGGACAGGAATAGGACGCGGCAATGAGGCAAATGATGATTGAAAAAGCCATCAAACATGGGCCTTGGTGATCTGGCATGAGCTTGATTTGAACCCTGGACTTAACGACAGGCAGCCAACATGCTACCACTTGACCAACCCTTCTCCACCCCTCATAGGTTAAGTACCAGATACAATTGTTCTTTGCTGGTTGTATGCTGCGAGATTGTGTTAAAGCATTTTTTGAAACAAAATATCTAAATCTAATTTAGAATAATATTTTTTTAAGATAAACTCACACAGACGTCATGTCATTTCTTCTTTACTTAGATGGGATTCCAACTGCTGTAAGTTAAAATTACTTTTTGCAACTATTTTCATGTTATATATGAAATATGACCCTGTGTTTTTCTTAAAATCCAACGGTAAATTACAGTTTCCATCATTCGGCAACTCCCACTCATATTTGTCACACAGAAAAATCTAATTTAAAACACAATACAAAAATAATTGAATTCTTTAAAAGAACAGCTAGGATTACTAATGCATAAAGGCTGGTGTCAGAAAAATTACAATAAGATTGTTCTCAGAAAAGCAATTTTAGATTTCAAAAGAATTGCCACTCCAGTTATTCTTCCTTGGTCACTTTTACTATTTCTGGACAGAAGACTTGTGTTGCTAAGCCTGTGTACTGTGGTGAGGAAAATGACTCACCAGAAAGGAAAACATAATGATGAGTGAGAGAACAACACACCACACTTCTATTCCCAAGGGTGGGGTCTTTTACTTGCATCAGCACAGCCCACTGAGGACAAGGTGCCCTCCAGCTGTACTTGTAGAACCTTGCGACCTGCAAGCGAAATGAAATCTTAATTCAGTCTGGATGTGGCATTTTCAACATTAAATTTGTTGGCAAAACATATTTTGGATGCCTCAGTTTGAAATCTCTTCAAAGATACTAGATTGATTAAGGTCTGCCTCTTCATGACCTGGCTGGTACAGTTGTTTGAAATTAGGTTACAAAACACAAAGGATCTTCCATTATTGGTAGAAAAAGGGAAGCAACTTTCAGTCTGGCTTTATATGAATATCACTACTTAATCAAATTTGAATACTTGGATTTCATAACCCTTTTTGTATCGATGTCTTTACCTGTAAAAAAAACTTACATATAAGTATACTTAACAGTTCATCGATTCATGAAGGTTAGGGAATCTCTTTGGCGAAACTCTGAGCGTGTAAAACTTCATCAAAAATTGTGTATGCAGTGGAGAACTCAAATTGGGCCACAGACCTTAATACATGTCCGATTTTCAAAATTCAAAAACCTGCATTATATCAAATAAACTACTCCAAATTCATTGCACTTATTACTGTTGCTCTACGTGCAGTATTAAGTTCGAAAATAAGCATGACGGCGCATTACGCTGTGAGGATATCACTGCAGCAGCTAAAACTCAGTGGCCAAAATGAACCAGTGGCATATATAGGATCTTTTTGTAGGGGGTGGGGGTGCATTTTGCAAAGGCCTATCTATCTGTCAATATTTGTATCTATTTATTCATCTGTAAGCAGCCAATTCTTCTAACTTTATATATATATATTTCTTTTTCTTAACATTTCCTACATTTTTCAAAAATGACTATGGGGTTATTTTAGCCTATTATAATTTGTCTTAATAATATTCTTTTATTTTAAAGAATATTGAACATGTTAAAAATCAACTTTGTTTTTCAACATTACACACTTAATTTATTTGGCTCGGAACAGGTGTAAAGATACTATTGCTTTGAGAAATGCATAACATAATGAAAGCAAACGTGTCAAAGTTAGTTATCTTAGATATATTAAATTTTTTTATCACATGCCACCATAGGCATATGGGACGGCGGTCTCGCGGGGGGGCTCAGACTATTTTGCCCTGAAATTTTAACATGGTGGTGCGAATGTGACCAGGGCAGTGGTGGATCTGCCCTGATTTTGGTCAGGATTTGCCCTGATGAGCCATTTGCCCTGATGCCAGGGGGGGGGGGGGCTGCAGCCCCCCTGACCCCCTGCAAAATACGCCTATGCATGCCACATTCCTTCAGGTTCACGATAAAATCGATACATTACCCTTTTAGGGGTACTTCTCTTGTTCTATTTGATTCTGAGGGTGCAGCGGACAACTTCTAAAAAATAAAGCTTCTTCTTAGTGTTGGAAGATCAGAAATGCTTTTCCTCTTTCCCTTTGGTGACAGCAAATAAAGCACCTGAAGACCAAATAATTCATTAATTGACTCGAAAAAATTGAATAAAGGCAAGATGTGATTTTATGCCGAACATTTCCCTATAACGAGGAGAGTGCAGCTTGATCAAATTTGAAGCTTTTAAGTGATCTATTGCAACAAGAATGAACATTGCTTCATTATCTGCTTCATCGCACAAATCCCAACGGGACAAAAGAGCAAGCCATGTTATGCATGGATCATCGATGGCTGAAATTCAGATTTGGTAGAATTAAGTCAGCTCAATCAATCAAAGAACCTGCTTTGCATAGATGGTCGCAATGAGTTGACAAAAGAAGTTTGGACGAAAACTTCTAAGCAGTTTGGATACTAGCACATTGTTTTGAGTATTATAAGCACTTCAAATAGCTTTAAATCTTTAACATGAAAAGCTGCAAGAGGTAAACATTATGATGAGATGATCAGGCTGTGAATTTATATATTCCTTATTTGCAAGGGTTGGACATTTTACTTGCCTGTGCATAGAACAGTGAATAGAGGGCTTCCTCTATATTTAAACTTTTAACAGGCTATTGACAATGAGGTGCTGATGGATTTGAACCCTATAGCCCTCGAAACCAGTGTTTGCGCAAACAAGAGCCTAAAAAATCATGCAGCGCAGAAACATTTGTTTTGGTTCCAAACCAGCCTGGGCATCCCTGAGCAACAGCTAAAAGGACTGCACATGCATAAAGTATTGCAGCAGCATAGCATTGGGGGGGCTGTATTTTTATATCAAAATAGCCCAAACCGGTGTTTATAGAGAAAAGACTTCTCGCATTTGGGAAATCCTAAATCCAAGTTGTGCATGTATGCGTCAACTCAACGTTCCCTTCCAATTATATTTTCTTTCGCCTAATGAACATGTTTTCGAAGACAATGTTTTTTTTGAAGATTTTGATTTTGTAAATTGTTCTCTCCGAGTTTGTCCCTCTCACATTGACCTTTTTTGTCTGTAAATTTCCTTTTGCAAGAGTATTGTTTAACCTGATATTTAAAACAAGCAATTGCAAAATGAAAAACGAACTATTTACTCAACAAATTGTGGGAATCAATATGATTGCAAGGCCATGGTTTGAAGTGTGATAACATTGATTCACGGGATCAATCAGAATGATATTGCATTTGAATTAAATCCAGGCAGCTACATTTCAATTTAATAACTAGAAAATGTTATATTTTTTTACCTTTCTCAACCGTACAGAGTGTCATGGCAGTAGATCAAGTTTCCCAAGAAACACTAAGCTGCCGACCATTGCCTTTATTCGGCAATTGGTAATAATATGGATATTAGCACCAGAAAAACAAAGGAAATAATAATTAACTTTTCCTAGACTGGAATGAACATACCCCCTCCGTGCATGAACAATGTGTGAGCAGTACCAAACTGCTGGGATTACATGTTCCCGATGATCTGTCCAGGGAAAAACATGTTTTATAACATTTACAAGAAAGCAGCTAAACGTTTGTATTCCCTGGTGCTATTGAAAAAAGCTTATTCTGAGCAAATTTTGTCCCATTCCGTTCACACAGTCAGACGTTACAGCATTTATATATTGAAAAAAGCTGGCGTTTCTCCTATGGATTTGCTCACATATTACATTGCCATGATCCAAATTGTGTTCGAAACTTTTTCTACAGATGCAGTGTGAAAATCACAAGTTACATTCATTGCTGGTGCCATATATGAAGGCTGACAGACAAACCAGAGTATCAAAAGATTTTAAACTACCAATATGTTACACTAACAGATTAAAGGACAGTTTTATTCCTCCCTGTATTCATAAACTTTTAATTTCTTGATTTTATTATGTATATTATATTTTAACTTACATAACATTTTAAAATAATCTTTATTAGTCGTAATTTACTTTTATAAGTAATAAGTATATTTTTGATTTGCAGTCCGATTACATGTCATTTATATTTATATTTTACTATATAATTTTATAAATATAACCTGTGCGGTTATAATGTAATAAAGCTTTATTTATTTATTTTATTTAGCATGAAATTAAATTTATAATCCTGCAAATGTTTGAAAAAGACCCCATGTGATGTGTCGTAAAGTGATTCTAGGTAGGCCTATACCAATCCTCGTATTGCAATTTATAAAGCCATATCATCAATCCCTGATAATTTCATGTTGGATGAAGGCCAGATTTTACTTTGTAGATATTTGATATAGTATCTGATAAAATGGATTAATAACAAGCGCTCACTGGTGCTAATCATAATAATCATAGTAAAGGACAATCATCAGTAGTAATCTCTGGGCATTGCCTATACAAAGCTAAAATGTGAATCATAAGTACACACAGCAGGTGACAACCGTTTTGCCAAGATTAGCTGTTGATCTTGCACAGATTGCAAGAAAAATTAAGGTCAAGTCTCCACTCTATCACTCCAAGGTCAGATCCATTAGTCAGATCCATTAGTCAGATCAATAGTGGTCTAATTTGGTTTATTCACTGGAGGTTGAAGTACCATCACCAATCAGAATCATTTGTTCTATGGGACTAAAAAATAAATGCCTACTGCTCTCCTTTCCCTTTCCTACAGTTCTCTTCAAATTCGCTTCCACTTCTCTATCATTTATCTGTTTCTTACCATCTTTTTTCTTCCCATCTTCTTTCCATCTGGTTTTACAATCGGCTCACCCATCTTATCCCATCCTTAATCCTACCTTTCTTACTTATTTCTTGAGCCCTTCATCACCCTTTGTGCTCCTTTCACTGACTTAGCTTGGCTACCCACGTTGAATAAAGCACCTTTACCTTTACTTTTTTACCTTTTATATTGTGTTTGCTTGTAACAGTGTTTCTGCAAAACTGTAAATTTATGCCTGTACGTATGCCCTCCCTTCTTCAGTTCCCTGGGGGGGGTACTCACTATGTTCAAGTGTACACCTATGCTCGGCTCAGTAGGCCCCCTTTTTCAACTGAAACATTCCTAGAGTTGGGCCTAAAAATCTGAAATAATTCCTAGAGTTGGCCCCTAAATTTAAATAGGAACTTTTATCGAATCGCGATGTTAATTTTTGGTGAAATTACGGGTTAATACCTGGGAAAAACAGACAAATACCATTGCGGCGACCAAAAAAATTCCTAGAGTCGGGGTATTTTTGCGACGACCGACCGCCTAGCACCGGGTCTGGTCGCCGAACTTCCAGCCTAGCATACGTATCAGAAAAAATTTTGAGTACCCCCCCCAGGTTCAGTTCTCTTCAAATATCCACTTCTCGATTCTTTCTCTCATCCTGTTTTCAGTGACTCTTCATTTCTTTCCTCTTCTCTTCCTTCCATCTAGCTTTACTGTCACCCCATGTATCATATCCAATCTTTAATCTTATCTTCCTCATTTATTCTTTGATCTGTTCATCTCTCCTCTTCCAGTTTCTAATCACCCTCTGTTTTCCTTCAACTGTTTTCTTTGCCTTTTTGTTGCCTCATTCAGTTTTTCTTTTGTTATTTATTTTCTTCAATTAGTTTTTTTTTTCCTCTTTCTATTCGTCAAATTAACATAATCATATCTGGTCCCCCCCCTTCATATCATATCTTCTTCCCTGCTTGTCTTCTGATTCATGTTCCTTCTTTATTTTGTTCTTCCTTATTCTGCTTCAAACTCAACTTTCCTTCTTTAAGTCAAGATCAATGCACCAAATTCAGATGAAGCATGGGATGGACTCCATCAGTTCACAATCCTGTTACAATGATTTTATATTAAGAGACCATATAAACCATTGCGGCCAAAACACCATTGTTCTAACTTGCGTGGAATAGTAATCTCAGATAAACTTCAGACAAATGTAATCTATTTTTCTTTTTGCCTTTGAATAACCTAGATTACATAAGCTGCGCTGCAAGTTAAAATTACATTTCCCAACCGTTCTAAATTCATATTTTAAATACGACCAGATGAGCATAATACACTCAAAAAGACAGAAAAGAACGAAATCTAATTTAAAAGGCAATACCAAAAACAATTGAATTCTTGCAACATTACAGCTAAAATAATTACTTTCCGAGCTTCCTGTCTTTTTTAATAAGATAGCTTCAACAGAAAAGAACGCTTTTAGCAAGATTCTGAACCACTTATTTCCTACTCAAATGGGCCACTCATCTATTACCAGGAAGATATTACTGAAAAAAGGCAAAAGCCCCTGAATTAGAAACCATGTGGAGTTAATTCACGACATTGCATGTATTTCTTTGTCAAATATTAGATATTAGGTATGTCCAGGTTACTCTTATAAATAGAGGCTTGTGACCTTCAGGCAATTTATTTTGGCATTGATGTGACAGACACCAAATCAGTATTGTTGGATAAAAACTCTCCTGGACGACAAAGGTATTGCGTCGGATGTCTCAGGCCTCAGATGAAAGTCTTTTCAAAGATACAAAATTGATTGTGGTCAGTCTTTTCATTCCCTGGCCAGTTCTGAGATTTGAGACAAGGTTGTAAAACACATGGGATGATTTGTCATACAGTCTGCTTTTAAAAATAAAAAGTTTGGCTAAACATGGAAGTAAAAAGGATTGTGACTCCTCCTAAAAGTACAGCCATCCATTATAGAACACCGCCGGACCAAAGGTTGAACAAGGTCAAAAAGCTTGTTTCGGTTGTTGCCCACAGAGAGGAACAGAAATAGGAGATGAATTGGAATCAGTTCTCTGGTGCACTCAAACAAATCATAAAGTCTACCCAAGGTCTGTTTGCATTAATAGATATTGCAGAAGTTATTCACCTTTGGGTCTGGGGTTGGATGGATAGTTGGGGTTTGATATCCTGTATTCATACACTTGCTCGGCTAGTTTGGGCCAGAGGACGTTACAGTTATTAGCAACTCATGGGCCCAAGGATTATTTAAACTACCATCCAATGAATATCAAGAGACAGAAATATAATTGAGGAACCCAGTAATTCGCTGAACAGCGATGTGCCAAGTGAGCTAATTCTTGCTCCCCCATCAGGCATGGGAGCCTACAATGTGTAGCCGTGTTGTGAGCCAGACTGCACAGATTTGATCTTTTCATGTGCCAAGGAGCTTTTCATTAATCTATTTCTTGTCTGTTTTGTGTCTACGTCTGACATCTTTTATGTTGATATGGTCTAAGTAAAATTGGGCAGATGGATTATGGATAGCCTGTTTTAGTCATTCCCGTAAATGATATCAGAAGCCTCTTCATTTGTGTATTTTCCCCCTTTGCCTGTTAGTCCCAGGACCCAGGCCCTTCCGGTTACCAAGGTAATTGTATTGTTTTACTTGTAATCATTCTGTTCTGAGTGTTCTCCAGTCACATTTCCTTTTGCCCAGAAGCAATTATGATCTAATTGACTGTTGAATTATCAGAGCATACCATGAGGATCTGAATAAAGGCAATTTTGATGTAGTGGATGGTCATGAGCATGATATGAAAAATGTTGTCCTGTGTGGTGTTGTAGCAAAGGAGTCCGGAACAGTGTAACAAATATTTATGATCTGATCCGGCTGATAAATGTATGGATGTAACAAGCACCCTTGCAATCTTTGTTTAAATTCAATAAAATATCAGGTGTCTGTTTACTGCATCTGAAGAAACGGAAGTAAAAACAATTGTTGCCAATTCTATGATGCTAAAACATGCGAAAAGGAAGTTTTTGAGGGTAAGATTTCTGTTTCAATTTGATATACATATTTCCCTAATTTCGTGGCTGAAGACACAATGGTCTTTCACACAAATGAGGTTTTAGAATGAAGTGCATCATTGCATGCGACATTTCCAGCCAAACGAGGCAGAGAACCATAGTTATAGTAGTCTTAGCTTTCAAGCAATTTCTGCAATTTCTGAAAGCAAATTTAGTCGTCATGTTTCCCTAAGGCTTACTATTGTCAGTTGTGAAGATGACTTTTCAGAAAGCCATAGGAGTCAGATAGGAGTCGGATAAGGTTAATGTACTGCCCGATTCCAAAGCCCTGGTTCAAGCGGGATATTTTTACTTGCACTAAAGTAAAAGCCTCCGTGATAATTTTTTTCTCAGCAATGAAATTATGAAAACCTTCCGAATCCATAAAATCGACATTAAAGCGCCATAATGATAACCGCAGTATATAGCAGAGATTAAAGATATGATAGTGGCCTTAAAATTCAATAACCCACTCAGTGTAAAATCTGTAGAATGATCAAATTCCCAGCTCTGTGTGATCCATCTTATTTCAACAAGAAACCATGATGCCTTCATTATCTGCTTCATTGCATGAAGCCCCTGGGACCAAAAGAGCAAGCCATGTAATGCATAGATTATCGATGGCTGAAATTCAGATTTGATCAAATTAAGTCAGCTCACTCGATCAAAGAACTTGCTTTGCGTTGGCCACAGTGATGGGCGGAAAAATATGCTTGAAAGTTGAATGGAAGTTTGAGAAAAGTGCAAGCATTGAAACCAGCTCCAAATGTTCAATCAGTCTTGCTGATTTAGGCCTTGAATAAAGCCAGGAAGGCGGGAAGAAAGGACGAAAAGAAGAAAGGAGTCGAAGAAATGACAAGAGAAAGGACAAGAGAAGGATTAGAGGTATGAAGGAGGGAAGAAGGAAAGGAAGGAAGACAGTGAAATTTGACATTATTTTCAGCTGAAATGATTGAGGGAGATGGTTGCAAATTTTTTCTGAGTAAAAATAGCTTGTTGCTTCGAGTTATGATAATCTGCCAATTGTCATCACTTAAACAACAATCACAGTTCAAATTTTACAGTGAATGATGAGAAAAGGAAGAACGGAGCTGGTCAGAAGAAAGGAATAAAAGAAGAAGGAATAAAGGATAACTTGTCCTTTGGGTATCAGGAATATACAGTGTCTGAGTCAATAGGAGGGGTTTACTAACACTCTAAAGACTAACCAGTTGTGATAGCAAATGCATTTACTGATATGTGTCAAACCAATCCTAACCGTTTGCACTGACACTGAGTTTCTCTGAAACTCTCATATTTTAGGTCGGCTTACTGCTCACCTCTGCTTTAGTAAACTACCTTGGTACATGTTCATATATAAACTTCATATAATATTACAAAATTTCGAATCAGCACTCAACCTGATCATAATTTTTTGGTAAATCAATGCTTATCTTCGAACGGTGCATTCTTTGCAAAATAGTCAATTCCAGGTCGAATGTGGAACTTGATGTCAAATGAGCCATTCAACCGACTACTGGCTAAATAAACACCATCTCGCCATTCTCCAATTTGTTTATTGTGTTGTTGTATCTATTTCTTTAATTTTCAGGCCAACCTGATTCAATGAGGTTGCAATGTTTGCACACTTTCATTGCCAATTCTTGTGAGCAGCCTGCCTCAAGCATTGTTGTCGCTGTCAAATCAATGTGCTTGTTATGGAGAACGTGCCCTATCATCATACAACATGGTTCCTGTCAGGGGAATAAGGAGGTCATATTGGCAGTAGTGTAGCCTGTAGAACTTATTGGCCTTATAGTTCTCAGAGTTGTATCCTGTCTTCATTCATATAACAGACAAAACAGCTCACATCAAACTTCAAGATAAGGGTGTAAAAGTTGCTTGAGAGTATTTTAACTGTGCATATTTCTAGTTTTATCAGGAAGAGAAAGTTTATTATGGCATTTCTTGCAATAATTCAATTGCCATTTTGTAGCTTTTTAATAAGAAAACATTTTAAGATATTGTTTTAAAATTATCGTGTCATTTTTACTATAGGCCTAGTGTTATCCACACCCATACATTTGTTCTGTGGTCTATCTTGTAAGATGTTGTACAAAGGAAATTTTTTGATAGAACTTGACTGCTACATCAAACCATGTCTATATTTGCACTTTACTCTTCATCTGCTAGTTCCATTTACTTTTTCATTTTGAAACTAAAATTATTAAGTCATCGTCTTCAAAAACATGATTCAAGGACCTGCTTGACAATGACTAAACTTATGAATATAGCTAACTTTTGCTTCTATATCGTCCCAGAACTTAGCTGTGCAAAATAACATGTAGCTACTGCAGTAGATGCCTTTTTCCAGGCTAATGGCTGACTCAGGTACATTGTCATGAACAGCCAACAAATAGCTCTGACTGCCATTTTAGGAACAGAGAAGAGGGTAGCTACAGAATACAGTTTTGCTGTAGTATAAATATAACAGGAAAGAGCTGTATCTTTACTTCTTAAAAACTCCAAACTGTCTGTGATTGTTGAAGGAGATGCAGGAAGAATTTTGGAAATTGAATTACCTGTTATTTAGGATATTTTTACTTTTTCTTTTAATATGCATAAATGGCCACACCTTCATAATAATATGTATTGCTCCGTCCCTTCAAAAGGTGGATAACTGAGGATTATATTTGGTTCTAAATATTATCCCAATTGATCAAATTGTTTTATGTTGAAGCAAGATAATGATTGATGTCATGAACAATTTATAAAGCAATCAAGAAAAAAAATAGAAAAGCAAATTGTGGGAATCAATATGCTTGCAAGGACATATTTTAAAGTGTGAGAACATTAATCTTCATGATGAATCTGAACGATATTGCATTTGAACTTAATCCAGATAGCTTCATTTCAACTGTCAGTAACATTGAGTTCATGCCAGGACTTCCATCTAGTGAAGTTTTTCAGGATAAGGGAACTTAGCTGACTATTAAGAACTTATGTCCATTAAGGCTTAGTGGAGGTCACTAAGAGGGGGTAATCGAACCGTTTTATGCAATTTTTTTAAATAATCTGATTGAATATGTGTGCAAACATATGTTCGCTTTATCGAACCTGCAGTGTGATTATTATGTAATGCATTACAGAGATCATAACATAAGCATTTAAGGGGACATTCTTAGTAGCCGCCTTAGTTCTCTTATCCTCAAAAGCTTCAGTCAACCCATTATAAAGAAATTGTTTTCAAGAACATGATTCAGAGGACTGCCTACTAAATTTAGCAAACTTGTGTGTCAATCACTGACAGGAATTATAGCTCTGCAACATAAAAGAACATGTTGCAACCTCAGCAGATGACTGTTTCCAGGCTAATGGCTGACCCAGGTACATTGTCATGAACAACCAACACAAGGCTATGGCTCCCATTATTGGAACAGAGAAGAGGGTAGCACCAGAATACAGTTTTGCTGGAGTATAAATAGAGCAGGAAAGAGCTGTATCTTCACTTCTTAAAAACTCCAAACTGTGCGTGATTGTTGTAGGAGGCATTGGAAGTATTTTCAAAATGGAATCGATTGTTTAGTTGTTAGTAAATTCAGGCATTACTTTCACATACAGTCACAAAACTTCAACTATATTTGTTTCCAGCTATTTGTCTAATTGATCACCTTGTAGATGTCCTGACAACATGATGATCAATGAAATGAACAACTTCAAACAAGCAAGAAAAAGAAAAAAACCTGTTGTGGCTATCAATACATTAGAAAAGACATGCCTTAATTGAAGTGTTAGCTCTGCAATGATATTACATTTTAATTTAATCCTGTCGTTTCACATAATAAAATAGAGGTTTTCATGATTAGTGAAATGATTCCTGTTTGGACATAAGTTTACAAAAAGGAATACCAAAGGTAACATTAGTTGTTTCTCAGGTTGTCATCAGTCTTCCAAGTCTTTCAGACTAAAAACACAAGACTTTAAACCATGTCACCAACCCTCCACTCTATTACACTCACATGTTTCAGTAATACATGTCTCAAGGCCAGTTTTGTCCCAATCTGTCCAAGATCAGATCCATTAGTTGGAGACCAACAATTGTCTAATTTAGTTTCTTCCCTGGAGGCTTAAGTGCCATCACCAATCAGAATAAATCTGAAGTACACATGTTCCGCAGAGCCAAAAATAAATGATTTCTGTTCACACCTCCTCCGTCTTTCTGTGCTTTTAAAATTTACCCCTTTCCTCTATATAGCCATCCTACTCTCTTTATTTCAATTTATTTAGCATCCGATTTTCTTTGCAGAATTTAGAGATTTGGTCTAGTCACTGATTTGTTAGGAAAACCACGAATCTCTTAAAAAGCCCAGGGTTCGTACTTTTGATACGATTCAAATGCTTTAATTTGATCATATTGTAATTTAGTAAAGTAATCTTAGATACCTTTATTTAGTGTTGTTCCGAGTAACTTGTAAAAGAGACGTTTGATGGATGATTTGGGCTTTACGTCCTATATTTGTGTGCTAGTCATGCTAATTAGGACAGGAAGAGGATGCGGCAATGAGACAAAAGATAATTGAAAAAGCCGTCTAACATGGGCCTAGGTGATCGGGAAAGAGCTTGATTTAAACTCTGGACTTAGCGACGGGCAGCTTAGCACGCTGCCACTTGACCAACCCTTCTCAACCCCTCCAGGGTTAACAGACAAAATAGTCGTTTGTCAGTCATATGCTACGAGACTGTGGTAAAGCATTGTCGTAAACTGAACATTTTAATCTAATTTAAAATTACTTTTTTTTTTCAGATTTATAAAGCCCACGCGAACATAATGTCATTTCTTCTTTATTTTGATGAGATTCCAACTGCTGTAAGTTAAAATTACTTTTTTCAACTCAATTCATTTTATATATATATAAAATATCACCCAGTGTCTTTATTAAAGTCCAACGGTAAATTACAGGTTCCATCAGTCAGCCACTCCCACTCATATATGTCACACAGAAAAATCGAATTTAAAACACAATACAAAAATAATTGTATCCTTAAAAAGAACAGCTAGAATAATTACTTCATATCGGCTGGTGTCAGAAAAATTACATTATTATCAGAAAAACAATTTTAAATTCAAAGGAATTGCCACTCCACTTCTTCGCCCATGGTTACTATTTCTATTTCTAGACAGAAGGCTTGTGTTGCCAGCTCAGTGGTTTCAGAATGGACAGCTGCTCTAGAGAGAAAGACATAATGACAAGGTTTTGTTTGTTTGTTTGTGTTTTATGCCTCTGCAGCACCTTAGTGGGTTATATCGAGGCAGCCGATCGCCGTATGATGATGAGATGAGAAGACTGTGAGTCTGGCACATACCTATTAATTCAGGAATGCCCAGGGTCTTTCAGTTGCCCTAGCATAGAATACTGGATACAACCCGCCTCCATTTAACGTCCCATGGGCTCGAACTAAAGTGAGTTCCCGGGGTGAGATTTGAACCCACGCCCTCAAAGCCAGTTAACAAGCGCACTTACCATAATGACAAGGTGATAAGGCTGTGAGGGCCCAACGTACCAAACTACTCCTTGTTCCCATGGGTGGGGTCTTTAATTTGCCACAGCACAGCCCACTCGGTACAAGGTGCCCTCTCACTTTAATGATACAAAAGCTGTCACGCAGACGTTTGAGATAAGGTGACAAAACACAAAGGATCTCCCATTTTCTTCCTTTGTTAACAACAATTAATCAAAGCTTCTGAAGACCAAATCATTTCATCAATTTACATTAAAAATTGCAAACAATTTGAAAGATTTGATCTTATTCTTAAAATTACCATATTACAAGGACAGTGTGCTTGATACAATTCGAAGCTTTAAGGTGATCCATCCATTGCAGCAAGAACAAACATAAACACTGTTTCATTATCTGCTTCATCGCACAAAACCCAAGGGCCCGAAAGAGCAAGCCCTTCCAATTATATGTGCTTCTGAAGATTATGATTTTTGAAATTGCCCCTCTCACATTGGCCTCTTTGTCTGTAAATTTTCTTTCACCAAGAGTATTGATGAACCTGATGTTTAAAACAAGCAATTAAAAATTAAAAGGAACTGTTTGTTCAAGAAATTGTGGGAATCAATATGATTGCATATTGAAGTGTGAGAACATTGATCTGCAGAATGATATTACATCTGAATTTAATCCAAATAGCTTCATTTCAATTCAATAATGTAGCAGGGCAGATTTGTCATGAATAGGCAAGTAATAGTGCATTTATACATAGAAGCGTGAAACTTGGCACACATTTCAAAAACGTCTTAAAGAAAATATTTAGATAGGGAGCCACTTCAGATTTGACCTGGTTGACCCATGGCAGCCATTTTCCAAAATGGCGGCTAATTAGCTCGTTTTCCTGTTTTCTGTGAAGTGCCTATAGTTTGAAAGTATGAAAACAGTGCTCATTATTCCTTCTACAGATCTAAAAAACATTATCAATTGATTTCTGGATTCAACTGAGGAATTTTAGGGGAGTCAGGGTCCTTTTCGTTAGAACTGTTGAAGTAAATGTATCATAATCGCGGTTTCCCATATAGTCCGGCAGAAAAATGAAGATTATTGACCTGACCCAAAAGTCCCGGATATAGTTTTTTTTACTTTGGATTATTGTTCTATAGGGTCCAGGCTAACATTTCTTGGGTGATGTGAAACTCTCACCTTCGGGCAATTAGCATAATCCAAGATGGCGTCCCAAGATGGCCGCCGATACCAAAATGCCCATATCTCAGCCCCTAATTACAGTAGAAAGATAAACAAAACATCATTTTTAGGGTTTTCTGGGCCAAGGAATTCAACTACAGGCATTATAAAGTGATTGGATTGATTTTAAGACACAAAAAACATGAAATATTGACATATTAGCGCAAATCGCAACTTTTCGGCATTATATTGAGTTGGCACAGGGAAAATGCCTTCACAGAGTGAATAAAAGCATGAAACTAAATGCAGAGTGGCATATGGATCTATTGATTTAACTAAGGGGGAGAATGAGGCCAAATAAAAATATTCATGCAGGTGAAAAATCCAAGCTGGTGTCCGGAATGGCCGTCTAACATGATATATTTGTTCAAGTAAAGAATTTTTGTGTCAAGAAAGGACTTACTTTGTGACACATCAAATTAACTTTGGTACATTTAGATAAAAACCTCATGGAAATAAGACTACCCTCTTTGCATTGGATGTGGGTTTGAAATATGGTTTTTGATGTTTTCTGAGGCAAAGAATGCATTTTATTTAGAAAAGACAGTAATTTTCCGATCTATGTCAAGGGTAAAATAGGTATAGTGTACCAAAATCACAACTATTTTTGGTATGTGTTTGGTTGGAAGAGACTGCTTTCTACACTTATAACTTTTTGTCATATAAACTCAAGTAAAATCATTTACTCTTTTATTGGAGGTATTTTATTTGTATAAGTTTGTGACCCCAACTTTCCTCAAATGAAGTTTTAATTCAAAGGGAGAAATGTTGGTGACTGTTCTAGGATAGATAAGAATGGACACAAGGCAGGGAGGTGTGATGGACAGTGGCGAACAGGGTAAGATGAGAGCAGGAAGAGTTTGTAACTCTGAATGTGCAAAACAGCCATGGGAATTGTTTTTTCAGCACTTTCTTTAAAGAAATGTTTAAATGAGCGTAGCTTTTGTCCAATTTTCCACAAATGCAGAAGCACAGACAACAGTTAATGCTGGTTTTATCCAAACATTCTTGAAGTGCATGACCATGGAAGCATGGGAGGGGGAATTCAGCAAGGAAGAAGGAGACATCCAGAGGATAAACAGGATGAGGGCAGAGCAAAGAGGCATGCTGGGAAAACGGAGACAGACAGGAGGATGCCACAATGTTGATGTTTCGGTGGCACGTAGGGCAGAAACTGCAAAAAAAAAGGTAGTGGAGCAAGAGAGAATTAGACATTGGTGATTGGCAGACAAGGAAACTGTAAAGGAAGGAATATACAGGTTAGTATCTAGGGGAGAGTGGGGACCGATGGGCCGCTTGACAAATTATTGGCCGTGGAGACAAATCTGTTTCAGATACAGGATTCATACTGTGCACCCATTTAGCCGATGTAATTCTCTATAAAATGATATAAGATCCACATATATCAACCTAGGAAGAAAGATGAGAAAGCAAATTTTCTGCCAAGTAAGATGGTGGCCCATCGGTCCCCAACCATGGGGACCGATGGGCCATCCCATGGGGTCCGATGGACCATGTCAATAACTTGCCAAAGGGTGGATGACAAATTTAAAATTTGGATTCAAGATGTTTTTGTTGATCCAACTGAGTGTATAGGATAATAAGAGATCGAAAAATTATAGATATGCCCAGATTTTACACAAAACAGACTTTAATAACCAGTCCCATGCCCATACGCCACCTATAGACAATTTCAGGAAATAGTGGCCTTTGGTACCCATGTTGGGTGGCCCATCGGTCCCCAAAAGCATTCAGAATAGTTAAACCCCCTTTTTTTGTGAAATATGGTTCTTGTTCCTAAAATTCAATGTGTAAATTGAAACCAATATATAGGAAAAATCGTCATAGAAAATATATTGCTTCAAGTCTGCACAAATTGGAGATATAACACTTTTTCTGAATCAGTACAAAATTACTTTAGATGTTGAAAATATCATTTTTCCCACAAAACGCTTATGCTTTAACTTATCGATCAGTTATCAATATGGTGTTTATAGATGTGATAAGCAATACTAAAAATGCAAATAAGATGTTTCAAAACGTTTTTGATGTGGAGTTAAGAGGATGGCCCTTCGGTCCCCACGGCCCGTCGGTCCCCATTCTCCCCTATGGAGGAGATATGGCAGAAGGAGGCATAGAGGGCAAATGAATCGACAGATGTGACAGTGGGGGTTGGTATTACAGGATGCATCTGGGCGAAGGCCAGGAAAGAGGACTTGAGGAGGCAAAAAGAAATCATGCTAGACTACTGGGATGGGGTGGAGTACAAGGAGCAGAAGGACAGGTGGGAATGGAACTTTTTCATTCTTTAAAATCTCCTTGACCTGCCCTCTCCATATATCCGAACCTCCTCCCCAGGGGAGGATCCAGAAAATTGCGGTGAGGGGGTCTATCAGGCTGTCGCGTCGCAGAAAGCATAATTCGCGACATAACGCGACTGCGCGCTGATAAAATTAACATGTAAAAACATATAAATTTTGGTCCGGTGGGTGGGGATGCATCCCCCCCATCCCCCCCCTGCGACTGTCCCTGAGTCCTCCCCCCTTTATCTTCTTCCCCTCAATACATTCTCCTGCATGGTTTTCTCTCTACTTGTCCTAAATTCCCATCCATCATCATCCGCAAACACTTTTAATCTATTAATCCCCCTCTGTCTCCTTAATATTACAAATCTCTTGTTTCAGCACATCCTGCTTCTTCCCCGTCTTTTCTTTCCAACGCACATGCTCCTTCGATACCATTCATTCTCCCTCGCTCCTCCATTCATGTATATTCCCTTGCGCATTGAATTACTTCTTGCTGTCTCCTATCCTCTCACCAGTTTCGTCAGTCCTTGCCTCCATGTCTCCTGGCTCACTGCATCATCTCCTTCTTTCTGGCCTATCCCACCATGCATCCTCCTCCCTGTATTCATTCTACTTCCACATTTCTCCTCCCTTCTTCATTTGATGATCTTACTTGTTATGCCCCCAGTAATATTTCCTTAGTTTTACTGGTTTCATCTTTCCCTTCCTCCTTCCCTGTCACCTCTTCATGCCTCTGCTAGCCATTCACCTTCTGTGCCACTTCCTTCCATACATCTTCCCTCCACGCCTCCTCCTTTTCACTCTAAGGTCTCTACCACTTTCTTCAATTCTTTTCTCCACGCTGTATGCCTCCTAACTACAGCACATCTCTTCCTTTCGAACTTCCTTGCAGTTTGTCACAACAAAAATTTCCTTCCCAGGGCCTATCCTCCCTGTCTCCTTCATCAGTCTAGTCATCCACCAAGGTTCACTTTCAATGCCTCCTCAATTGTGTGCACCTTTATCGTATCGATATTATACATCAACATTTCTTAATGCCCGCAAGAAAAAGTTGACACTCATGCTCATCTGTACCTTGTACGTACATGCAAAATGATGTCACAAGATTTTCACAAATGCAACTGTTTATAATAACATAATACAAAATCATAGACAATGATTTATATATGACTCCCATTTGATATAAATCTACCCACCAGCACCCCCCCATACTGAATGGCAATCATGCTAATCATTATGGTGATAATCTCTGGACATGAATCAAAATCCGCAAATTGAATGTGCCACAAATGTCAACTCCTTTCTAGACAGAAAATCATTTTTCTTGGGCAAATATATCCCGTTAGACGGCCATTCCGGACACCATATTGGAATTTTTACCTGCATGAATATTTTCATTTAACCCCCTTCTGTCCCATTTAGTTAAATCAGTAAAATCCTATGCCACTCAGTATTTAGTTTCATGCTTTTATTCACTCTGTGATTGTATTTTCCCTGAGCCAACTCAGTATAATGCCGAAAAGTTGCGATTTGGGCTAATTTGTCAATATTTCGTGTTTTATGTGTCTTAAAATTGATCCAATCACTTTATAATACCTGTAGTTGAATTCCTTGGCCCAGAAAACCCTAAAAATGATGTTTTGTTTATCTTTCTACTGTAATTAGGGGCTGAGATATGGGCATTTTGGTATCGGCGGCCATCTTGGGACGCCATCTTGGATTATGCTAATTGCCCGAAGGTGAGAGTTTCACATCACCCAAGAAATGTTAGCCTGGACCCTATAGAACAATAATCCAAAGTAAAAAAAACTATATCCGGGACTTTTGGGTTACCCCACAGTTCTGCCGGACTAATAGTTTCATGGAATCTCAATTGATTTTAAAACTAACTACATATTTGAATTTGTTGTAAAAAGAGCTTTCAAATGAATGGTCGCATCAATAGTTTCCGTGAAATCTTTGTCAAAATTAAAGAAAAAACAAAATCTTCAAAAATCATTTTATTTTCATTTTTTCCATTTTCGCACCAAGATTACGAAACCCATTGATGCGGGTACTCATTTGAAAGCTCTTCTTACTAGGAATTCAAATATGTAACTCATTTTGAGATTTATAGAAAATTGGTGAAACCATCCGTAACCGCGAAATCCAGTGTTGAATCAATATTTCTAACAAAAAGGATTCCAACAAGCTTGAAAATAGACCAAGGCTACCAAAAAATGTTTTAGTAATGTACTGAATACTTAGAGAGGCAATAAAAAACAATATTTACGTGTATTCTATTTGTAGGAACGACACAGAAAGCAGCAAAATGGAAGAATTGACCGCCATTTTGAAAAATGGCTGCCAGTAGCCACCTAAGCTAAATCTGAAATGGCTCCCTATCCAAATATGTTTGTATAGATGTTTTTTAAGTGTGCGCCAAGTTTCATGCTTCTATGTATAAATGCACTATTTTTTTACATACCTGCCCCGCTAATGATAAAGAATTAATATTTGCAAATCTTTCTCCATCATACACAATGTCATTGCTGACTCAGTGGATTCAGACAGCAGAGAAACAGCTATTGAAATTAGGTTATAAATATCTGTGCAAACGTTTGAAGCACACCCAATATGACGTGTCATAAAGTAATTCTATCAATCCTCCTATTCAAATTCATAAAGCCATATCGTTAATCCCTCATTTTGCATATTCCATGAAGTTCAGATCTGACTTAGTAAATTTTATATTAACTAACGGATGTAAAAATGGTGGCATGAATAGGGCTAAAAAAAGTGCATCCTGGTATTCCTAGACCTGTGCACACATGGTTGAAGTGATAACCTTTTTTTAACTGTTAATCTTGCACAGATAGTAAGAAAATGGTTGATCCAGATTGAGTCAGTCCCTAACATTCCAAGGTCAGGTCCATTAGTTAGAAATCAAGGATGGCATTTTTAGTGATTTTGCATTCCCGTGAAATACCGCACCCCTACAAGAGACCGCTTTATGACCACAGAAGGGTAGGTCAAATAGCGCAGGGACCACTGCACACTCCCTGTTCCCACGGCTGCATGGAAGTCAGCAAGAAAGACAGTGTAGCTTGATCAAATGTGAAGCTTTTATTTAAGTGATCCATCTATTGCACCAAGGACAAACAAACATGGCTTCATTATCTGCTTCATCGCACAAAACCCAAGGGCCCGAAAGAGCAAGCCATGTAATGCATGGATTATCGATGGCTGAAAGTCAGAGTTGATCAAATTAATTCAGCTCAATCAATCAAAGAACTTGCTTTGCATAGCAGGCTGCGATGCGTTGAAAAAAGAAGTTTGGATGGAAAGTTCTAAGCTGTATGGATACTTGAATATAGTTTAAAGTATCACCAGCACATCAAATAGCTTTAAATCTTTAACCTTTAATATGAAAAGGTTGGGTATTTTACTTGCCTTAGCAATAGACCAATGAATAGAAGACTTCCTCTATATTAGCTTTTAATATGCCATAGACAATTGACAATGAGGTCCCGGTGGATTTGAACCCTATTGCCCTAAAAACCAGTGGTTGCACAAACAAGAACTAATAAATATTGGGCCTCACGGGAACAGTTGTTTTGGGTTCCAACCAAGCCTTGGCATCCCTGCGCAACTGCAAAGAGTTGTGCACAAGAATAAAGTATTGCAGCAGCATAGCATTGGGGGGGGGGGTTGTATTTTTATGTCAAAATAGCCCAAAGCTGTGTTTATAGAAAAAAGTCTTCTCGCCTTTGGGGAAATCCTAAATCCAAATTGTGGATGTATGAACGTTCCCTTCCAATTATATGTGCTTCTGAAGATTATGATTTTTGAAATTGCCCCTCTCACATTGGCCTCTTTGTCTGTAAATTTTCTTTCACCAAGAGTATTGATGAACCTGATGTTTAAAACAAACAATTAAAAATTAAAAGGAACTGTTTATTCAACAAATTGTGGGAATCAATATGATTGCATATTGAAGTGTGAGAACATTGATCTGCAGAATGATATTACATCTGAATTTAATCCAAATAGCTTCATTTCAATTCAATAATGATAAAGAATTAATATTTGCAAATCTTTCTCCATCATACACAATGTCATTGCTGACTCAGTGGATTCAGACAGCAGAGAAACAGCTATTGAAATTAGGTTATAAATATCTGTGCAAACGTTTGAAGCACACCCAATATGACGTGTCATAAAGTAATACTATCAATCCTCCTATTATAATTCATAATTGCATGTTGGATGAAGTGTAATTTGGACTTGGTAAATTTTATATTCACTAACGGATATAAAAATGGTGGCATGAATAGGTCTAAAAATTACATCCTGGTACTCCTACACCTGTGCACAAAGGGTTAAGGTCACAATGAGGTGGCAACCATTTTGCCAAGATTTTAAAACTGTTAATCTTACGGCTTACGCATGCAGATGTTAGAAAAAATTCAGATCCAGACTGTGTTAGTCTCTTTCATTCCAAGGTCAGATCCATTAGTCAGAGATCAATAATTGTCTAATTTGATTTGTTCACTGGAAGCTGAAGTACCATCACCGATCTCAATGAATTTGCTTGACATGTGTTTGGACTAAAAATGAATGCATATATATCGTCGGGTGGATGGCGTAAGGAGCCAAGTTACTTTGGGTCAAAAATGATTTTTGTATATTTTAAAATTAAGGACATACAGATTATGAGAATATTAAAATTTTGTTCGTGGGGTCATGTTTTCATGTATCTTATTGGTTGTGAATATTGACAATTCAACAAAAAAGCCAAAATGATGTTCAGATGAACAATGAAACAATTTTAGCTTCCCCAGCTCACAACACAGAGATGTGAAAGACTTTGGCTCCGTATGTTAGCAGAGCTCAGAGCAGTGCTGATGCCTTTTATGGTCATGTTATAAAGATCCATTGTAACATGGCTCGGTCTGTGATACATAAGGCACATGTTTATTGCTCTGCTTGTGGTCACAGAACGATCCAAAGTAATTAGGCGCTTTGTAGAATTGTTACTTAGACTGCATTTTTACAACTTAAAGTGATCTGCAGTATTTTGGATCATTGTGTGACTCAACAAGGAGCCATATTATCCTGAATTTTAGTGTTAAAAGGAGCCAAAGTGTAGAATTCATTGAGATTTTTATTCTTGATGATGTTGAGTTCCGACACATTGGTCAATAAAATTTAAGGATTTCTGTAATTCAGACCTGTCCTCATATCATGGGTTGCTATGGTGAAACCTCATGGATCTCATTGATGTACCTAAAGTATTGTAGGTCAACACCTTTATCAAAAAGTTTACAGATAAAACACCTTCATGTATTTTTTTAAATAAATTTGCATTTCAAAGTAACAATCTGCATTCATTATAACATTTAGTGTTTTTCAATATTTCAATATATAGCCTACATAATTTATATATCTATATTTTTTTAACGGTAGGCCTATTTCAAATATAATCTTACAATATAAAGTTCAACTTTTATAGTTTTGTTCCTCCTCATGAGGCGTCTGGGTGACCCACCATTACTAAATTCCCACAGTAATTTGACATTGTTATACTTAGGGGCCAAGGGTAATTCTTTTTTTCCAACAAAAAAAAAAAACAGATTTCAAATTAATTTTTTTGCAATTTTTCTTTTACACTTGTAGGCCTAATTCCCAAAATTTTTCTATCCTAATTTTTTCCACCCAATTTTTTTTCAAAATTGTTTTCTTAATTTTCAAACAAAAGACTGTATTCCCAACATTTTTCTGGCCACATTTTTGTCCAAAAATATTTTTTTCCAAAATTTTTGCCACAGTTCACTAATTGCATGTTCATGGACATATATCTATATACCTATTAATATGCCTATGTAACAGTGCATTTGCCCAATAGACTTTTCTAGTTTTGTGTAAATTTCTTAAATAGTCTTTCGTTTCCATTTTATTTTATTTTTGATATCGCACAGCTGCTCTAGATTTTCGTCTTAGTCTGCTTGAGAATAACTAAATATGTGACTCACATAATAAGATTTTTTTCAATTCTACAAAAAATATCATTTTGAATAATTGTTAAAATACAACAAAAAATATTAAATATACGATTTTTAGGGGACCAGGAGCCACCCTAAACTTGACGGGCGTTTGATCTTATCTATTCTTTATGTTCAATTATTGAAAGTGTTACGCAGTGAGAAAGGCCAAATGTGACTCCATACACAGTGAAAGCAATGCCCCTATATTTAAGGGGTGACCATTTAATAATTTGGAGGGGGGCTTTGAGTTTACCTGAACGGGAAATTTATTACATGGTAATGGTGGCAGTAATTATTATCTAAAGTGCACAAAATTCCCGGATCATCATTCGTAAATCAAGCAACAACTTGTGGAAAAATACCCCCGCCAGAAATTAATTGGATATTAAATGGTCAGCCTATTAATGGTCAGATTTGGAGACTTTTTCTAAAAGTGAAAATGACCTTTTTACCTCACCAGTTGGCAAAGGCCCTTCTATTAAAACCCAATGATTTTTTTTTCATCTTTGAAGTTTTTGTACTTATGATATCTCTTTAAATGCATACTTTTTAAATACTAAGCTAAGATTTACCTTTTTTGTTGTGAGCTTCAAATTTTGCTCTTTAGCATTCTCGTTGTTTTTAGCTATTTTTCTCCATACTTCAATCCTGGGGAACTTTTTTTTATTGATTTTAATTTTTGCTTATTCTGGTCTGCGGCCTGGGTCAGGTCAAGGGTCAAAGAAGGGTGGTGGGTTAGATTTTGACCTGACCCAGGCCTCATGCCCTATAATCCTATATACTCTTATATTAATATTTTTAATACAAAAAGATAATTATTTTGAAGTAATAATAACAAGAAAATAACTATTTTACATTGTAATAATAAAAAAATAACAAGGTAAATTTTTAATCATCAAAAAATAAAAAATGAAACAGCATATCATATCCCAGACACTGAAGGTACTGGTAATTACAATGTCGATCTTGCATGGGCCACTTTTTTGAAGCGATTGAAGTATCCATTTAGCAAGGTTAAAATAGGGAGAGTCTTGGGTTAAAATAACCGTGGAAATGAAGGACAAGCTATTAGGGGGCCACCGTTTAATCTCAAGGGGGGGGGCCTTGGTTTTCTTTCTAAATAAATAATTTCTTGCTCAATTTTGATGAAATTAATAAATTATTTTTGGGCAGTCTTGAAATAAAATGATTGCTGCTTAAGAAGGTGATTCTTTTTTTTAAATGAATATTCGGGGATTTCTCACGCTTGAAATAAATAGTCACTGCCGCCGTCATTGTGAAATAAAAATTTCCCGACGAGGAAAATCCAAGCCCCTCTGATTATTAAATGGTTGCCCCCTTAGATGACCTATTAGTATTCAGTCTTACAGTCGCAGGCTCAGTAGATGACAATATAACATCCAAATATTTGTCATTACTACTAAATATTTAATCAACATGAAGTGAACTGTCTTCTCTGAGGCAGTGGGAGAGGAGATTAATTACTTTGGCTCGTTTTACTTCTGACAAAGGGAGTTTGTATGATGAATCTGTGTCAGAAAATGATCCAAGGTATGATGCCTCCTTATAAGACAACAAAAAGTACCATAAAACTTCAATGTTTATGTACTGATAAAGTGATTCAAAGTCATTTAGGTCTGTGTAACTTCAATGTTTATGTTCTGATAAAGTGATCCAAAGTCATTTAGGTCTGTGTAACAGAAAAGAAATCATCACATATTCTATTGTTCTCTTATGGCATACGGATCCAAAGTACTCTGCAGCGAACTGTGTGAAACTGGTCCTCTAGTTCTCAGTGATCCAAGTTATTTTGGCTCCTTTTGTTATTCGTAATCACAGATCTCTACAAAATTGTTTGGGGTTATATTACAATTTCTATGTTAATAAAAAATGTTTATTTAAGTACAAGCACACATAACAGTGCCCATTACATTTGTGAACCAATTGATGTTTCTCTATTTTGAAATCCATGCAGTATATTCCACAAAAACTTTACTTTTTACCAAATTTGCTCTCCTGAAAAGTCAGAAAATCGGTCTGGCTCCTTATGCCATCCAATAGACGATATGCATTGGTGCAGCCTCAATTTTCCATCTCTACCTCAAGATCAATGCCCCAATTTCAGTTGAAGCATTGGATGGACTCCATCTGTTCAAAATCCTGTTACAATGATTTTATATTAAGAGTGGAATAGTAATCTCACATAAACTTCTGACAAATGTAAGCTCTTTCTTCCTTTTTTTGTTCGTTGCAAATAGATTAGATTACATATGCTGCAATCAAAACTACATTTCCCAACCATTTTGAATTCATATTTTAATAAGACCTGGTGAGTATACACTCTCTAAAGACAGAAAAGAACAAAATCTAATTAAAAAGGCAATACCAAAAATAATTGAATTCTTGCAACATAAAAACTAAAATAATTACTTTCCTAGCAACCTGTCTCTTTTAATAAGAGAGTTTAAATAGAAAATAACAACTTTATCAAGATATCTGAACCACTTATTTCCAACTCAAATGGGCCACTCATCTATTACCAGGAAGATATTACTGAAAAAAGGCAAAATCCCAGAAAGAGCGCCTGAATTAGAAACTATGTGGAGTTAATTCACGAAATTGCATATATTTTATTTGTCAAACATTAGATATTAGGTATGTCCAGGCTATATTTATAAATAGAGCCTTGTGACCTTCAGGCAATTTATTTTGGTGCAGATGTGACATATACCAAATAAGTATTGTGAGATAAAAACTCTTATGGACAACAAAGGTCTTGCTGTGGGTGTCTCAGGCTGAAGATTAAAGTCTTTTCCAAGATTGCAAATTGATTGAAGTCAGCCTTTTCATTCCCTGGCCAGTGCTGAGGCTTGAGATAAGGTTGCAATACACAAAGGAACGATTTTTCTTACAGTATGCTTATTTAAGTTGTGAGAAATCAGACTAAGACCTGATGCAGAGTCTCCCTTTTATTCAAAAGACCTTTATTAATTCTGGATAACTCCAGTGATTAAATTCAGTTGTTTTTTTAAATATCAGCACATTATATCATGCACTGCAGGTCCTACCTTTTACACTGAATAAGATTGGTGAATGTTTCACAATTCACAGTCACTGAGTGATAATGTTAGATCACTTGTAAGTGATATCACTTTTCCATTGACATGCACTGAAAAAAAGGGATTGTTTGATTTCAGAGAATGATTGTCTAATATATGTCCGATCAGGCGGTTGACTAATCCAGACAACTGAATTGTTTTAAATGTCAAAGTATTTGTTTATTTCATTGTATCGATTGTCTGGTTTATCGATCAAGAGAATGAGATAAAAAAATTCTTCTACATTTCGTACAATTCCATTGTCTGAATCTGACAACCGCTTTGATAGGACACATATTAGACAATCATTGTCTGATTCAGACAATCTTTTTTTTTTCAGTGTGTACCCATGAAATAGTGAGTCTGGGATATGACTCACTGGAAAATGGATGGATGTCTGGTGCTATATGTTTTAAAGGTGTCTATACACTCAAAAAGATAATTAGGACCCAATGTTTGAAATAGAAAGTTTTATTCCAGTGAGCCTAATAATATAAAGATAGCAGATATTCTGTAAGAATACTATAGATCCTAACAGCCCTTTGATAGCAGCCCAATGAAAAGGAATATCAATGGCTTACTACCCCAACTTTTCCTTGGCCTTCTCCATACTTTTTCTTCGTAAGCGCCTTTCGTTGTCGACTTTCAGCAAGTGCAACCTCCACTTCATCGTCTAACCTTAGCATAACAGTGAACAAAAGGCAACAGTAGAGCTTACTGAATGTCAGTGTTTCTTGGACTACCTTAACTTCTTTTATAGTCCTTATCTTCAGCTTTAGATGGATTTTTTTTAAAAACTTATTGCCATTTTCTCCTGATGACCATCAATTATTGCTAATTCCCCAACTCCCTCATTTAGTTTACTCATTCTATCAGAAAATTTTATGTGCATCCAGAATTGCCATGAAGCACCATCTTCCAAAAACCAAGGCAGCAAGAATGTCAGGCCTACAGTTGCTTTAGAGCATCCATTTAAAAAGCTTTTCCTGCAGTCCTTAACTTTACTAACAGCAGCCTTTATAGTCCATTATCTGAGTGACCCAACCCACACTCTGCCAAGCAACATCTTATGTCCTGAAATGGAAGCACTGTAACTGCCCCAGTGTTGGTGTTGGCTGAGCCTTGAGGCTCGGCTGAGGAGACAGGGTGTCAGGTTTGCCCACATCATGGTGACATAAATGAGAACTTGGAATACCTTTAAGGCATGAACTATGGTATGAAGTATATATATTTGGAACACACACAATATGCAAGCAAGGAAATTTTAAGTTACCATTACTTTTACACTGTACATGTACAGGCACAAGATAAGAATGGATTTTACTAAATGTCAATTCAAATCTTTGCTTATCATCTACCTTGTAAGTTACTAACTTATATGTCAAGCGCATCTCATATAATTTGTTGTTTATTAAACTACAGTGGTACCTGCGTTGCAAGACACCCTGTTCTAAGACCGACTTGCCTTTTGTGACCGCCTTCCTCCAGCAGTAAGTAGTATTTTAAGTGCATTTCGCACCCCCACGAGATACCACTTCATGACTGCTGATGGGGCGTTCTTATAACAGAGGGACCACTGTACTTAATATTGTCTTAAGGAGGTTATTTCTCTCCAATGTGAATTAATTGCAGATATCATAAACAAAGAGCAAATAGCCATTTGAAATTAAAATTGTCTCATGAGCCTTTGTCTAATTTTGTACAACTTAATGCGGCATCCAAGTCCAAAAGTTTGGTTCTTAAAACAATGCTCGCATTAATCACATTAAGTGAGCAGGCAACTCAATTCAGTCAAATATCCTGCATCACTTAGTGCAAGCCATGGATCGACTGCCAAATAACGTAAACAGAGAGAGAATCATGGGGCTGTAAAAGGGTAATTTCCTGTCTATTGTGGCCACCTTTCTTCAAAGATCAGCTTTTATCTTACCCCTATATGGAGCCTTCTTTCACCTTATTCATTGACTGAGATTATATTCAAATGAACTCAGCTATACACATATATCGAACATTTCTTTGCGAACAGATACACTACAGTGACAAAAAATCATAGGAACATTAATACATAATGTGATTCTCCTGCTGACATGGGCAACCTTTACAGTCCAACAGTTGTGAGTGTCCCTCCCCCCCCCACTCCAGATCAGCCAACAGCCAGCATCTCTAAACTGAACTGAAGCCCCTCAGCTGCCTGAGCGTCAGTTCTGTGTTGGCGTTGGCTGAGCTTTGAGGCTGTACTGAGGTGACAGGGTGTCACATTCACTCCTCAGGTAGAAACACATGATACTTGGAAATCCTTGGAGCATTCATGGAAGGCAATAACTGCTCGATCTCCACCTCCCTCCTTTAATTTACTCCTTCTATCAGCAAAATTTACCTGCATCTGAAATGGCCATGAAGTGCCAACTTTCATCTACCAAGGCACCAAAAATTTTACAGTTGCTTTAGAGCATCCATTTAAAGTGACTTTTTCTGCAGTCCTTGATCGACTGCCAAATAACAGAGAGAGAATCATGGGGCTGTAAAAGGGTAATTTCCTGTTTATTGTGACCACCTTTCTTTAAAGATCAGCTTTTATCTTACCGCTTATATATGGAGTCTTGTTTTTCCATATTCATTGACTGAGATTATATTCAAATGAACTCTGCTATACACATATTTCAAAGATTTCTTTGTGAACAGATACACTACAGTGATTAAAAAATCATGAGAGCATTAATACATAATGTGATTCTCCTGCTGACATCGGCAACCTTTACAGTCAGTCCTCAGTTGTGAGTGTCCCCCCCCCCAACTCCAGATCAGCCAACAGCCAGCATCTCTAAACTGAACTGAAGCCATTGAGCTGCCTGAGCGTCAGTACTGTGTTGGCGTTGGCTGAGCTTGGAGGCTGTACTGAGGTGACAGGGTGTCACATTCACTCCTTCGGTGGAGACACATGATACTTGGAATACCTTGGGGCACGTACTGAAATGCGCAGTGAAGGAGTATAATGATTCGTCGCATTTCTTTTTGAAGGTAATGGCTTTTTATATTGTTTTGGAAGATGACATTAATTGTCACAGCGGGCTTGAACAAACTTTGGGGTTAAAAAAATTGACCAAGAAAACGATTAGCGCAGTGATGTAGAGGAAGGTCAGGCGAACATTTTGATGTATCATATGAAAATATCTGTTGGGAATTTCTTTAGATATTTGAGTTTTAGATTTTTTATTTATCTCACCCTATTCGAAGCATGGAATCTTCATCAAAAAGTGATCAGAATGACCAATTTTTCCTGTTTGGTAATATCTATGATAAAAGTCATTATTCAGAAGTTAAAATATGCAGTCACTGTCAATGCAGGAAGTATGTACTACTACATCAAGGCTGACAGGGTGTGATAAACCTATAACAGCTAACATTTCTGCCTAAAGGCCTGGGAAAATGTTTGCAATACCAGGTTCTGGTAGTTACATAATTCTGGTAAATAATTGTAGCAAATTTGGTCTCATCATTTCATTTTAACAGGCTTTCACGAGTTTTTTGTGCATTTTATCACAAATTTTGCCACTGTAAACAAGCATTTCATAGCAATGTAAAAGGATAGACAAAGTTGAGCAAATTATCGTACAACGCATGCATATAATGTTGGTAAGTATCTGCTTCACTATGAAGTTGAATTCCCTGATATTACATGAACCGTCTTTGTTATTGGCCAATATACAAAAACAGCATTAAAAGCTATAAATAAACATTTATATTCATACTTAATGTTTTTTGAGTACTTAAAATTGATGATGGGTGTTTATTGGTGATGTAGGTTATCTGGCATCAAGAATCAATCAATGTTTTAATTGTAGAGAACAACAAAAATTGCATAAATTCAGTAAATTAGGTGAAAATTTAGTTAATACAAACATATACGACTATTGCAAATTAAGACTGTAATGTAAAAGTATTTTACTCCATAACTAATTAAATGTTTCCAAACATTCTATCTATGTGTTTTCTGATGATTCACTCAACATTTGCTACACTTTACATGGTTGCAAAAGTATGTGTTTCACAGTGGTGAAATTTAAAAAAAAGCACATAAAGACCTCAATAATACACCATATAGTTCAAAAGTGAGGTAGATTCCACTACAATTATTCATCAGAATGATGAAACTCCGGACAAGCTGGCAAATAAACATATTTTATACGTTTTCTCAGAAATGTTTATTTTTACAGGTTTATCACACTCTGTCAGTCTGGATGAAGTGGTATGTACCTGCTCTTCTGGCAATCACTGCATATTTGTTCCTCTGCATAATAACTTTTATCTTAGATATTACCTAAAAGGAAAAATGGGCAGGTTCCATACTGAGAATAGGGTGTGATAAATAAAACATCTAAAACTCAAATATCTCAAAAAATTCCCAACCGATTGTTTTCATATGATACATCAAAATGTTCGTCTGACCTTCCTCTACATCACTGCATTAATCGCTTTCTTGGTCAATTTTTTTAACCCCAAAGTTTGTTCAAGCTCGTTGTGTTAATTGTGTACTATTTCAAATCTCACATGTCCTGTTTGTCATGAATACGAGTAACTTCTCTTCTTGAAATTAATGAATTTACTTACAACTAGTTGCAGGTGGCATGATATTTCCTCCGCAGAAAAGTTTCTGACAACCATATAGAGTAGGTCGGGGCAAGAAGCCCGGGTTAGGTGAGAGGCCTCCCCAGGTTTATATCCAAACTTACATTTTTGGTGCATTTATCTATTGATGGGATTGAAGCCAGAAGCGTTTTAGGTGACGTCACAAATTGTCAGGGCAAACAGCACCAAACCATAGTAGAAATTAAATAAACAAAAAAATGTGCATGGTTTTTGTAACTTTGACTAATTCTTTCAAAGGGGTTGTCAGAAATAACTTTGGAAATTTTTTGAAGTATAATGGATATCTGCATTGTTCACTCTATGATCATCACATAAATATGATTTGGATCATGTTTTTTGCATTTTAGTTCAAAATATAGAGGTCAAATTAAAATATGTGGGTTTGGGGCGAGAGGCCCCACATGATATGGGGCATGAGGCCCCCTTCACTTGGGGTCGAAGCTGCTTCAGGAACCATTTAATAATGTGTACTTTACCTTAAATCTTAATAGAATAGGTAATTAAAATAGAAAAAATTTGGGCCATAATTGAAACAGGGCAAAAAATATTAAGAAATAAATGTATGAACAGAAAAATTCTGAAATTCAGAAAAAGTGAATAGAATGCCTTAAAAATGAAAGAAGAACCCTAAGAAATAACTTTTAGGCTGAATGCGCTCGCAAAAAAAATTGCCATAGGATTATAATAGGGGGGCTTCTTGCCCGATTGATGGGGTAAGAAGGCCATTTTAAATTTCTTATAAAAATAGCCGTAACTGCTTTATTAAAATTGGTAGACATTTGTTTCACTAGCTATTAGTAGAGCCAAGTGATCCCTTCCTGACGGCATAAGCATTCAAAGAATCGCCGGTAAAAAGTAGGTCAAATCTCACCTCGAAGTTAAGGGGGGCCGCATGCCCCGACCTACTCTATTCAAACCATAATTAAGTTACTGAGGCAGTGAAAGAAAACACAAGCCACCAAAAAATTCAATGAAATAATGCAATTACTTTTCTTATTTCAATAATTAACTATTGCACCCAAAGTCCACCAGGCTCTTCCTGGGGGGAATACTAGTTCTAGGGATTCCAGAACGGTGTTTGGGGATTAAGTGAAGCTGCAAACAAAACAGTGGCCCAACTTGGGAATTTTGTCAGGCTATAACGATGCTCTAAAAACTGGAAAATAAAACTGCTCTTGCCCAAAAAGGCATGACCATGGACATCCATGGATCAAGTGCCACTTAACTTTGGAACAAAGCTTCAGCTCGCAGGGAAAGGTGCCAACCAAAACACAAACATTTGACACAACATCTGATTATCTCGTTTTAGTGTTGTATCCACTTGCAAGTTGACTACAGACCAGCTCAGATGCTGGAATTGCAAAGCAGACTGTCTCACTGTTAAGCTAATGACCAGACGAATATAAAAGAGCGTCATTATACATTGTAAGAGAATTTTAATTTACATTACCATTACACAAGACGGTGTTTTGTTGTTCTTACAGTCCTAGCCATTTGTCACAGTTCATTTTCGATCGAGTGCGACTTCATTCTTCATTCAACCAGTGGATGAGAAAAGCTTAAAATTCTTCCTTGACTTTTGCACGGATACCTTGCTTTGAAAGGTAATACCAGTAACTAGTAATAAAGTAAGATGCTCTCTGAGTACAATACAAATCATGAGACTTGGAAGATGCTTAGATCAGGAACTGTGCCACAATTATGATTTTTTAAATCCAAATCCTTGTGTGTTCAATTAACTTATCCCTTGCGCCAAGAAAATGTTACTTGATGATAGATCATACAAGATTATGTTTTATAAAATTCTTTTTTACAGTATTTTGACACTATTAATCAAAAGAATCGATCATAGACTTTCACGAGAGCATAGAAAAATCATATACATCCTGTCAATTACTCAATCGGAGAGCAGAATTCTGCCTAAAAGAGGGCCTTGCATAAATTTTGACAAAGAAATAAGGGTCGCAAAAGTATCTCAACAAGATGGCAAGAAAATGGGTGCCTGTTTTTTGTCCTAAATCCAGGCCAAATGATTGATGCAGATTGCAGGCCTACTAGGATTGTGGTGTATTCTCTTGCAATTTCAGGCCACTTTCTTCAATGAACAGCACCATCTTATAGCACTCATTTAAGCCACTTAATAATCTCCTTTGAACAACCTGGAAAGAAAGAAAAATATTTGAATTGTGATATTAATGAAACTATTTTAAGTGGGACAAAGCGTGGAATGCCATATATTATCTCCTTTTAAGTCATTATTCAACAATATTTGCACTTCATCCACACCTTTTTTCAAGTGCACCTGTTTTCTATCTGTTCCCGGTCCACAAATTGTGAAAGCACTTTTAAATTCAACAAAATGAAATACTACTCTCTGAAAATACCTGCCTATAAATATGGCCAGAAAACTAGATTTTTGCCCAATTATCTAACATATGACAAACATATCATTACATTAAAATATTTTTCTACTTATATAATGCTGAGAACATGATAAAAAAATTAAACCTCCAGGGATTACCAAAAATTTGTATGTGGAGCAGGTTGTGCAACTAATTATGGTCCTCACCACACCAATTGACCAGAGGTTTGCGAGTAAATTTACATGACATTCTTAAGAATATTCAGAGCACACTCACTGAAGGTTCTTGCTCTACTGAAATTATCTAAATAAATGTTCAATGAAAATCATTATGCAGAACACTATATGGTTTAAAAAAATAAAATATTCCTTGTTTTCCCCCCAAAATTATTCCATTCAACTACAAATTGCCAAGGCAGACCAGACAGCAGCTTCCCTGCTCAACCATCATTCCAAACTGTCTGCACATTCCAGAGTAGAGCTTCCGGTCTGAAGACACCATATGCGTTGTTGGGAGAATTCATATCCAGAGATATATCTGCATGCCAGTAAAAATAAGATGTTGTGTGCAGAACTATACCAAAAATACTGGCCGGTTCAAGGTTCCGAAGATAATCCTTTGGAAGGGAGGTTGCATCTTTCCAACCAAAAGAAATTTATTCAGTTAAAAAATCAAATAGATGATTCAATTTGAAATAATAACATTTGTGAGAAACACCTGCTGTCTTCTGTTCTTTGATATTTCCATGAAGAATGCATCAAAGCAATTATTGCCCAGAACACTCATTTTGCCAGGCTTCTGGAATTTACCAGACGAAAAAGATTTATGGAGCCGAGTGTTGGGCTTATGTAAAGCTGCAAGGAAAACACTGGCTTGACTGGGGCGCTTTGTCAGGCTAACGTTGCACTTCAAAAACTGATGAAAAACTTGCCCCAGCCAACAATGCCAACAATGGCACATCCATGGATGAGAGAAACTTGCTTTTTCAAAACTGAAATGTGTGCGCAGTCTGGTTTGTGGCAGTACATGCAGAAAGTTTCTAATTTCAACCACGTAAGCCAAATTGTAAAAACACCTTTTTATGAAATGGCAGCACATTTTGCGACCAGCTAAAAGACTAGCAAAATGCCCTTACGTGATTAATTGTGATATAAGTTATAAATATAACTCCATGAGTGGGTCTAAATCGCAATTCTGAAAAACGAAGGCAGCAACAATGTCATGGTTGCTTCATAGTATCCTCTTAAAGTGACTTTTAATTCGGTCCTTGACCTTTCTAACAATGGCCTTTGTTGTCCATTATATGAGAGTGCAGTCCCTCAAGCGGACACAAAACAGCAGCCTCAGTGTCACTGTTGCGTTGGTGTTGGCTGAGCTTTGAAGCTCAGCTGAGGTGACATGGTGTCACGTTTGCTCATACTATGATGACACAAGTGAGAAATTGGAATACCTGTAGGACATGAACTATGCCATGAAATATATTCAGAACAACATGCAAAACATGTATGCCTGGAAATTTTAAGTTACCATCACACTATACATCGGAGGAAGGTAAGAAATCAATAACCAATTTTACTCAAGGTCAATTCAAATATTTTCCAATTACCTACCTTGCAAATTTGTTAAGCGCAACTCATAGAATTTGTTGCATAAGCTTTATATCCCAAGGAAGTTACTTCTCTCTTGTTCAAAAAGATTATTATCTATTATAAACAGCAAGGAAGTAGCCGAATTGCAACAAATTGAAATTAAAAAAAGTTTTTATTGTGCATAAAAATCCCAATTTTGTCAAGATTGAAGAATTACTTCAGAAGGAGTTGTGCAACTTAATCTACCCAGGTTCAAATGTTCAGGTTTAGAACCCTTTTCACATTAATCACATTAACAGAGCAAGCAACTTAATTATGTGCAATATCCTGCCACACTTACTAAAAGCCATGGATCGACTACCAAATAACAGAGAGCGCATCTGCTGCATCATGTGGCTGTAAGAGTGCAATTCCCTGTCAATTGCGAACAGCTTTCTTCGAAGATCAACGTTTCTTATCATGTATTTAATATAGAGAATTCTTTGGCCACATTCATTGACTAAGATTATATTCAAATGAACCCTGCTACTTTTCCCTCTTACTGCTTATATGAAGGCTTTTACTCTTTTAGCCACAAACATTGACTTTAATCCCATTTAGATATGTGAAGAATCAATGATAGACGATTGTTAATGTGACATCTTAAGCTTCAGCAAGGTGGTCAGTTAATTCTGTGTCCTTTCCTACAACTCGGCTGATGTAACAAGATCTAACTTATACAACCATTGGCTGTCAATGGTCAGTCAAGGGGCATGGGATACAAAAAGATTAGATGCAAAGCATGGTTTGTCCATTTACTGCCAAGTGACACAATGAGGAAATAAAACCAGTAATCAACTGATTTCAAACTATAAACAACAAATAAAAGGTACACATTAGCTTTATGTTATGTTTGTGTGTCTTGTTTTCTCTTTTATACAATGAAATATCAACTAAAAAAGGCCATTATTTCAAACACATCCCCTGTGGACTGCTTCCCATGTCTTAACTGATGCACTAGAGCTGTCAAAATCTCATTGTAGCATAAGTGCACAGCACCTGTTATCAGAGTGATATGAATTTCCTTCTGACATAAAACAACCTGAACAAAACCTTTACAGTCCATTAGTTGCGAGTGCATCCCCCTCCAGATCAGCCAACAGCCAGCATCTCTAAACTGAACTGAAGCCCCTGAGCCACCACAGCATCAGTGCAGCATTGGTGTTGGCTGAGCTTGGAGGCTCAGCTGAGGTGACAGGGTGTCACATTCACTCCTAAGGTGGAAACACATGATATTGGAATACCCAGGATCACATATAGAATAAGAAGATCAATTGCATTGAGTAAAGGTAATGACTCTCCATATCTCCTTTTCAGTTGGTTATATCAAGGGTTTCTTATGGTGGTTCAAGTAAGATTTTGAGCACGTTTGGGCCACTTGTCTTAACCTATCAGGATTGTAATTAATTTTCTTCTTGAAAACAGATTAACTTGCTTACATCAAGCTTCAGACAATATCAATACGATTTTCATTTTCCCCAACTTTGATAAGTTTTCGACAATCATTTAACTAAGACACCTCACTCCATCTCATTTTCAATGGAGAAGGAATGGACAGGACAATTTTGTTGTGAAAATTCAAGTTTTTATTTCAACATGTTGATGATGTGTCACCATCAAACCATTAGTTTTTAATTCAAGAAAATGTGTGCTCCTTGTTAGGGATAGACCGATGAGAGGATTATCATGACACATGATTTTGATCATGAGTAATCAAAAAGCCTATATGGTTTCCTTGCCTAAAATATGATGATAACTAATCATCACTTACAAAGTCTAAATTTCACTATAAATGGCTTCCCCCTTCAAAAGAACTACTCTAATTTCAGAATTATCACAGTTTTGTTGTTTTAATTTGAATAATTAACTATCACTTTGAACATGATTTGCACACCAAGCCTGAAACTGAACCATAACGGAATAGAGAAAAATACTTGAGGATTAAGTGAACAACATGGGCAATTTGTTCGGCTAAAATAATGCTCTAAAAACTGCATTAAAAAAAACGCGCTGATGAATTAATATATAGCATTGCTTTTGCTGTGATTTGCATCATTCGCAGTTGAAATTTAGGAGCAATTACTTGCCAGCAACCCCCCTTCTTCGTCCTCCTTGAGTGGGTCTGAATCTCAAAACTGTAACACAAGGGCATCATGGATGTCATGGCTGCTTCATAGCATGCTCTTAAAGTGGCTTTCAATTCTCTCCTTGCCCTTTCTAACAATGGCCTTTGTAGTCCATTATATGAGAGTGAACGCCCTCTCAACAAGCCAACATCTTGCATCCTGAAACAGACACATCACAGCATCTCCAGTATCACTGTTGCGTTGGTGTTGGTTGAGTTTTCAAGCTCAGCTGAGGTGACAACATGTCACATTTGTTCATACTTTGCGGGCACAAATGAGAATTTAAGAATTCCTTTAAGGCACAAACTGTGCCTTTGAATATCAATGTGCAGAAATACAACAGACAAGCATGGAAATTCTTAGTTATCATGCTCTATTCATTGGATGAAGGCAAGAATGCATTTTGCCATTTTATTTTTTCCTTTTATCAATTTGCAATTTTTTTAGATTTTAAAAGTGCAACTGATATAGCTACCAGTAGCTGCACAAGCTAGATTTTTAAAAGTCATTACACCTATTTAATAAATTACACAACAACTTATTATAAACAGAAAAGAAAGTAGCAAACTTGAACCGGTGCAGATCTATGTCAATTTTCTGAGACTAACTTGCATTAGAGTTGTAAAACTTGATATTACTTTAGGTTCAAGTATTTAGGATTAAAAACCCTATTTACATTAATCACATCTAAGGGGGACAAGCAACTCAATTTAGTCCAATATCCTGCCACACTTAGTGCAAGCTATGGTTTGACTACCAAATAACAGAGAGAGAATCATGGGACTGTAAAAGATTCATTGCCTTGCTGTCTGAAGGTAATGATATTTCATTAATTTTTTTGGAGATGACTGGCATATTAATTGTGTGAAATTTGAGATTTCAAATAATATTGGGCATTTTTCGTAAAATGTCCCATTCGCCAGGAGTATGATTAACTTTACTTCTTAATTGAAATTAATTAATTCACAAAGCTGACAAGATTATTCCTACCATAGAATATTTTCTGACTACCATGCATTTAAAACAAAGTTGATATAAATTATCAAAAACAGGCTACTAAATTATTACTGTCAGAAATATGGCAATTGCTATTTACAGTAGACAAAAAAAACGAGTGCTTTCAGAAAAAACTTGTGGCCATCAATGACCTCACAATATTCCCTATCAAATACTTTGAAATAAATTGACTAATTCACATTGAGCAACTTTTGGCGTCATTGATAATCAGATGGTCACATGTTTTGATATCATTGCAAGTATAGGCTATGACCTCATAAATTACTTATGACTCATAGAGAAAACATGGCATGGATAAGGCTACAACCTCACAATAAACATTCCAGTGCTTTTCTGTGACCACTAATTTTTTCTTCTACTGCAATATTTCAATAACTAGTGATTATGAATGCTTCGCACACCAAGTGTGCTAGGCCAGTGCTGGGAACAAACAAGACGATAAGGGATTACAGGTTAGTTTTTGGAGAGTAAGTGAAGCTGCAAACAAAACACTAGCCTAAATTAAAGGTAATTTTCCAGGCGATAATGAAGCTCTAAAATTGAGTAAAAATGGCATGGAAAACTCTTGCTCTTGCTAAAAAAGTCATATGCATGGATGTCTGTGGATCAAGTACCACTTTTAACATTGAAATGGAAGTAGAGGAAGTGTGAGATTTCAGATGAAAGGGAAAGGTGCCAACCAAAATACAAACTTAGTTAAACATCTGATACAACCTGTGAAGCACGGGCCTAACCAACATGAAAGATAAATGTCTTTCACTTGTTCTAATTTCATGATGCCAATCTTCACCATAGTAAATACAAGGGTGAGATATTCAAGTCATGCTTCACTGGTCATGGGTTGATTCCAAGTCAGAAATGAGCTGAAATAACTGCTTCAGCAATATCCTATGCATTCCACAGGCACACCAGCCCAAGATTAGCTTATAATCTAGCATTCCAAGCACTTTCAATGGTTTTAAATACCTTCTAAGTGTCCAAAATCAGTCTTCATTCTTCTGTTTATCATTAGGAGCAAGGCAGCATAAGAAGGAAGTCAGCTGGCATTTACAGAATCATCAGGATTGGCCCCTGGATTCAGTCACATGATTGATTTACCTTATGTATGCATGTCAATTAAGGACCATATAAGGAGTGTGTGTGGAAGACTAAAGCTCATAAGTTTGCATTGGTCATAAGAATGATGCTATGTTTAAATAGCATTAAGCAAAGCAATTACAGATGTCTTCGTACCACTGCTAAACACAAAGATTAAAAAATGAAAAAAAAGTAAAGGGATTAAAATAGATCCACTAAAATAGAGACAAAACAATTTCAATGACACAGTCATGTGCTAACACCATCAGCAATACAATGGCACAAAATTACACATAGTCAATGCCATGTTGAAGGTGGGGGCGGGGGAGGGGGCGGGGTTGTTTGGCTGAGCCGACGTGCACCCACTCCCTAAATGTGGATATATTCAATACTTAATATTTGTATTTTTACAAAAGTCACAAAAATTTACACACCAAATGGTACATAATTTCCTGCACATGCCACTAATAGATCTATATCTGTGAGAAGTATTGCAGTTGAGAACTTGAGATTTGCCAAAAATAGTGGTAATTAAAATCACAAATTTAAAATACTTCTTAATTTTGTGTGTATTTGAATTAGCACTTATCTAATGCATTGTCTAAAATGAAGGGTTTAGTTACTCATGTTTCAGTGGGGGGGGGGATATTTCTGATAACTTTATTTCTTGAATATTGAATTTTCTGTTATTATTATGATGTTTTATAAATTTGCTTAATTTTTCAATTACTTCATGGCTCAATTTCCATAATCAGTTATAAAATAATACACAAGGGGGCAGCAGCTCCTTGCATTGTAATTCAACTGGATATGGGCTTTCTTCATTTATAGTGGGATGTTCGCCTTATAGTTTGATCTGTATAAAGGGGGGAGGGTTAGTCTAGTGGTAGCGTGCTGGACTGCTAATCGCTGGGTCCAGGGTTCGAATCCAGCTCTTGCCGGGTCACATGGGCCTATGTTGGATGGCTGTTTCAATCATCCTTTACCTCATTGCCGTGTCCTCCTCCTGTCCTATTTAGCCTACCAAGTGCATAAATACAGGACGTAAAGCCCAAACCATCCCTCCATCCATTTGATCTGTATAAAATGTATTGAGCAGGGAACATGGAATGGCAATTTGGAGGAGGATGGATCACAGGCCTACAGTAACTGCAAATATTTTAATTGGTAAAATGTGTGAACCAGATCTAGAAAGGCGACACTAAAACTTGTGACGTCCTTAAACAAATTTATGTCCCGTCTACCATAAAAATTTTGATCCAGAATTTAGTATTTTGGACTCTTGTACTGAAGAAAAAATCACAGCAGTAAGTCCGCTTTTCATGCTCGAAGATTGATGTGCAAAACAAATCCAATATCAATTTCATTAGGGTATTAAGACAGCAATTTGTACCACAAGAAAAAGTACAAATCAGTTATGAATTTATTAAGACTTTATTGTTGCAGTCAACAAGAAAATAAAAAAAAAAGTTAAGATTATCACAAATCCAATTGTAAGTAGAGAATAAATATTGAAACAAGAAATCTGTTGTTTAATAGAACAACATCATTGATGGTTTTCTACTAGGCAATCTCAAAGGAAAATATTGCCGGTTGTTTAACCAGCAGGGATATATCAGATTTAATTGGCTCAGGCCTGAGACGGGAGAACCATAACATATCTGTGAATTCGCATCGATCGACAGCTTTTACTATTGACAGGATTGATGGTGCAATGCTCTTCCCATTAATAGACCACAGTTAACTATATAAAGTTGACATTGAACATCTGCATGACACATAATATTGTAAGTGATACATTCTAATTTCTTGTTAAGTTAAATGATGGTTATAAATATGCACAACTAGATTTCCGGAGCAGGACAGAACACACACAAGCTATGCAATAGTAGAGATCATCAATCTGGAAATACAAAAATGAAATCAGTTAGAATCTGATCAATTAAATGGAATTGTAAAAAAATTGAATTTATTTGTATTTAATTGACGAAGCTCCTTGGCCTTACTACTTTTGAATTCCCTGTCCTGTCTGAAATTTTTTTAATGGAATTTAGAATTCTCTGTCCCTCAGCTCTGGGTGGGGTCTTTTGGTCCCCCATGTTCTTTGGCCATTTTACTTTTGAATTCCCAGTCCCCGATAACCCCCATCCACAGCCAGGGGTGCCGGAAGGAATAGCGGGCGGCAAGGGCGGTCAGATGAAAAAAAGGGCAAATCATATTCACGCCAATTTCGCATGACAAAATTTAAATAGAGAGTCACTAGTAATTTTGAATATATGCTTACTAAAACTTACTAATTTGTGCCTAAAATTAGTAAAATAAGGCCTAATAATGTTTTTTACTTTAAGATCTAAAGGGCACCCTTGCCCCCCCCCTGCCCCCCTTGGACAAGGGCCTCATTGACAGGCTATGATGCTTTCATTAAATTTATTTTCAATTCAACCAGTACATATTCTGTGCAGTTATTTATCATTCCTCAGCAAAACATTTGCACCACCGGACATAACAATCTGACCATTGCATGTATTTGCAGTTTGATTGCATCATTTTTATCTGCACCAGTATACCCTGCGTGAGAGTACCTCTATTTAAAAAATCTTTAAGTTAAAATTACCAGAACGTCCTCAATCCAAATTATTTCTCTGATCTCACCAGAAGAGGCCAAATAGTAGGTTACAAGAGAAGAATAAAGTTGTTGATTATACTGTATCAAAAATTAAATTTTCACTATTCACAGAATTGAAAGATTGGCCAGTTGGTGGCTCCTCCTCATGGTAAATGGTCATATCCATTTGAAAGACTCCAATTTTTTCAAAACAGGAATAGGGTCAATAAAATCTGCTGGCTCAGGCTGGAGTCACCATAAACATATGAATAAGAAGGGGGCAACCATTAAACTAAAAATGAGGGTGGGGGTAGGGGTTGGAGTAAATTTGTAATTAATAATTTCTTGCTCTGTTTTGCTGAAATAAATGAATTCTTTTTGACCAGTCTTGAAATAAATAATTTTTGGAAGGGGTATTTCTGAGTGAACCTCCAACCCCCCTTTGAATTAAAACATCAGACCCTAAACATTAGATTCGTTTTCAAAATGCAGTACTATAAATTAAACACAATGCCTTTGAGATATTCAAGTTTATATACAAGGGAATATCTTTGTTGATCTATGTTTTATTTACCTTGTACATGTAAACTAATAAAACATTTATAATTTTTCTTTCTCACATACCGTTCCCAAAAGCACTGTTTCCTTCACAGGAATAAAAAAGCTGTCATCACTTTAGCGTCCTTTTGAAGACTATTAATAAGAGGTGACAGTTTAGCAATGACTACCTGAAATGAAATGATATGTTTTTTATTTGTAGTGTTACGCAAGTTTGCTTGCACAAAAAGGTATATGTTTTTAAGCAGTTTATTGAGACCTTACAGCTCAACTACAATACAGCAAGCACGCAAATACAATTTACTGATCGGCAAAACAATCTTAATGTTATATAATTTGTCATTATTCCAAATAATACACTTATATAAACACTAAACAGGTACCTGTTTAAAAAACAAACTCACCTTAATTTTAGAGCAAGGTGCTTGCTGGAATTATTTGTTGTCTCTTCGGGTACATTTAATTCCTCAGCTCTCCAAGAACAAAATTATAGCACACCAGTCACCTGAAAATATGAAGTATTACAATTAGAATATCAATTTAACAAAACAATACAACTGTTATCAAAAAGGAAAAATCAACAGTAATATTTTATATTATTATATACTATAATCTACACTTGCAAATATCCAACCGCACTAGATGAACACTCACCTATGATACTTCAGTGGTCAATGTGGAGAATATGATGTCCATTTGCAGAGAATTTATCTTCATTCCTTACTTTTATACGGAGGCCTGCAACAAATAATCCAGAATTGTATAAGCGTATTATAGCCAATGTCCAAGAGTTGCAATTTAATTTTCATTTGGATGTGGCTTAGAGGAAGATACAACGACATAATAATTTGTATGCAATAAAATAATGATGTGTCACACATCTCAAATCTGACCAGATATAGATTAGAAATGGTGAAGAAGGGTTTCACTGTACTTTTTGGTGGGAGGGTACAGTGAATCAGTGTGTTTGTGTTTTACGCCTCTGCAGCACCTTATTGGGCTATATCGAGAATCAGTGCCGTTTTGAAAAAAATTAAACTCTTAAAAATGTTTTCCCACTTCAGAATAACTAAGGTAAGTATTTGAACTGTATTTCCTCCAGGTTCAATGACTGTTTTTTCTGCAAAAAAACATTCCGTAGTACCAAGTGTTGCTTGTCATTACTACAGACAATAAAGTGATCATGGTACCCTGAATGGCTCCCAATTCGCTGTGCCCTGTTGAGCGCCGATCAAATACATCAAACAAATGAACATTAAATAAATATTGCCATTTACCATCCAAAGAAGTTTGTTATTCACAGTGCCCCATGATTCACTGCAACCCTGCTCCCCCGTATTAATCTCACTGAGACAAAAAGTGTATCTCAATGATGAAAACATAGATATAGAAAATTATATTAATATTTTTGATTGTCTTACCCACTGATAATGTCCACCGTGTTTGAAAACACTATATACAGTCCAAACCTGTTTTCCAAGGCACTGTCACTGCATTATTGCAAGTCTAGAAAAAAAAAATACTCAAAGAAAAAACATGCAATTAGCATCACTGTAGTGATGAAAAAAATATACTAGCACTGAGACAGAAAGTGTTGCTCAATGATGAAAAAAATAGATGTTTATATAAAATTATATTAATGTTTAATTGCATATCTTACCCACTGTTGATGTCCATCATGTTTGAAAGCGATGTGTATACTGTCTAAACCTGTTTTCCAAGGCACTGTCACTGCATTGCTGCAAGTCTAGAAAAAATATGCACAAAGAAAAAAGATGCAATTAGCATCACCATAGTGATGAGAAAATATAAGAGCAACAATCCGCATGATAAAAATATATGCATTAATTATTATTTTTCCTTACTGATCGACCCAATCGAGAGAAACTTCAATCAGGTGACAGTGTAGTTTACAACTATACTATGTTATTGTTATTGCACCAGAAGGAATGCTTTAAAATATACTAGACAGTTGTAGCAAAGTATCAGATCACAGTAAACTGTGAAGAGTATTGTCTGGCTTGATATGTTCTGCTGCAATAAATGAACAAAACCAAAACAAAACATCTAACAGAGCAGCACTCAAAGCTGAATAGTCTATTTTCTGATATGATATTCATAATTACAAAATAGCATTGAAAATTCTGACTGGCATGTCAACACAGTGAAAATAAACTTACCAAGACTCATAATCCTTTCAGTTCCTTTGTTCCACAAGTTATTAGAACTTCAAAAATACCATGGATTCGAATGTTCTTGCAGGCAAAGCTTATGGATAAATGTTTCTTCCAGAAGATTACACACAGTTATCCACAGTGCAATGACTTCTCAGGCTGCTGGCTTAGGTGTTTTGACAGTTGGTGCAGGTTGATGGGGGGAGGGGGGAAGGGATCAGTGACATCAAAAAATAATCTCTAAACAGTCAGAGCCAACTTGGGTTGTGTTGCTCATAGTGTTAGACAAATTCAAAGGTAAGATTTATTGTACTAATTATATATCATTGCAAACATATATTGTGACCAAAGACAACCTTAATCTATATATTAAGTGATGCAATAGTGCAAAAAATATAAAAGCTGCAATTGAAGGAAATATTAGCTGTTTCTGCATGATTGCATTCCCAAGCCATTCCAGAGCGTGACACCCTTATCTAATATGTCAACAAAGCAGGACAGGACTGATCTTACAGAGTTAAGTATCTTTTAATAGCTGGTTGGGCCCGTGCTGTGAAGCCCTATCCCATTTTATTGTTGTATCCACTTGTATGAAGACTCAATTAGATTGCATTCGGCCTGAAATTGTCTTTTCTGAAACCTTGATTTCCATTGTAATGGCTAAAAGGGAACCATTGAAGTTTCCTCAGAGCCTTGAGACAAAGAGATGTCCCAAAAACTTTGCAACAAGATGATAAGTGCTTGAGCATTTTCCGTCCAGATTTCAGGAAAAAAGCTGCACTGATTGATGCAGATTGTTGAATCACTAGGATCTCATGTAATTCTCTGGCAATTTCAACCCACTTTCTTCAATTAACAGAGCTGTCTCTAATCAAAGAAAGCTTCGGGGTATGATGAATCTCATCAAAGAAAGCTTCGGGGTATGATGAAATCCCCATCAAATTTATCAAGATGTCACGTAGATCCCTAGTAAAACCATTAACACACCATTAACACACATAATAAACAAGTGTATACAACAAAGCAAGTTCCCAGATAGGATGAAAATGGCTAATATAACTCCACTGTATAAGAAAAAAAGATAAGCTAAATAAAGATAACTATCGGTCAGTGAACCTACTAATTTCTCTGTCCAAAATTTTTGAGAAGGTACTTGCAAATCAGCTGTATGAACATATGGAATCATCTTTCCATGAATATCTGTCAGGCTTCAGAAAAGGTCATGGTTGTCATGACATACTGAATCGCCTAACCGAAGACTGGCGACAAGCGCTTGATAATGGGAGCACTGTGGGTGTTGTTGCAATAGACTTGTCAAAAGCATTTGACTGCATGCCCCACGGTCTGTTAATAGCAAAAGTACATGCTTATAGTAACAGCATGAATGTTTGCAGACTTCTAAAGTCATATCTAATAGACAGAAAACAAAGAGTAAAAATAGGGGAAACAACATCTGAATGGACTAACAATATTAAGGGTGTCCCTCAAGGATCCATTCTTGGACCTTTGCTCTTTAATATCTTTATAAATGATTTTCTGTTCCATGAAACCAACTCAAAAGTTTACAACTACGCAGATGACAACACACTTAGTGTTATTGATAAAGATATAACTAACATAAAGTCTAAACTTCGAGAGGACTGCAATGTAGCTATGAAATGGTTTAATGATATCTATCTATCTATAAACAAATAAATGCTCTTAAAAGAATGAAGCATTTCATTGATAAGCAATGCCGAAAAATAGTCTACAACAGTTATATTCGTAGCAACTTCAATTACTGTCCAACAGTCTGGATGTTTTCAGGTAAAAGTAATATAGAATACTGGAAAAAACAAACAAAAGGGCTCTTAGATTTGTTGTTAACAACAACAATGCAGATTATGAAAACATTTGTCGAGAGGAGAAAATACTAAACATCCAATTGGAATGCACAAAGACAGTAGCAGTGTTGATGTACAAAGTGAAAACTGATAAGGTTCCAAAATACATTAAAGACTTATTCAGTCGCAGGCAATCAGTTTATAACATAAGAGACAATGATTTGTTCGAAATTCCCACTTTTAAAACTGTAGGTTATGGCAAGAAATGCCTAAGATACTATGGCACAAAACTATGGTCTAAAATTCCAACAGAAATAAAAGACAAACCATCTATTAAATCCTTCAAAGATGCTCTGACAATCTGGTTGCAGGATCTTGCTAATATTTCTAGTATTGAGTTCTAATGTGCACTTTTGTATTTGATGTTGAATTTTATGTATTTGATGCTGTATGTGTGCTATTTAACCGAAAAGTGCTGACCTCTATTGGTGCTAGGTCTCTCGGTTAATTTTTATGATTTTTGTACATAGGCCTATGCCAAGTGTTTTATCATAGAATGTTAGTGTAATTCTTAGTCTAGATCAGTAGTTGTAGTCTCATGTATTTGTTAACCTGATATAATTATTCTTTAAATTTGTCGTACAGAAGCTTTTGCTTATTCCCTGTATATCGTTGTATAACGACATTAAATAAAATTTACCTACCTACCTACCTATCTTATAGCACTCATTTGAGCCACTTAAAACCTCTATTATAATCATCTTTGAACAGCCTGGTAAGAAAGACAAATCTTTGAATTGTGATATAAATGAAACAATTGTTTGTGGAAAAAAGCTTGGAAGTCGTGTATTGTATCCTTTGAAGTCAGTTTTCTGCAGTGTTTGTCTTTCATTTAAAAGATCAAACGTTTTCAAGATCCTCTGATTTTCTGTGTGCTCACCGCAGCAATTGACCTGAGGTTTGCTAGGCAATTTATATGGTAATCTTCAATATACAGAACATAACAAAAATTGTTGCATGCTTTCCTTAAATTATCTAAATCAAAATTCAATGCAAATTATCATTGTTTTTATTTGAAAAAAATTTCCTTTTTTTCCTCATAGAAATTGTACAGCTACAAATTGCTGAGGTAGACCAAGATAACAGGTGAATTGCCAAACCATCATTCAAAGCTGTCTCCCCATTCCAGAATAGACCTCCGGTCTGTAGATAATAGATATGCATTGTTGGGATGATTCATATCCAAATGTGTAAGAGCATATAATATGCTGTTTGCAGGGGTATGACAGAAATACTGGTAGTCTGTGGATTTATTGATAGTCCCTTGGAAGAGAGGTTTGATATTTTTCAGCCAAGGCACAATGATTTAAAAAGGAGTTAAATAGATAGTTTTGAAATAATATCATTTGTGAGAAACACCTGCTGTCTTCAGTGCTTTGCCATTTCCATAAAGGATATTTTGAAAACAATTGCTGTCTTACCTGGAACACTCATCTTGCCTGGCTTCCCAAATTTACCAGACCATGCAAATAATTTATGGAGCCCTGTGTGTGGATTAGGTAAAGCTGCAACTCAACTGGAGCTCTACTGGAGCAATTTTTTATACTGAAAACTCGCCCTGGTGAGGCAGAGCAGGAAGTTGCAACTTTCTACCGTCAAAGACAAATTTAACAAAACAGCATCTTATGATATGCCAACATCTTTTGTGATCAACCGAAAGACCAATGAAACTGGCAATTTAACACTCTCAATCTCATGTAAAAAAAAGTGATATGACTTTTATAACTCCATGAGTTGGTCAAAATTTCAAAACTAAAACACAAAGGCAGCACAGATTCCACGGCTGCTTCATAGCATCCTCTTAAAGCGACCCTCAATTCTCTCCTTGACCTTTGTAGTCCATTATATGAGAGTAGACTCCCTCTCAACAGGCCAACATCTTGCATCCTGAAACAGAAGCACTGCGGCAGCTCCAGTGTCACTGTTGCATTGGTGCTGGTTGGGCTTTGAAGCTCAGCTGAGGTGACAAGGTGTCGCTTTTTTCATACATTGCTGACACAAATGAGAACTTAGAATTCATTTAAGGCACAAACTGAGCCATTGAATACCAATATGCAGAAACAAAACACACAAGCATTGACATTCCAAGTTTTTGATTTGATTTGATTTGATTGATTTATTCAAAAGAGCAACATGTGAACAATACAAAAACAGTGGGAGTTTAATTAAAAATTACAACGTAACTCCCACTAACTAGCAGAATTTAACATTTTCAAATTAGTTATAAAATTCTTGATTGAAATTGAATTAATAGTTCTTTCATCTAAATTGTTCCATTTATATAGAATTTGATTGCCCCGAAAATATTTTCTTCTCTCAGTACAGCTATAAAACTGAGTTATCATACACTGTACATTGGATGAAAGCAATAATTCTTTTTGCCATTTTTTCTTTTCCTTATATCAATTTAAATATTTCTTAGATCAAGTGCAACTGATATCGCTATCAGTGGCTGCACGAGCTAGATTTTGAAAAGTCATTAACCTATTTCACTCAAATTTGAATAAATAACACAACTTATTATAAACAGAAAAGATGTAGCAAATTTGAAGCGGTGCAAATCTATGTCAATTTTCTGAGATTAACTTGCATAAGAGTTGTAAAACTTGATATTACTTTAGGTTCAAATATTCAGGTTCAAAAACCTTATTGACATTAATCACATTCTGGGAGAAAGCAACTCAATTTAGTCCAATATCCTGCCACACTTAGTGCAAGCTATGCTTTGACTGCCAAATAACAGAGAGAGAATCATGGGACTGTAAAAGGGTAATTTCCGGACCATTGCTGCAACTTTCCACACAGATTGATTAATGTTTCGAATTGATTATATATTGCCTTCTTCAATCCACATTCATTGACATTCAAATAAGCAAAATGCTAAAGAGTCAGTAATAATTCTGTGCTTTAATTCAATACTATTTTATTTTTACTCTGGGAACTACAAAGATTACTAATATTCACACTTAAGATACAGTAATGCAGTCAGTAAATATCGTGAGATAATTTTATTATCAATATATGTTTTGCTTTCTTACACATGTTCAATAAAAAATAATTTTGAAAGAAAGGCCATTATTTCAAGTACTTCTCTTTGAACTGATACACCAGTGTGGTCAAAATATCATGGTTGCATTACAGCATACTGAAAAATATGTGGTGTGACTTTGATTCTTGTGTTAAACAACACAACCTTTATATTCCATTGCTTTACCCCCCCCCCCCGCCCCCTCCAGATCAGCCAACAGCCAGCTTCTATAAGCTGAACCATCAGTGCAGCATTGGCATTGGCTGAGCTTGAAGGCTCAGCTGAGGTGACAGGGTATCACATTCACTCCTAAGGTGGAAACACATGATATTGGAATACCTTTGGGCATGTACGGCAATAAGGACTGAAGGAGTAGAAAGATTCATTGCCTTGCTGTCTGAAGGTAATGATATTTCATTAATTTTTCGAGAGAGAGGGGTCGGCATATTAATTGTGTGAAATTTGAGATTTCAAATAATATTGGGCATTTTTCGTAAAATGTCCCATTCGCCAGGAGTATGATTAACTTTACTTCTTAATTGAAATTAATTAATTCACAAAGCTGACAAGATTATTCCTACCGAGCTGAAAGTGAAATGCCAAAAAAAACGAAACGCAAATTTATTTGCACATCTGAAACAACCCATGAAGCCCCATCTAATTTTGATGTTGTATCCGCTTGCAAATTGACAAGACTAAATTTTTTCGAGACCTTGATTTCCATGCAATGGCTGAAATGGAACCACTGAAGTTTCCTCAGAGCCTTGCCTATTACCACAGCAAAGAAAAACAAGTCACAAAAGCAATGCAACAAGATGATAAGAAAGTGAGTGACCGTTTTTTTTTCCTCATTCCAGGCAACATGAATGACGCAGATTGCTGGATCACAAGGATCTTGTGTAATTCTCTCTCAATTTTTACCCACTTTCTTCAATTAACAGAGCCATCTTGTAGCACTCATTTCAGCCACTTAAAACCTCTATAATCAACTTTGGACAATCTGAATTGAAAGACAAATCTTTGAATTGTGATATAAATGAAACAATTATTTGTGGAAAAAAGCTTGGAACTCATGTATTGTATCTTTTGAAGTCAGTTTTCGGCAGCATTCGCCTTTCATTTAAAGGATTAAACGTTTTCAAGATCCCCTGATTTTCTATCTGCTCCCCACAGCAACTGACACAAGGTTTGCTAGTAAATTTACATGGCAATCTCCGGAATATACAGAGAATACCAAAAGTAGTTGCATGCTTTCCTAAAATTATCTTATTGAAATTCAATGCAAATAATGATGGTTTTTATTTGAAGAAATTGTCCTTGTTTTCCTCAGTGAAATATTATATAGCTATATATTGTTGAGTTAGACCAGACAACAGGCGAATGTGCCATACCATCATTCGATGCTGTCTCCCCATTCCAGAATAGAGCTTCCGGTCTGTAGATAATACATATTGCATTGTTGAGAGAATTCACATCCAAAAATTTACCTGCATATAACATGCTGTTAACAAGGCTATAACAAATACTACTAGGCTGCAGTTAGAGAGATAATCTATTGGAAGAGATGTTGATTTTTTTGATGATCTATTTGTAAAGAAATTAAAATGATGATTCAATTTGAAGTAATAATATTTGTGAGAAACATTCTGCCAGTGTTCAGCTTCTTTAGACCCTCAATTGACCTAATTGCAATTTTGGACAAGGTACAATATTCCTGACCAAGTTTTAGAGCTAATTACAATCAACAAAACTGTGGACCAAGTTCTTCACACTTTGGGTCTCATGATGCCAATTTGCTTCATGGATGCAACTTTAAAATATTCTTTATCATAAGAAGTCATCAGTCCAAGTTAGATAGTGTTGTGATACTTCAAAATACACAACTGTTTTACCTGTATAGCTATAACTTTAAGAAGAGAGAGCAAACAAGAATCAGACAATTCAAAGCTGCTAAAAATATAACACAACCATGCCTAGCAAAAAAAATTCAGTTGGCATTAATTTATATATATATAAAACTGATATATATATATGTATTTGCAGCTGGAATTAATAGACAGTATTATCTGTTTTAAAGCGTTTTTTTTTTAGTGACAAAGAGAACATATAACATATCCAGCAGATTTTTTCATTTTTACATATATAGCTGAAGCCTGCTTCCTCTTTTGGAAAGTTGTTTTATGGGATTTAAAATACATGAATCTCACATGTACAAATAAAATGGGAATGAATCGGGAAGATGAAATTTTGATCCAAAATACAGGCCAGGCCTACTTTTGGGAAACTCTTATGAAGCCAAACTCATGCGGCTTTCTGCATTCTGTGTGGACGTTGAATTGTATCAGGCAGTCGCAAGTTAGCGGAATACTTTTTAATAACTGCCACAAGAAGAGAAATTTTTGTCTGATGAAAATGAAAATTGTCTGACCAGAACTCTCTCACCGTCAGACAAAATGTCTGACCAAAGTCAATTTGCTTTCGCATGCACTGGATATAGCGCATGGTAGGGTGGCTCTTGCAAGCTAAAGAATTTCCATATAGATGTGATTGTAATCTCTTCTTGAATTTTTCCAGGGTTGTAGAATATCTCAATTTTTGAGAAAGGCTGGCCAAAGTTTTGGCGCCAACTTCCAAGTGAGGGAAGGCAGTGTCTTTAAATTTGTTTTGATTCTAGTCTTAGAGTTATTTCTACAATATTTTCTATCCTGTGAGAAATGCATGTTATCATTTAATCTCAAATTGAAATTCATGATAGAAAGCTGTTTCGATGATGAGAATTATAATTGCTTCTGTATAGATTGCATTCAAATCCATTGACTCTCTTCAATTTGGAAACTGCTGTGTGTAGGCATGCTTCTGGAACATATTTCAGCTAGTAGACTACCTATGTTTTCAATGTATTACCATATTTCCCAATACAAGCTACTGCATGTGTAATCAGACTTGATGGAAATATTGCATGCAAACGGTACACTGTCATAGAGTTTGTCAACTTGTGTTTTTTGCTGAGCTATCTATAGCAAGTAATTACATAAAACCACCTGTTTCAAATTGAAAACAGGAGCAGCTGCTATGCAATTATGCATCATACCGACAAATATGCCTCATACATGCATAAATTGTTCAGACTATGTTTGATTTTGTTTTAATATTTTGTGATTTATCAAATTCTTAGTGCATAAATTAAAAAAATAATAGAGTTGATTTGAAAAATAATCTATTTCAATTCAAATAAGTAAAGGTTGACATGTATTGTATGAGGTGAGAGGTTAACTACAGCACAAACTTGCCTGCACGTCTTCAACAACCTCTTATCTCATTTTAGTATTTCATCCACTTGAAAATTAACTACAGACTGACATGGATGCTAGAAATATAAAGCTGGCTGTCACACTTTGGAATTGTCCATTGTGAATGTTAAGGAGTGTCATTGCACATAAGAAGAGAGCGGTCTTTAATTACACACAAATTGTTCAGGCAAGGAACTGCTTGAAAGTTTATCTATCCCACCTTGTATTACAACTTGAACTGCAGGTTCGTCTGAGATTGTCCACATTTTGGCTGATGGGACACCTGTTTACAGGTGATTTCATTACCATGCGATTCTTGTCATTCACACTTGGCTGTGAGAAATCAATGCTAAACCAGTTCTTACTACGTTTGATAAATCAAATGTGTGATGTTCAGTTGCTTTTTTAACCAATCAGATTAACTAAAATTGTCATGTATTTGGTGGGTCTAGAACCTAAGAATCGCATACTAATGAAATCACATGTAATGCACTTTTCCCCTTGCACTGAGAAAAAAACACTTCACGATAAATATGTTACAGTACAAAAGAGACCTGCTAATGTTTGGCATAATAATTTTCTTTCACAAATAATTTCACGTGAAGACAGAAAAAATTATTTCTTCCTGTCATCTAACCAACTAGGAAAAATAATTCTGCCTGTACAATTTATTTTTAAACCTTGATTTCCATACAATGGCTGAAATGGAACCACTGAAGTTTCCTCAGAGCCTTGCCTATTACCACAGCAAAGAAAAACAAGTCACAAAAGCAATGCAACAAGATGATAAGAAAGTGAGTGACCGTTTTTTTTTCCTCATTCCAGGCAAAAAGATTGACGCAGATTGCTGGATCACAAGGATCTTGTGTAATTCTCTCGCAATTTCAACCCACTTTCTTCAATTAACAGAGCCATCTTGTAGCACTCATTTCAGCCTCTTAAAACCTCTATAATCAACTTTGGACAATCTGAATTGAAAGACAAATCTTCGAATTGTTATACTGAAACAATTACTTGTTGAATAAAGCTTGGAACCCATGTGTTGTATCTTTGAAGTCTGTTTTCCGCAGCATTTGCCTTTAATTTAAAAGATCAAACGTTTTCAAGATCCCTTGATTTTCTATCTGCTCCCCACAGCGATTGACACAAGGTTTCTAGTAAATTTACATGTTAATCTCAATAATATGTAGAGAAAACTAAAATTGTTGCATGCTTTCCTTAAATTATCTGAATTCAAATTCAATGCAAATAATAATTGTTTTTATTTGAACAAATTTTCCTTGCTTTCCTCAGAGAAATATTGTACAGCTACATATTGTTGAGGAAGACCAAACAACAGGCGAATGTGCCAAACCATCATTCGATGCTGTCTCCCCATTCCAGAATAGAGCTTCCGGTCTGTAGATAATACATATTGCATTGTTGGGAGAATTCATATCCGAAAATGTACCCGCATATAATATGCTATTAACAAGGCTATAATAAATACTATTAAGCTGTAGTTAGAGGGATAATTTGATGATTTATTTGTAAAGAAAAAAATTAAATTGATGATTCAATTTGAAGTAATAATATTTGTGAGAAACAACTGCTCTCTAAAGGGTCCTTGCTATTTCCATGAAGGATCTGTCAAAATGATTGCTGCCTGACCTGGAACACTCATTTTGTTTGGCTCCTGGAACTTACCAAACAAAAAGATTTATGGAGCCCTGTGTGTGGATTATGTAAAGCTGCCAGCAAAACACTGGCTCAACTGGAGCGATTTGTCAGGCTGAAATGGCACTACAAAAACTGACAAAAAACTCGCCCCAGCCAACAATGGCATATCCATGGTTCAAGCAACACTTAGCTTTTAACTGAACAAGGTACAGTGTCTGTGTGAGCAAGAACATAAGTAGCATTGTCTTATCAATAACCGTATTAATGGTTATTTGTAAGGCATTAATTCCAGTAATATGCTCAATATAGCCCGTGATGGGATGAGTCTTGCAAGCTATAGATTTCTACATAGATTTTGATTTTAGTCTCTTCTTGAATTTTTCCAGGGTTGTTGAATACACGTATCTTACATTTTTAAGAGAGGCTATTCCAAAGGTTTGGTGGTAACTGAGAGAAGGCAGTTTGTTGTTTTAGTTTTACAGATATTTCTACCATATTTTCTATCCTGTGACAAATTCATGTTGTCATTCAATCTCAAATTGAAATTCATGATTGGATGCTGTTTCAATGAGAATTGTAATTGCTTCTCTATAGATTGTGTTGGAATCCACCGGCTCTCTTCAATTTTGAAACTATTGTGTGCAGACACACCTCTGGAAAATATGTCAGCTGGTAGGCTACCTAGTTTTTGGATATATTGCCATATTTCCCAATATAAGCTACTGCATGTGTATTGTCAATTTGAGAAAATTTGATAGAAATATTGCATGCAAATGGCACACTGATATAGAGTTTGTCAACTGGTGTTGTTTTATGACTGAGCTATCTATAGCAAGTAATTACACAAAACCACCTGTTTCAAATCTGCAAATAGAGAACAACAGCTGCTTTGGTATTGTGCAATTATACTGACATATATGCTTCATAAATTGTAGTCTATGTTCGAATGCATTTTCAAAAATAAACACATTTATGATGTGTATACTGAAGCCGCTATGTTATGAGATTTTTACAGTTGTGATGTGGCCTCTCTTGAGGATGCATTCTCGTCAAAAGGGAGACAGTGATATGAGGTTTTATTATGCATAAGGTCCAATGTCTGGACATGCATTTTGGGTCATATCTCAGCTTTCGTATAGAATTCATGCATCTATTATGGATCATGTGAAAGGCGGTTATTTCCCCTTTGATGTAAATAGCAGGAAATGTATCCACTTCTCATAGCTTTTGATATATTAAATGGTAAATGATTGCATATGCGATCAATTTTTGGCGTCACGCTGGACACTGCATGTAAAAATTTCAGGTAAAACTTTAAAATACAAGCAAGTAAATGCAGTTAAAATAAAATTTGAAATTTGGTATTATGCTCTGGTTAGCTGAGCATATTATGAATACTGAAAAAAGGGCATAATATGTTTCTGTATTTAAGAATGACATGTTTTGCAGTATAAGGTTGTCATGTCACACCCGAAGTCGAAATGGACAATGTAATTTTTGATGCATCAAATACACCATTCACTGATTTGATTTTAAAACTTTTTTTACATCAATGTTTTGCTCATGACCTGGTCTGTCAGGAAATAGTAACAAAACTTTGTAGAGGCTCTTGTTTTGGAAGCTGTGAGGGCCTAAGTGAGACTGACGAAAAATTGACACCCTCTTTTTTAGTGAGAATAATGTAGGTACTCTATTGTTCAGATGCTGTCTGATTATGGCTCAGTATGGCAATTTTACTTTTCTGGATGGTTCCGAGATGCTCATGAGCCTGGCTTTCCATTGGTGTAGAGAAAGTGGTTGTAACTCTAATCTTTCATGGTATTACAGCCCTGTTTCTGAGACTGGCGAAAAATTGACACTCTAAACTTTTGTAAAATTTATGTCACACCTCTCTTGTATAGATGCTTCATGATGATGGCTTCTAATGGAATGCTCATTATTTTGATATTTTCTTGTTGCTTGTGTGTCTGGCTATTTATTCAGGTATAATATGTGGTTATAAGTCTGACCTATTAGGTATTAGAGCCCTGTATTTGAACCTGACAACAAAATCAACATTCTTGCAGATAGTAAAATTTTGTGTCTGGACTGCTCTTGTTCCGATGCTTCTGGAAAAAGGACTGATGCTAGAATGGCCATTATCTTCATACCATTTCGTTGCTCATGACCATGGCTTTCCATTTCTATACACAATATTGTTGTTTGTCGAACCTATCTTGGTATTAGAGCCCTGCCTTTGAGACTGATAAAAATATGGTGCATTCTTGTTCTACAATAACTTCCAACTGCCATAAGAAAGGTTAAATGACGGAAATATCTTAAATGATAAAGTAATTTTATAAAGGATATCATTTTCTAGATGTTGTGTTAATTTCATGGTGATATCTTTAAAACTTTACCCTACAAGTCCATTTGAATGAAGTCAGAACAGTTTCACAAAAACTGCATTTTAAGTTTGTAAATCCTTCATATTTATATTTAAAAATAATGGCATTATCTAGCCTCGTTTGCTTAAAACGCATTACCTTCTCTAACTTTTGCATTTTGGAATTTACTAATACATAGGGAACATATCTGTGATTATCCACTTTTTGTCCTGAATGACCAAAATTCACAAATTTTACCAACTTGTGACATAGGACCATAACCTTATGTTTTATAAATGCTAAATTCATTTCAATGATGTATTTCTAAAGAAAATGTTTCTGCAAACAAGAGAGGAGAGATTCATCATTTAAATGATGTTTGAACATCCTGAGTTACGATTTTTCTCAGCGGTTGATGGAGGACTGTGGAATTATTGAAAGCTTTACCTCGAAGTCCAATATTCCAATTCATTGGATAATGAGCAAATCTCTATTCCACAAATGCCATTATTTGCTTCTAAATGGTCTGTGATGAAGGCATCTTCTTCATTTCAGCTTGGATGCTTCTGTTTTTATCTTGAGGCTGCATAGATATAACCAACAGAGGATGAATTGCTAAATCATTCCTTAGGCCTACCAACTACCAGCCTGTTGTTTTTCCAACTAGGTAATAATTGCTGCTTTGCAGATTTGCATGACTGTCAGGAGTTCAGCACCCTTTTCACATCTGTACACATGTTACTGATACTGCGTTGGAGCGATTGCGAAATTTTAGGGTGAAATTAGTAATGCCGAGGAACATTTACAGTCATATAAGAATATTTTATAATCTGAAGAAAGTTATTTGAAAGATAGAGCAAATTGTATTTTTTCTTCACATTCCTTGTAAACCGCCCATTTCTGAGAGCTGCACGGGAAATCAAACATTATTGAGTCTTACCAACAATATCCCTATTCTTTCAATGATATTTTCTCTTGTCTTATCAGATTGGATTTATTGTACCACATTGAATTTTTTAAAAATATTGCAGATGAATTAGGAGCCTATGAGTGTAATTTCCTTCGAATTAGAGCCAGTGTTTCTTCAAAAATCAAACACAATCTCTAAAAGATCCATTACAGTCCCTCCAGCCACTTTATTAAACTTTAATCAACCTCATCTCCGATCTAAGGAGCAGTTGGAAGCTATAATTAGCTTTTGTGGAAGAATGATGCTCATGCTTTCTAAATCGTCACCATTCGCCCCACCTAGTTTTTTTTAATCTGTAATTAAACATTTCAAAGCGGTTCAGCAAAAAAAAAGAGCCAGTTTTTGACAAAGAAAGATGGCCCAATGTTCAACCCGTCAAATACTTTGAATGCGAGAGGTGGCATTACAGAACAAAAACATAAGCATCCTTTCAAGCTACAGTTAGGTCTCGATGTAATGTCTGTAGGCGTCTGATTGGACAATAACAGCCTGGCAATCTTTCAGTTGGCTATGCCAACGCCATATGCTAATACATCTAGCTGTGTCTACACATTCTCTTCGCCCCCAACAAAAGAAGCTAATGTTTGTATCACTCTTAAGAAAGATCATTAGGCTACTTTTGATACTTGTATATTTTAGACAGGAAACAAAACCAGCATAGAAAAGGCTTGAAGCAATATTTACTCCAACTTTCCAGCTTTAATCTGTTTGGAAGTTGTAATCAGACTTGAGTTGTTCAACAGTTGCCTTTTAAGGGTCTGTCAAGGGGCACTGGCAGCAAAAAGGTCGAGTGGAGAGCAGGTTTTGTCCATTTACTTCTCTGTGACAATGGCACGAAGTGGCTAGAATGTCTGACCGCAGTCAAGTTTATATAGATCTAGGATTGGTTTTGTTTTGCAAAATTAATTTCCTTATACATTCAAAAATCTAAAAGAGCATATCAAACATGGCACCCTTTTCATGAAGGTGTGATAGCAATGGTTAAATCTAATTTGATGAAAGCTATTCATGATAACTGGGAAATTCTTGTCAAAAAAGGACAGATCATTCATAGTTGTATCTAAAAAAATGTATTCAAAAATTCTGATATCGAATCCAAGATTCGGCCCTATAATATCATCAGAATCATCACATGCTACCTCAGAATTTTCCAAGTTATGCAATGAATATTAATTTTGTGTGATGAGAAAATAGATGAAAAATGCTGATTCATCAATCCTGATCATTCTTGTAATAACAATCTACCTGCCAGCATGTAATATCAAGTATGCATGTAGGGCATTGTAGGTGCATGGTTTCTGATAGATTATCTTTTGCCATCCACTTCAGAGTCAGTGGGTGTTGTGTTTTTTTTTTGTGTTTTTTAATTTTTTTTTTGTGACTGGAGAATATCTAATTAGACACAAGTATGATAAATAGAACAGAAATTGGATAAGTTGAAATGGATCATTTGAGACTTGAAGGGTAAATGAAACATGTAAAATTAATAACTCTAAACACTATTTTGCAGTGGGTATTTAAACAGTGCTATCTGTCACAATTTTCAATTGATTCATTAAAACATCATGCAGAGAAATTTTGACCTTCCTGTCTGATTGGAAGTGTGACAGCCTGACAGGGTCCATTTGCAGTCTTGTAGATTCTCAGAAGTAACACATTTCACAAAATAGACATCAGCTAAGCCATCATTGAAGATATTGACAACACAAAAAGTGTTGTTGATGTTTAATCCTGCAATGCATACAAATATAAAATCCATCTTCGTAAACACTTATAGTTTCAAGCATTCAAGCCATTTTTAAAAAATCAACCTTTTTATTTCTCACCATTTTAAATGGGTCAGTCCTGTTTTAATAACACAACAATAAACCAAGAATTCAACAAAGAAATATGACTATTTATCCATGCCCACTTACATGGATTCAAAAGATTTCTGTTAAACAAAAGTTGAGACTGTAAGCCACAGTGTAGAGTGGGTCGGGGCAAGAAGCCCGGGTTAGGTGAGAAGCCCCTCCAGGGTTATATCTAAACTTACATTTTTGGTGCTTTTTCTTATTGATAGGATTGAAGCTAGAGGCTTTTTAGGTGACATCACAAATTTTCAGGGCATACAGCACCAAACCGTAGTCGTAATTAAAGAAACAAAAAAAGGTGCATGGTTTTTGTAACTTTGATTTATTCTTTGAAAGTGGTTGCCAGAAATAACTTTGGAAATTTTTAAAAGTGTAATGGATATCTGCATTGCTTCACTTTATGACCGTCACATAAATATGATTTGGATCATGTTTTTTGCATTTTAGCTCAAAATATAGAGGTCAAATTAAAATATGTGGGTTTGGGGTGAGAGGCCCCACATGGTATGGGGCATGGGGCCCCCTTCACTGCGGCCTTGAAGCTGCTTCAGGAACCATTTAATAATGTGTACATTGCCTTAAATCTTGATAGAATAGCTAATTGAAATAGAAAAACTTTTTGTCGAAATTGAAAAAAGGCAAAAAATATTAAAAAATAAATGTGTGAACAGAAAAATTCTGAAATTCAGAAAGAGTGAACAGAATGCCTTAAAAATGATAGAAGAACCCCAAGAAATAACTTTCAAGCTGAACGCGCTCGCAAAAAAAATTGCCATAGGATTATAATAGGGGGGCTTCTTGCCCGATGGGTGGGGTAAGAAGGCCATTTTATTTTTTTTACAAAAAGGGCCGTAACTCCTTTATAAAAATTGGTAGACATTTGTTTCACTAGTTATAAGTAGAGGCAAGTGATCCCTTCCTTAGAGCATAAGCATTCAAATGATTGACCATAAAAAGTTTGTCGAATGGCACCTCGAAGTTAAGGGGGGCTGCATGCCCCGCGCTACTCTACATACATGTACAGACTTCTGGGGTGTCAATTGCTGGCCGTATTAGATATCCTTTTGCAGTTTACATCGGAAACAAAGCCGGCATAGAAAAAGCTTAAAGTAGTATATTGACTGAAACTTTCCGCCTACACTGTACTCTGTTTAGAAGTCGTAATCAGACATGAGTTTTACAGCAATTGGCTTTCAAGGGTCTGTCAAGGGGCACTGGCCATAAAAAGGTCGAATAGAGGGCAGGTTTTGTCCATTTACTTCTATGTCTCAGTGGTACACAGTTGCAAGAAGGTCAGACCTGGATCAAGTGAGTTCCAGGCAAGGCAATGGTCTGGTTTAGAAATGAAATTTTAGTGTCTTTTGAGAGCTGTCAGAAGAGCAAAAGGATGACCCTCGCATGTCCTGCTACTGTCTTTCTTAAAGTTGTGGTTTCTATGGTAAAGTCTGAATTGATGAGATCTATTTAAGAGAATTTAGAAATAATTTTCCTTCATGTACAGAAATGATAAAGGTCTATTGTCAAGTCAAGATTGAATCTCAAACATAATTGAGATATCTGTCATCCTGAAAATATGAAAGGAAACGGATAGTTCTTCAAGATGCTCCTCCACACAATTAACATCATTCAAATTTCTGATATCATAGTTTTTATTACAGTAACTGCAATCTTCTGCCATATATCATCACAGGCTATCTTTGCATTTCCCGCCACATTGTAACTTCCTGTCTAACATTGCCTCTAAATAGCCCACAGCCCCACACCAGTGCTGATGGGTCCCTAAACACAAACTCACTCACTCGATCATGTCTAACAATGATAGATAAGGAGTCCTGAGTGATCATTCATGTAATAAAAAACGACCTCCATGTTATTAATATCTATCTGAGTGGCAGGCTGGTAGATGCATGGTTTACGATGAATAGTAATTGAAAAACCAAATCAAAGACTGTTGTTTCTTTTTTTGTGGCATGTGACTGTAGAATTTCTAATTAAATAAAAAGAAAGATAGATAGAACGGGAAATGAATGTAGTGATGTTGATGACTTGAAAATGAAAGGAATAATGAAACATGAACGTGAACTTAACATTGTCTATTCCACAATGAATTACATGTATTGTACAATTTTGGAGAGTTATCTGTCAAAATTTTCAATGGAGTGCATTAAAACATCTAACCATTAGATTCTGACCTGTCTGTTATATGGTCGGTATGGCAGGAAACATAGTAGGCTTTATGCACGTATCAATGTTTTTAACTTTTTCTGTAAGTCGTTTTAAATTAGGGCGATCACACACATGTAGATTACTGATGCGCCAATGTTATTTTAGACATCCTTATATACTTTACAAAGAAAACAAAGCAGGCATCAAAAGGATTGAAGCAATATTGACTGAACCTCTCCATCTACTTTGTTAGGAAGTTATAATCAGACAAGAGTTGTACAACCATTGGCTTTCAAGGGTCTGTCAAGGGGCACTGGCAGCAAAATGGTCGAGTGGAGAGCAAGTTTTGTACATTCTCTTGGGCACGCAGTGGCAAGTAGGTCAGAGCAAGGTCAAGTTAACTGAGTTTTGGAAAGGAATTCTCTTTATGGAAATGCAGCTATACTTTAAGAGTCAAAAAGGCAAAAAAGTGACTCACACATGTCTTGCCACGGTCTTTCAAAACAATGCAATTGCCTGATGAAGTATGAAATGAGATCCATGCATTTGAACAAGAAATGATTTCCTTTTCTGTTCAAGAACAGAAATTGTCTAACCCATTGTCAAGTTAAGACTGAAACTCAAACGGAATTGACTGATCTGTCATCTGTATGAATGAAACTGACAAATTCAGTGCCTAAAGATGATCTTACATGCTATCAACATCAGTTAAAATTCTGATATTATACCACAATCCTCAGCCCTATAACATCAAGCTATCTTTGTATTTCCAGTATACTGTGGCTTCCTGTCTAACAATGATAGATTAGGAATTTTGAGTGATCATTCATGTAACAAAAATTGACCTCCTTGTAATATCCATGTAAGTGGCATGCTGGTAGATGCATGGTTTCCGATGAATAATAATTAAAAAACCAAATCAGAGGCTGTTGTTTCCTTTTTGTGGTTGCAGAATTCCTATCTAGATAAAAAGGAAGATAGATAGAACAGGAAATGGATGTAATGATGTTGATGACTTGAAATGGTCTCGAATATGAAAGGAGTAATGAAACATGAACATAACGTAACACTCTAAACAAGAATCAATGTTTTTGATTTTTGCTGCAAGTTGTTTGAAAATCGAGGAAATCACAAACGTGTAAATTACTGATGTGTCAATTGTATTTTATTTATACTTGCATACTTTACACAGGAAGCAAAGCCGGCATAGAAAAAACTTGAATCAATACAGACTTTCCACATACTTTATTGGGAAGTTTTAATCAACCATTGGCTTTCAAGGTTTTATTAAGGTGCACTGGCAGCAAAAAATGTCGAGTGGAGAGCAAGTTTTATCAATTGAAAAGTGGCTACTAGAAAGTCAGACCAAGGTCAAGCTAACCGAGTTTTGGGCAGGAATTTTCTTAATGGAAATTTAGTTACTTTTTAAAAAGAGTCATAAAGGCAAAAAAGTGACTCACACATGTCTTTCAAAAAGTTGCTGTTGCCATGATGAAGTATGAAGTAATAAGATCCATCTATGTGAACTAGAACTTATTTTCCTTTTCTGATTAGGAATAGAAGTTGTATATTTTTCAAGTCAAGAGTGATAATGAAATAAAATTGACTGATCGGTCATCTGTATGAAAGGAAACTGACAATCTCAGTTCTTAGATCCTCTACATGATTAGCATCAAAATTATGTTATCACTGATACTGCAATATTCTGCCCTATAACATCCCATGCAACCTCTGAATTTTCCTGCATATTGTAGCTTTCTGTCTAACAATGATAGATTAGAATCCTGAGTGATCATTCATGTAACAAAAAACTACCTCCATGTAATGTCCATCTAAGTGGCATGCTGGTAGATGCATGGTTTCCATTGGATTATCTTTAGCCATCTGAATCAGAGGCTGCTTTTTCCTTTGTGTGGCTGTAGAATTTCTAAATTGATAAAAAGGAAGATAGATAGAACAGGAAATGGATGTTATGATGTTGATGACATGAAAACTAAAGGAATAATGAAACATGAATATGATATGAATATCATCCATTCTGCAATGAAGTACAATATTTGGGCGTTATATGTCAAAATTGTCATTGTAGTGCATTAAAACATACAGCCATTGAGTTTTGACCTTCCTGTGTAATGGTTAATATGACAGGACACAGAGTAGGCTTTATGCACGTATCGCAAGAATCAATGACTTTTGCTGTCAGTCGTCTTAAAATCAGGGCAATCACATCATTGTTGTGTGAGGGAAGTCATTAAAAAAAAATCACTCACATGTAAGTTACTGATGCGCGGTTCTTGTTTTAGATATACTTGTATTTTTTACAAAGGAAAGAAAACCGACATCAAAAAGGCTTGAAGCAATATTGACTCAACCTTTCCATCTACTTTCTTTGGAAGTTATAATCATGCAGACAAGATTTGTACAACCACTGACTTTCAGGGTCTGTCAAGGGGCACTGGCAGCAAAAACGTCGACTGGAAAGTTTTGTCCATTTACTTCCCTGTTTGATAGGCACACAGTGGCTAGAAGGTCAAACTGGGTTCAAGTTAACCAAGTTAAGGGCAGGAATTCTCTTTATGGAAATTTAGTTATACTTTTATTTTAAGAACAGTCAAAAATGTGACTGACAGATGTCTTGCCACGGTCTCTCAAAATTCTGATATTTTACCACAATGTTGAGCCCTGTATCATCTAGCTATCTTCGTATTTCCAGCATATTGTAGCTTCCTGTCTAACAGTGATAGATTGGGAATCTTGAGTGATCATTCATGTAACAAAAAACTGCCTCCTTGTAATATCCATGTAAGTGGCATACTGGTAGATGTATGGTTTCCAATGGATTATCATTAAATTTTACCATCTATAGTAAATCAGAGGCTGTTGTTTCATTTTTGTGGCTGTATAATTTCTAATTTGATAAAAAGTAAGATAGATAGAACAGGAAATGGATGTAATGATGTTGATGACTTGAAAACTAAAGGAATTATGAAAAATGAACAGGAACTGAATGTTATCTATAGTCTTCAATGAATTACAATATTGCCGAGTTATCTGTCAGAGATGTCATAGCAGTGCAATAAAACATACAGCCATTGAGTTTTGACCTTTCTGTGTAATGGTTAGTACAGGTGGAAACATAGTAGGCTTTATGCACGTATCACTCTGCACAAGAGCCAATGTTATTAACTTTTGCTATAAATGGTGGGGCAAACACAAACATGTAAATTACTGATGCGCCTATCTTAATTGAGATATACTTGTACATTTTACACATGAAACAAAGCCGGCATCAAAAGGGCTTGAAGCGATATTGACTGAACCTCTCCATCTACTTTGTTGGGAAGTTGTAATCAGACTTGAGTTGTACAACCATTTGCTTTCAAGGGTCTGTCAAGGGCCACCGGCAGCAAAAAGGTCGAGTGGAGAGCAAGTTGTATCCATTGATATAGACGTGTAGTGGCTAGAAGGTCAGACCAAGGTCAAGTTAACCGATTTTGGGAAGGAATTCTCTTTATGGAAATGTAGTTAACAGTCAAAAAGGAAAAAAAGTGACTCACACATGTCTTTCAAAACGATGCTCTTGCCATAATGAAGTATAAAGTAATGAGATTTATTATTATATTTTTCCTTTCTGGTTAGGAATAGAAATTGTATATTTTTCAAGTCAAGAGCGAAACTAAAATGAAATTAACTGATCTGTTATCTGTATGAAAGGAAATGGATCCTCTACAATATTAGCATCGGTCCACATTTTGATATCACTAATGCTGCAATCTTCTGCCCTATAACATCCCATGCAACCTCTGCATTTTCCTGCATATTGTAGCTTCCTGTCTAACAAAGACCGATTAGGAATCCTGAGTGATCATTCATGTAACAAAAAAATACCTCCATGTAATATCCATCTAAGTGGCATGCTGGTAGATGCATGGTTTCCGATGAATAATAATTTACAATCTAAATCAGAGGAGGTTGTTTCCTTTTGTGGCTGCAGAATTTCTAATAACATGAAAAGGAAGATAGATAGAATAGTAATTGGATGAAGTGATGTTGATGACTTAAAAATGAAGAGAAAAAACATGAACGCAAGCTGAATGTCGTCTATTCTGTAATGAATTTCACTACTTGGGCATTTACCTGTCAAAGCTGTCAATGCAGTGCATTAAAACATCCAGCCGTTGAATTCTGACCTTTTTGTATAATGGTCGCTATGACAGGATCCATAGTAGGCAAGAAACATGTGCAGGGTTTCAGATAAATAAACACATTCAGTTTCAACCCCTACATCTAATAAGGGTGAAAACAAAATTATTATCATCAAAATCAAACCAGCAACATAGATATCCACATATTAATACGTAAATCAAAACAGACTTCTCATTGGTTGCTGTAAGCAGGGATTCAAAATTGTCCAATGAAGGTCGGGATTGCTGTCGGCGATTTTCAAAGGACACATCTATGTAGCAGCAACATTGTAAACAACATCATGACAATTTTGCAATAATGGTGTAAATAACATGGAATTTTATGGTAGAAATTACATTCTCACTTAATTGTGCAATGGTAGCGATGACAGTCTCACTTCATTGTGAAGCAATATCAAAAATATAATGTAACGTTGTGGCAAAATCATCGCAACACTACGAAAAACTCTCAGGGTTGACTTTATGTTATGGCAACATAATTTCTACCATACATTTCAGTGTGACAATAGAGAAGCCCTACAGGGTGTCTACAGAAAAAGAGGACAGTCTACACAATTGGATTTGATTACATTTTATTTTCTGCCAAGCATCATTATTCAACAAAACATTGCTTGTATATGAGGTAACTTTCTGCAGATGAGACATAAGTGATGCAAAAGCGTGTTTGATGCTTTCCACAAACATTTTGCCCCATGCAGACATGGCGGAGGCCTTTAACTTTAATGCGAGGGTTGCGATGACTTGCTGGATTCTGTCTCCCAATTTGTCCATACTGAATTATCCACTGGGTCCAGCTCAGGAGACAAGGGGTGGAACTCTACCTGGCTCAGGAGGCTTGTTTTGAGGCACTCCTGAGTCTTTTTCGCAGTATGAAACACAATTTAGGTTCGGTGTTTTACCATTAGCAATAGAGACAGGACGTTACAATGATATACCATTAGAATATAGAGTTTGTGAATTTTGTTCCCATCATGTTCTAGAAGATGAAAATCATTTTTTGTTCCATTGTAATACTTATAACGATTTACGTAATTTACTTTTAACTCGTGTTTTAGATTATTGTGTAGATTTTTACTTTTTATCATTGCAAGAAAAATTTAAGTTGTTGATGTCCAAGGATTTAGTTAAATTTACTGCAGAATATTTGTTTAAAGCTTTCCATAGAAGAAGAAGTTTGTTGTTTAAATAATGTAAATATGTGATTGTAAATGTTTTAATATTGTAAATATGTGATTGTAAATGTTTTAATATTGTAGTTTCCAGAAAATTTGTTGTTAAAGTTACTTTTGAATTATTTTGATGACTTGTAAGCCCATATAGGGCTGGGTGTACATTTTTTACACAGGTCAATAAAGAATTTGTCTGTCTGTCTGTCTGTCTGTCTATGAACAGGTGCTACACCTTTTAGGAAGATGATTTTGCCAACAAAAGAGTTTCTCGTCTGATGCCATGGCACCCCCAAATTATTTCAGAATATTATTAAAAAACATATGCATTGATTCCGGCACTCTGGTCAACAGTTTATTTGAGACATTTCTGTGATTTTCTTGTCATCAGATGACTCCATGTTGAAGACCAAGTGTTAGGTCCTGAATTGAATTATCGGCAGCTGGAGCATCAGCAAATGTCCCACTACTCACGCATGAATCATTCCTACTCTCACAAGCACCATAGATGGTAAAAATTTCTCATCATCAATGAGGAAAACAGGACGATTTTCAGCTTAGAGCAATGCAAGCACTTTTGCATATCATGCTTGCATTTTGCCTTTAGTTATGATCAAATTCACAAATAAACATATTTGCAATGGACCTAATATGGCTGACTATCAAATCCATTCTTATGTTAGACTTATCACCAAATTCTCAACTTATATGAGTGTGAAAAAGAAGAAAAGTGACTGTCCTCTTTTTCTGTAGACACCCTGTACACTAATTATGGTATCATTTTGTTTACTTTGCTTGCCCGTTCAGTTGAAGGTGCACAGATTCATATACAGTGTGTCTGACGAAATTATGCAAGTTACGTATTTCACACTAGTATTTCATGACAAAGGCAGCATGTAAGTGAAATGTTTTGATATGAATAGTTGACAAATGATAGAACGCTTTAGATTGAAGCAAAATCTTTTGAAACTTTAACGTTTTCAAGGCCACATGTGGATTTTGCGTAATTTCTTCAGACACCCAGATATTTGAAAATATGGCATAACTCAATTTTGCCTCAATGAAACTTAATGAAAGTTGCATGGACGATTTCCAAGCCCAATCCAATGATTATGTGAAACGGACACAATTTTGGGTCCAATAGTTTTCGTACTAGTGTGAAATACGTAACTTGCATAATTTCGTCAGACACACTGTACATATATTATGTACTGGATGTATTTTAATATCCAGACCCGGGCAGGAAGGGTTAAACCAACTGAACAAAGCTCAGTGGTTTGCAATACTAAATGAATTTGCTGCACTTAATTCCACTTCTGAAAACACTGTTACGCTGCTATCATTTTATATGGAAATCCGACAAGATATCGATATAATGGATGATGAAGGATATCTTAAGTCTTAAAAAGAGCAGATAATCTTCTTAATGCATTGAGAGAGAAGTTCATCCATTGTCATTTACTCAAGGTCGGTTTTTCGTTAATGTTGAACATCAATTTTGCTCCATCCTTAACGAAGTATAGCAATGTCAAAATGTACACTCTAAAAACTAAAGTTCTAATAAGATACCAATATTGGTATTTGAGCTTGTCCCGTATTTTGAACACCTTTTGATTAATTAAAAAACCATTAACAATTGATACTTTCAAAAACCAGGTGCAATTGTACAAGAAAAAACCAGTATTGGTATTTTGTTTAATTTGCAGGAAGTCAGCAGTGGATAATAATGTTTCAAATTGCAGACACTGTAATTTCATCATAGAAATCGATTAATACTTACATGCATACAACAGAAAACGCAATGGGTTTTTTATTCCTTGACATTTGGAATCTTTAGGATTTTTCATTAATTTAAATTTAAACCATTTCCTGCACTTACAACAACCAGCATATAACTAAAAATATCAAAATTGATTCTCCCATTATGCATCGGTGGATATTTCATAAGACCTTTTTAAAAAATTTGCGGTATGGATAATGGTCAAATTGGTACCCAATTGCAGGTTTTCCAGTATTTCAGCATTAGTATCAATAATCAATTTTTTTCACATTTATCTAAAAATATTATATAGTTAAAAGTAAATAGAAAAAATAATGATTCCATGGATCTGATTTCAATGTTTATTTTTACATGTACACATTCACACAAATTCATTATAATTGTACATATCGATATTACTAGATAAAACTTTATTGAAAAACCAATATTGACACTCATTTATCACAGTTTGGCCTTGGAAATAAAGACATCACAGCAGTCATTGGTTATTAAACACACAAAATAAAAAAATCACAGCTGTCATTGATAATCAAACACACAAAATAAAAACATCACAGTAGTCATTGGTAATCAAAACACAGGAAAGCAGAGATTAACAAAAGTATGAATTGGTTGAAATAAAGACACATCACATGTAGGAAATATTATATTGTCAATGACTAGGGTTGTATTTCCAAAAACGGCAAATCAGGGTGGCAATGCCAATTGAAATGTCAGTATTATTCGTTTGTATCAAAAGTCTTCAGTAGCCAATCTTGAAGATGGATGGATGATTGGGGCTTTACATCCTGTATTAGTTTGGTAGGCTAACTAGGGGAGTGGGAGGGCGAAGCAATGAGTCCGGCTAGAGCTGGATTTGAACCCCGGACCCTGCAAGTGGCAGCCCAGCATGCTATCACGAGACCAACCCTCCCCTCTCAGTAGCCAAGAGTATATTTTTTGTCATCATTAGTGCACAGTATTGGGATGGATGATTGTTGGTTGAAGTTTTCCTTCTCGTATCACTTAATATGCGCTTTTAGGTCAATTCGGATGGATGAAAGGTGAACAACTGTTCTTGAATCGAACCTTGCAGCTTGCATCATTGGGATCCTGAAAGTGGAAAGTGGATAAGCATTGGTATCCAAATATCACTTTTATGCAAAAAAAAAAATACTCAGTCAAGGTTGTCATTATGTACACATCAAATACTTTATCTGCAAAACCTTCATTGGAACTTTTGGTGTACACTGGCAGAATACGAATTCTGAATTCTTGTCTTCTCACTGTGTGTCTTAACCAGTAAAAGATCTCATTCTGTTCGCACTCACCTCAATATTGCAAAAAGGAAGTAGACATTTTCCTTTGGTACTCTAGGTGGGGCAAGGTAACCATTTCCTGGTGAAATCTGAAATAGCAGGAAGATACATCCAGGAGTTTTTGCAAGGAGGATAATGCCAAAAATATATCAAATAACTTCATTCAATTAAATCAATGTCTTGGTAATGGAACATCCCCTGTTCATTCATTTTTTGACTGAAGATTGGTCAAAACAAGCTCATTTTAACACAAGAGAATATCAGAATACTATACAATAAATATTTTTCAATTGGAAAAGATAAGGAAGAGCTGTTATTCAACTAAAGTACCTTGAGAAGCAATATTTTTATGGAGCAAACTTCTTCCAAAGGTAGTTTTTTCATTAAGGGCCTCAGTAGGAACATGCCATTCTTCATCTGAAACAGAAAGTAAAATACAATTTTTAAAATGTCAAAGATTTTAAAAATATCAGTAAAAGTACCGTAAAAGGGGGTAAAGTTGGTAATCTGGGATAAAGTTGGCAAGCTATTTTGACCCACTACTTTGCTACAGATGCCTGTGTGACAAATGTTCGTATTTGTGCCATTAAGTTGGTAAAAAAATAGCTTGCTAAGTAATGCCAACTTTACCCTGGATTGCCAACTTTACCCCGTTTTACGGTATGTAATTTTGTATAATTCACAGGCATCTGTAACACATTTCACCTCAAGAATATTAAAGCACATTAGAAACACTATACAACTCAACACAATGTGGGGTAAACATTTGTTCGTGACTGTACCTTTGTCAGAAAAATGTGAATATCAGATATGAAAATAATGATAACATTATCATCATAAATAATGTAGTAAAGGTGTCAGCACAATTGGACCATTAGCAGGGAAGTTGTGCAACATAATGGGGCAAGTTGTATAGCTCAGTGTATGCAGTGAGACCTCAAATCTCACCAATTTCTTCAAAAATAAAATATGTGTCATGTGTATGACATAACTATGGCTGATGCTCTGATGCTCCGACGTGTACAATTAAAGTTAACACAGAACATTGATGGCCCACATAAACCAAAAACTCAAAAAGTATATATGCTTTTTGGAACATGTTTGTAATAATTTACCTTTTACTGGGTTGCGGGTGAAATAAGCAAAAATGTTTCAAAAGAGGATTAAAATCCCATATCATACCACTGGCACAGCTTACCAATGCACAACTTGCCCAAAATACTTCTTTTTCGCGGTAATCTGTCTCTCCATTAAATGCCAAATTACACAATTGAAGAACAATAATGCTGGTCTTCAGAATACATTCAACGAAAAATACAAAATTTCTGATAGACACTTTTTCACATTATAATATTTGGCAGTGTTTTTCTTCATAATTTTGATGGTTCTTCAATTCAACCCTGCAATTGGTGGCACAATACCCCGGTCTCCCCTACGGCAGAACAATGGTGAAAATTACGGAAGCGGGTATTCCATATGCCAATTTCATGCTGCCTTAAATTGTCATGAATCCTTTTACAGGCAGAATGCAATATTCACAGTATTGAATGCCTTTGGTCATTGTTATATCAGAATAAGTAGTGGCTCAACACGTGTTTGATTTATGTATATTGTGATATATACATGTATGAACCAGACATTGTGTACACCTTACCCAAATAAACACAATTGCTTTCAAAATGTGTATTTCTTAGGAGTGTAATTAAGGAATTAAAAAAAAACCTACCAGGTTCTTCTCAATCTTCTGCACACTGATATGCACACTCTTTGACTGCAGTGTTGAGACTAATAAACTCTGCCTTAAACCTTCTTTTAAAAGTATTGATTGATAAACACACAGCTTTTCTTGTCAGGCAACATGTTCACAGTTTTGTGTTCTTTGATGAGGTCAACCAGTGAGTGAGCCATGAGAGATTATTAAAGTACCTTATTGGATATTCCAGTAGCCATGACTGATATACAGCATAGTTAGTCCTCTCTCTTAAATCCTCTAAATAAAGTAACATGCATGAATTCTAAAAACATGAACCACAACATTAACATTTTGAACATCTCAAATCATTGCTCCACAAGTATATTGAAAATGGACCATTATAAAGGTGCTTTTTCAGAAGTTTGGTTTTTATAAATACCATAATTCCCCAAGACCAAAACCAATTTTCAAGAAAAATACCACTGGCTCTGAAGAAAACCAATTACAGTTGGAAAATACCAAACTGGTTTTTCATTGTACACACTGGTTTTGCACAAAACCACTAATATCCAACATTTTTTAGAGTGTATGCTCATTTTCAAGATGAACTCTTTCGAATCTGATGATTAAAAAAGTTCTCCATATGTTTAATCCCACGCTATGATCGCACATTACTTCAAAACCACAATAATAAAGATAAAAATTGGAAACAGATTCTTATGAAGATGGTTTTCTATTATTTAAAAAGGTAGAGAGTCACATATGAAAGCTTTTTAATATTAACGTTTTAACACAAGACAAAAATTAAAAGAGAATCGTGGTTTAAAAATACAGGTTCTTTAACCATTCTTGGAGTTTTTAGAAATAAAAAGTACATTGCCCAGTATGAGTGAAATGAAGTAGAAAACTTGCTCAAGTTGCTCTAAACACATGTATGCTCAATATGCTGATAATGCGAAGAAAGACAATGCAGGCAATATGAATGAATGTGTACTTGCAGGTGGCATAGACTGTGTAAAGGGAGCATCACACATGTAGAGATCACTACTTCAAGGCACATTACCTTATGTAAGAGACAAGAGATTTAGACCTCAAAGGTATCGTTCTGTTTTGAGTGATGGCATTTTGTGCCTGAATACACAAAGATGAATGGAAGCGCTCATGTAATTGTTTTACGGATGAGTTTCAATGAAGCAAGAGCACACGGGATCCGGCATAATTACTATAAGATCCCCATTGTACATGCTTTGTGGTCATTCAATAGAACTTTTTTTTAATTTCATATTCATGTTTCAATTATCCATGAACAACTAATGCTTTACAATCATCACAATGAAGGCTTTGTAGTAATTTTTTGCAGCTGTCGTCTATAATTCCAGGTGACTTGAAACTCACCTTTTAAATGATTTCAAACAGTCATCATTCATTTATCTTCTGATGTCAGACTCCAACTTGGATTTGTGCCTCTGTGGCATGTTTCCTCTACACTACAATGTGGTACCTTAAAGTGGCATTCCATGTATGGTGTTCCTTCAGAGAATATGTGCGACAAATGCCTCTCTTTGTCTAAGCACCTACAATCTCCACTTCAGTTTTTGTTTGTAATGCTAAAGTGGGTGCATTTAGATTCTGCGCATTTATTTCATATTTCTTTAGAGGCAGCAATGTCTTTGAAGTTTTGAATCTATTTCTTCCAAAGTTTTTATTTTAAATCTAGGGTTTTTCAACATCATTCTTGGAGGCTAAATTACTCCACCCCCCCCCCCCCATTCATCCGTTTCTTAGCGGTGGCATCACTTTTTGTAACATTAAGAAACGACGGGTGGATATTCTGTATCAGATCACATGTAACTTGTATTTATTACCCTTTCACAGATTTTATCAACTCTGTCACACAGAGAAAAGATCTGAGCATAGCTGTTTTATAACCTGCACTCAGTAGGAACATTACATTACATTAAATTACATTACATTACATTACAGATTTTCCATTCATGATTAAAAATATGAATATCCATTGTTAACCAAGATTGCTCACGACATGATTCAAGAATTACCACAGAGCGCGAACAGTGCAGGTTTTGTTGTAATTATGTGGAGATCTCTTAAATCTGTTCTTCAGGCATTGAAACTGATCCATAAAACAATTATATGAGCTCTTAACATTCGTCTCTGTATTCAGACCAAAATGGCAACATTCAAAATAGAATGGCACCTTTGAGGTATGAATCTATTTCCTCTAACATAAGGTGATGTGCCTTGAAGTGGCAATCCATGCTCCTGTGTTGCTCCTTCACAGAGTCTCTTCTGCCTACTCATCTCTTTGTATTGTCTGCATTGTCTTTACAGTATCAGGATATTGTGTATATTTGGAGCATTTTGAGCAAGTTTGCTACTTCCAAAGAATCTGCGATGTCTGTGATGTTTTGAAATCCATTGTTTTTCAATGTGTTAGAAGTTATTACGAGTTGTGAAGAGATTAAATCTACTCTACATCAGACAGAACCACATAGTTTACAACATAATTCTTTAAGAAGGAAAGATGAGCTTTTTCAACATTGAAATATGTCGCTGCAACCTTACGAAACAGCTGAATGTAAACACTCAACTTTCCTGGTGGAAAAATATGTCACAAATTCAGTAATTTACGTGTATAAGGTTATATATATTGGATCAAACTGCTGTGGAAAGACTAATTATTATGAATTTCATGCAATCAAAAGTTGTATAATTATTGAGCTGCCATTTTTGCGGTCATGCTAGATAACCAAGTTTACTTGATATGAATAATTCCTAGCTTGAGCAGATGGCTGAAGGCATTAATTAAATAAGTGATATTCTATATTTTTTCTTATGTTATTCAGAAAAAGAGCCACAAAGGTCTTGCAAATTACAGAATTTTGGACTACTATACTGATCTACTGCTTTATTCCATCCTAGACTGTGTGGTGATCATTCATAAAAGTGACTGCCACAGCTGAGGAGAACAGTTTCCGCATTTTGCTAATACTGCAAGATCATCTTGTTTGGTGACTTGGCCTTCATCTATAAACAGTCAGTCTGGGCTCCTTTCTTCAATGACCCTAAGCAGTAATCATTAGCAAGTGCTCCCCCCCCACCATCCATTTCTTAGCTGTGACATCACTTTTTTCAACAATATTTATGATTCGACCTATCGGGAGAATCATCTTGTTTTCTTTGATTTTATTAAACTTCACCTATACCATAGGTGAAGTTTCTTATTTTCGTAAATATTTTTATTATTATTATTTTTCTTTCCGAAAAATGTTCTCGAAAAATTTTCAAATAATTTGTGTACATAGTCCTATGTGACCTAATTAAATTGTCCAATGTAACCCTATACCTCTGACCTATTTTTCAAGGTCATTGACCCCTTTGAAATAAATTTTTTTTTTTTTTCAATTGACCATTACTCATATATTAACTGATCAATTATAGTTTCCTAATAAACTATATATAATAGACTTATACTAAATAAACTGACCTAATTTTCAAAAGTATAGGTCAAGGTCGAGGTCATACAGGTCAATTTTTACTCTAAGAGGTTTGCGCGCCTGATCTCTATATAAGCAACTTCGAAAATTGCAGAATTCAAGCCAATTGTTACAGTAAATGACTAATCCATGGCAAGCGATCATTTTTATGATGATATCATGCTTAGTTATTTAATTATGGAATTTTTAGTGTCAACCGCGTCGTCAAAACTGGTGACCTTGATTACTTGACACTGAAATATCGATTTTACGCCAATAAAATGTATTGTGAACCCCCCCAAATATGCCCATAAAACCTCCATAGCCACCTTCAAATTTGTCCTTAACCTCATTTTTCAAGGTCATTTGACCTGTTTAATGTTCAAATCACTCGATTTTCAAAAATTCCAACAATTATGTTATTTCCAGCATATCGGGTTCATATTTTAAATTATAATAGCCAGGAGCTATATTGTTGGAACCCTGAAATCGGAATTGATTTATCTCTTCATGCTGATTTATAAAAAAATTCCAAATATGGCATACCGCGCGACATGAAAAATTAGCCTATTTTTGCCAATTTGAGAGGTAAATATTGATCCTACATAGTTCAAATAATGAAATGACCCCCCATAAGTCATACAACGCGAATGTGTAGAAATTATAGATTTTGACCTTGAAAGGTATTTTCAAGGTCAAAATCAAGGTCAAATATTTGACAAAATTGGATATTTGAGATATTTAATTTTTTTTAAGTAGGAAATAATAAAGGGATTTTTACAGTCTTTTCACAGGTCAGTCCTACAATACCCTAGAAGAAATGTGTAAAGTTTTAAGTCCATCGGATTGACCTACATTGCACAATAAATGTCACAAGGTCAGAAAATTACTGCAAAATTGACCCTCTCATTTTCCAATTTCGCACTTGCACTCAAACTTTGATGGTCTGTATCTCCGGTTCTAATTAAACTACAGAAAAACTGAAAGCATATTCAGAAGGTCCAAATTCTCCTCTAGTATTCATTTTCTATACATTTTAACGTATCTCTGCTAGTTAAAAAGATCGCCGGACCCTGAAAAATACATGTTTTCGGTCACAATTTCACACATTTACATTTTTTTGACAAAGAAGTCAGTCTTCAAAAAATTTGATAATATTTCGAGATATAGTCCTAACATATTTACAGCATTTTGTGCTATTTTAAGTCTCTCCTTCAAACCGTTTACCTTTGGGAGCAATTTGGAGTTCAAAACTTGATATTTTCAGAGTCAATTTTTCGGTTAAATTTCATATTTTTACCATTACTTCAATCAACTCTATCTCGGGTTCTAATAAAGTCATATGAATGATACAAGCCATTTTGGAAAAGCTCAGATTCTCCTCTTATTCTAATTTGTGTACATTTTGTTGTGTCGTGAACAGGTAAAAAGATCGGTCAACCCTGAAAAATTCATCTTTTCCTCACCTAACCGAATGACTGTACTCAGACTGGAACACCAGTGATTACTAAAATTTGTGTAGTAATTGCCTAAAAGATGTCAATAAACTAATTTTAAACTAAAGTAAACTAAATAAATTAAACTAAACTAAATAAACTAAGCTAAACATGCATTCACCGGGAAAGGGGGGGCTGTCCGCTAGCTTCATTAACTTGTGCATTGCAATATATCACAAATAAATAAGGTACATTTTTTATGCTATTTTTTGTACCATTTTATACAATATTTTTGATACTATTTTATATTTTATTCATATAATATTTTATATATTATTTTATATCTTGCTTATATACTTGTTTATATACTTGTTTATATACTTGTTTATATACTTGTTTATATACTTATATACATTTAGACTATTTTCACCCACTGAACTAAATAAACTAAACTAAACATGGGCATTCACTGAGCAAGCTGCTTAAACATGTACAATATACCTTCATATACTTGTTTGTATACTTGTTTATTTTTATACTTAAACATATTTAGACTATTTTCACCAACTGCTCGGTGAAGTTTTATTACCGCTAGCGGTTATCGAAATCTAGTTATTATTATTATTATTATTATTATTATGATTCGACCTATCGGGAGAATCATCTTGTTTTCTTTGATTTTATTAAACTTCACCTATACCATAGGTGAAGTTTCTTATTTTCGTAAATATTTTTATTATTATTATTTTTCTTTCCGAAAAATGTTCTCGAAAAATTTTCAAATAATTTGTGTACATAGTCCTATGTAACCTAATTAAATTGTCCAATGTAACCCTATACCTCTGACCTATTTTTCAAGGTCATTGACCCCTTTGAAATACATTTTTTCTATATTTCAATTGACCATTACTCATGTAATAACCGATCAATTACAGTTTCCTAATAAACTATATATAATAGACTTATACTAAATAAACTGACTTAATTTTCAAAAGTATAGGTCAAGGTCAAGGTCATACAGGTCAATTTTTACTCTCAGAGGTTTGCGCGCCTGATCTCTATATCAGCAACTTCGAAAATTGCAGAATTCAAGCCAATTGTTACAGTAAATGACTAATCCATGGCAAGCGATCATTTTTATGATGATATCATGCTTAGTTATTTAATTATGGAATTTTTAGTGTCAACCGCGTCGTCAAAACTGGTGACCTTGATTACTTGACACTGAAATATCGATTTTAGGCCAATAAAATGTATTGTGAACCCCCCCAAATATGCCCATAAAACCTCCATAGCCACCTTCAAATTTGACCTTAACCTCATTTTTCAAGGTCATTTGACCTGTTTAATGTTCAAATCACTCAATTTTCAAAAATTCCAACAATTATGTTATTTCCAGCATATCGGGTTCATAATTTAAAGTATAATAGCCAGGAGCTATATTGTTGGAACCCTGAAATCGGAATTGATTTATCTCTTCATGCTGATTTATAAAAAAATTCCAAATATGGCATACCGCGCGACATGAAAAATTAGCCTATTTTTGCCAATTAGAGAGGTAAATATTGATCCTACACAGTTCAAATAATGAAATGACCCCCCTTAAGTCATACACCGCGAATCTGTAGAAATTATAGATTTTGACCTTGAAAGGTATTTTCAAGGTCAAAATCAAGGTCAAATATTTGACAAAATTGGATATTCGAGATATTTAATTTTTTTTAAGTAGGAAATAATAAAGGGATTTTTACAGTCTTTTCACAGGTCAGTCCTACAATACCCTAGAAGAAATGTGTAAAGTTTTAAGTCCATCGGAATGACCTACATTGCACAATAAATGTCACAAGGTCAAAAAATTACTGCAAAATTGACCCTCTCATTTTCCAATTTCGCACTTGCACCCAAACTTTGATGGTCTGTATCTCCGGTTCTAATTAAGCTACAGAAAAACTGAAAGCATATTCAGAAAGTCCAAATTCTCCTCTAGTATTCATTTTCTATACATTTTAACGTATCTCTGCTAGTTAAAAAGATCGCCGGACCCTGAAAAATACATGTTTTCGGTCAAGATTTAACCAATTTACATTTTTTTGACAAAGAAGTCAGTCTTCAAAAAATTTGATAATATTTGGAGATATAGTCCTAAGACATTTACAGTAGTGTGTGCAATGTCAAGTCTCTCCTTCAAACCGTTTACCTTTGGGAGCAAATTGAAGTTCAAAACTTGATATTTTCAGAGTCAATTTTTTGGTGAAATTTCATATTTTTACCATTATTTCTATTTCTGGTTCTAATAAAGCTACATGAATGATACAAGCAGTTTTGGAAAGCTCAGATTCTCCTCTTATTCTAATTGATGTACATTTTGTTCTAGCATCAACAGGTAAAAAGATCAACCCTGAAAAATTCATATTTTCCTCACCTTACCAAAAACATGTGCAAAATACCTTTAAAAAATATGGTAAATTGTTTTCAGTACTATTTTATATACTATTTTACATTCTTGCTTATATGCTATTTCCATTCTTGCTTATATACTTGTTTATATACTTGTCTATGTACTTGTTTATATACTAGTTTATATACCTGTTTATATACTTGTTTATATACCTTTACATATTTAGACTATTTTCAGCAACTGCTAGGTGAAGTTTTATTACCGCTAGCGGTTATCGACATCTAGTTAAACTTCACCTATACCATAGGTGAAGTTTCTTGTTTTCGTAAATATTTTTATTATTATTATTATTTTTCTTTCCGAAAAATGTTCTCGAAAAATTTTCAAATAATTTGTGTACATAGTCCTATGTGACCTAATTAAATTGTCCAATGTAACCCTATACCTCTGACCTATTTTTCAAGGTCATTGACCCCTTTGAAATAAATTTTTTCTATATTTCAATTGACCATTACTCATATATTAACTGATCAATTATAATTTCCTAATGAACTATATATAATAGACTTATACTAAATAAACTGACCTAATTTTCAAAAGTATAGGTCAAGGTCGAGGTCATACAGGTCAATTTTTACTCTCAGAGGTTTGCGCGCCTGATCTCTATATAAGCAACTTCGAAAATTGCAGAATTCAAGCCAATTGTTACAGTAAATGACTAATCCATGGCAAGCGATCATTTTTATGATGATATCATGCTTAGTTATTTAATTATGGAATTTTTAGTGTCAACCGCGTCGTCAAAACTGGTGACCTTGATTACTTGACACTGAAATATCGATTTTAGGCCAATAAAATGTATTGTGAACCCCCCCAAATATGCCCATAAAACCTCCATAGCCACCTTCAAATTTGACCTTAACCTCATTTTTCAAGGTCATTTGACCTGTTTAATGTTCAAATCACTCGATTTTCAAAAATTCCAACAATTATGTTATTTCCAGCATATTGGGTTCATAATTTAAAGTATAATAGCCAGGAGCTATATTGTTGGAACCCTGAAATCGGAATTGATTTATCTCTTCATGCTGATTTATAAAAAAATTCCAAATATGGCATACCGCGCGACATGAAAAATTAGCCTATTTTTGCCAATTAGAGAGGTAAATATTGATCCTACATAGCTCAAATAATGAAATGACCCCCCCTAAGTCATACACCCCGAATCTGTAGAAATTATAGATTTTGACCTTGAAAGGTGTTTTCAAGGTCAAAATCAAGGTCAAATATTTGACAAAATTGGATATTTGAGATATTTAATTTTTTTTAAGTAGGAAATAATGAAGCGATTTTTACAGTCTTTTCATAGGTCAGTCCTACAATACCCTAGAAGAAATGTGTAAAGTTTTAAGTCCATCGGATTGACCTACATTGCACAATAAATGTCACAAGGTCAAAAAATTACTGCAAAATTGACCCTCTCATTTTCCAATTTCACACTTGTACCCAAACTTTGATGGTCTGTATCTCCGGTTCTAATTAAGCTACAGAAAAACTGAAAGCATATTCAGAAAGCCCAAATTCTCCTCTAGTATTCATTTTCTATACATTTTAACGTATCTCTGCTAGATAAAAAGATCGCCGGACCCTGAAAAATATATGTTTTCGGTCAAGATTTCACCAATTTACATTTTTTTGACAAAGAAGTCAGTCTTCAAAAAATTTGATAATATTTCGAGATATAGTCCTAACATATTTACAGTATTTTGTGCTATTTTAAGTCTCTCCTTCAAACCGTTTACCTTTGGGAGCAATTTGGAGTTCAAAACTTGATATTTTCAGAGTCAATTTTTCGGTGAAATTTCATATCTTTACCATTACTTCAATAAACTCTATCTCGGGTTCTAATAAAGTCATATGAATGATACAAGCCGTTTTGGAAAGCTCAGATTCTCCACTTATTCTAATTTGTGTACATTTTGTTGTGTCGTGAACAGGTAAAAAGATCGGTCAACCCTGAAAAATTCATCTTTTCCTCACCTAACCGAATGACTGTACTGAGACTGGAACACCAGTGATTACTAAAATTTGTGTAGTATTTGCCTAAAAGATGTCAATAAACTAATTTTAAACTAAAGTAAACTAAATAAATTAAACTAAACTAAATAAACTAAGCTAAACATGCATTCACCGGGAAAGGGGGGGCTGTCCGCTAGCTTCATTAACTTGTGCATTGCAATATATCACAAATAAATAAGGTACATTTTTAATGTTATTTTTTGTACCATTTTATACAATATTTTTGATACTATTTTATATTTTATTCATATAATATTTTATATATTATTTTATATCTTGCTTATATACTTGTTTATATACTTGTTTATATACTTGTTTATATACTTATATACATTTAGACTATTTTCACCCACTGAACTAAATAAACTAAACTAAACATGGGCATTCACTGAGCAAGCTGCTTAAACATGTACAATATACCTTCATATACTTGTTCGTATACTTGTTTATTTTTATACTTAAACATATTTAGACTATTTTCACCAACTGCTCGGTGAAGTTTTATTACCGCTAGCGGTTATCGGAATCTAGTTAAACTTCACCTATACCATAGGTGAAGTTTCTTATTTTCGTAAATATTCTTATTATTATTATTTTTCTTTCCAAAAAATGTTCTCGAAAAATTTTCAAATAATTTGTGTACATAGTCCTATGTGACCTAATTAAATTGTCCAATGTAACCCTATACCTCTGACCTATTTTTCAAGGTCATTGACCCCTTTGAAATAAATTTTTTCTATATTTCAATTGACCATTACTCATATATTAACTGATCAATTATAATTTCCTAATAAACTATATATAATAGACTTATACTAAATAAACTGACCTAATTTTCAAAAGTATAGGTCAAGGTCGAGGTCATCCAGGTCAATTTTTACTCTCAGAGGTTTGCGCGCCTGATCTCTATATAAGCAACTTCGAAAATTGCAGAATTTAAGCCAATTGTTACAGTAAATGACTAATCCATGGCAAGCGATCATTTTTATGATGATATCATGCTTAGTTATTTAATTATGGAATTTTTAGTGTCAACCGCGTCGTCAAAACTGGTGACCTTGATTACTTGACACTGAAATATCGATTTTAGGCCAATAAAATGTATTGTGAACCCCCCCAAATATGCCCATAAAACCTCCATAGCCACCTTCAAATTTGACCTTAACCTCATTTTTCAAGGTCATTTGACCTGTTTAATGTTCAAATCACTCGATTTTCAAAAATTCCAACAATTATGTTATTTCCAGCATATTGGGTTCATAATTTAAAGTATAATAGCCAGGAGCTATATTGTTGGAACCCTGAAATCGGAATTGATTTATCTCTTCATGCTGATTTATAGAAAAATTCCAAATATGGCATACCGCGCGACATGAAAAATTAGCCTATTTTTGCCAATTAGAGAGGTAAATATTGATCCTACATAGCTCAAATAATGAAATGACCCCCCCTAAGTCATACACCCCGAATCTGTAGAAATTATAGATTTTGACCTTGAAAGGTATTTTCAAGGTCAAAATCAAGGTCAAATATTTGACAAAATTGGATATTTGAGATATTTAATTTTTTTTAAGTGGGAAATAATGAAGGGATTTTTACAGTCTTTTCATAGGTCAGTCCTACAATACCCTAGAAGAAATGTGTAAAGTTTTAAGTCCATCGGATTGACCTACATTGCACAATAAATGTCACAAGGTCAAAAAATTACTGCAAAATTGACCCTCTCATTTTCCAATTTCACACTTGTACCCAAACTTTGATGGTCTGTATCTCCGGTTCTAATTAAGCTACAGAAAAACTGAAAGCATATTCAGAAAGCCCAAATTCTCCTCTAGTATTCATTTTCTATACATTTTAACGTATCTCTGCTAGTTAAAAAGATCGCCGGACCCTGAAAAATATATGTTTTCGGTCAAGATTTCACCAATTTACATTTTTTTGACAAAGAAGTCAGTCTTCAAAAAATTTGATAATATTTCGAGATATAGTCCTAACATATTTACAGTATTTTGTGCTATTTTAAGTCTCTCCTTCAAACCGTTAACCTTTGGGAGCAATTTGGAGTTCAAAACTTGATATTTTCAGAGTCAATTTTTCGGTGAAATTTCATATCTTTACCATTACTTCAATCAACTCTATCTCGGGTTCTAATAAAGTCATATGAATGATACAAGCCGTTTTGGAAAGCTCAGATTCTCCTCTTATTCTAATTTGTGTACATTTTGTTGTGTCGTGAACAGGTAAAAAGATCGGTCAACCCTGAAAAATTCATCTTTTCCTCACCTAACCGAATGACTGTACTCAGACTGGAACACCAGTGATTACTAAAATTTGTGTAGTAATTGCCTAAAAGATGTCAATAAACTAATTTTAAACTAAAGTAAACTAAATAAATTAAACTAAACTAATTAAACTAAGCTAAACATGCATTCACCGGGAAAGGGGGGGCTGTCCGCTAGCTTCATTAACTTGTGCATTGCAATATATCACAAATAAATAAGGTACATTTTTTATGTTATTTTTTGTACCATTTTATACAATATTTTTGATACTATTTTATATTTTATTCATATAATATTTTATATATTATTTTATATCTTGCTTATATACTTGTTTATATACTTGTTTATATACTTGTTTATATACTTATATACATTTAGACTATTTTCACCCACTGAACTAAATAAACTAAACTAAACATGGGCGTTCACTGAGCAAGCTGCTTAAACATGTACAATATACCTTCATATACTTGTTCGTATACTTGTTTATTTTTATACTTAAACATATTTAGACTATTTTCACCAACTGCTCGGTGAAGTTTTATTACCGCTAGCGGTTATCGGAATCTAGTTATTATTATTTTTCTTTCCGAAAAATGTTCTCGAAAAATTTTCAAATAATTTGTGTACATAGTCCTATGTGACCTAATTAAATTGTCCAATGTAACCCTATACCTCTGACCTATTTTTCAAGGTCATTGACCCCTTTGAAATAAATTTTTTCTATATTTCAATTGACCATTACTCATATATTAACTGATCAATTATAATTTCCTAATAAACTATATATAATAGACTTATACTAAATAAACTGACCTAATTTTCAAAAGTATAGGTCAAGGTCGAGGTCATACAGGTCAATTTTTACTCTCAGAGGTTTGCGCGCCTGATCTCTATATAAGCAACTTCGAAAATTGCAGAATTCAAGCCAATTGTTACAGTAAATGACTAATCCATGGCAAGCGATCATTTTTATGATGATATCATGCTTAGTTATTTAATTATGGAATTTTTAGTGTCAACCGCGTCGTCAAAACTGGTGACCTTGATTACTAGACACTGTAATATCGATTTTAGGCCAATAAAATGTATTGTGAACCCCCCCAAATATGCCCATAAAACCTCCATAGCCACCTTCAAATTTGACCTTAACCTCATTTTTCAAGGTCATTTGACCTGTTTAATGTTCAAATCACTCAATTTTCAAAAATTCCAACAATTATGTTATTTCCAGCATATTGGGTTCATAATTTAAAGTATAATAGCCAGGAGCTATATTGTTGGAACCCTGAAATCGGAATTGATTTATCTCTTCTTGCTGATTTATAAAAAAATTCCAAATATGGCATACCGCGCGACATGAAAAATTAGCCTATTTTTGCCAATTAGAGAGGTAAATATTGATCCTACATAGCTCAAATAATGAAATGACCCCCCCTAAGTCATACACCCCGAATCTGTAGAAATTATAGATTTTGACCTTGAAAGGTATTTTCAAGGTCAAAATCAAGGTCAAATATTTGACAAAATTGGATATTTGAGATATTTAATTTTTTTTAAGTGGGAAATAATGAAGGGATTTTTACAGTCTTTTCATAGGTCAGTCCTACAATACCCTAGAAGAAATGTGTAAAGTTTTAAGTCCATCGGATTGACCTACATTGCACAATAAATGTCACAAGGTCAAAAAATTACTGCAAAATTGACCCTCTCATTTTCCAATTTCACACTTGTACCCAAACTTTGATGGTCTGTATCTCCGGTTCTAATTAAGCTACAGAAAAACTGAAAGCATATTCAGAAAGCCCAAATTCTCCTCTAGTATTCATTTTCTATAGATTTTAACGTATCTCTGCTAGTTAAAAAGATCGCCGGACCCTGAAAAATATATGTTTTCGGTCAAGATTTCACCAATTTACATTTTTTTGACAAAGAAGTCAGTCTTCAAAAAATTTGATAATATTTCGAGATATAGTCCTAACATATTTACAGTATTTTGTGCTATTTTAAGTCTCTCCTACAAACCGTTTACCTTTGGGAGCAATTTGGAGTTCAAAACTTGATATTTTCAGAGTCAATTTTTCGGTGAAATTTCATATCTTTACCATTACTTCAATCAACTCTATCTCGGGTTCTAATAAAGTCATATGAATGATACAAGCCGTTTTGGAAAGCTCAGATTCTCCTCTTATTCTAATTTGTGTACATTTTGTTGTGTCGTGAACAGGTAAAAAGATCGGTCAACCCTGAAAAATTCATCTTTTCCTCACCTAACCGAATGACTGTACTCAGACTGGAACACCAGTGATTACTAAAATTTGTGTAGTAATTGCCTAAAAGATGTCAATAAACTAATTTTAAACTAAAGTAAACTAAATAAATTAAACTAAACTAAATAAACTAAGCTAAACATGCATTCACCGGGAAAGGGGGGGCTGTCCGCTAGCTTCATTAACTTGTGCATTGCAATATATCACAAATAAATAAGGTACATTTTTTATGTTATTTTTTGTACCATTTTATACAATATTTTTGATACTATTTTATATTTTATTCATATAATATTTTATATATTATTTTATATCTTGCTTATATACTTGTTTATATACTTGTTTATATACTTGTTTATATACTTATATACATTTAGACTATTTTCACCCACTGAACTAAATAAACTAAACTAAACATGGGCATTCACTGAGCAAGCTGCTTAAACATGTACAATATACCTTCATATACTTGTTCGTATACTTGTTTATTTTTATACTTAAACATATTTAGACTATTTTCACCAACTGCTCGGTGAAGTTTTATTACCGCTAGCGGTTATCGGAATCTAGTTATTATTATTATTATTATTATTATTTTTTTTTTTTTCTTGGCCAGTAGGTTTTTGTGCTAGAGACTTGAAACTTGGTACATATATAGTCCATGGTTAGTACTTCATTTTGGGAGAAGATGGTTGACCTTGACCTTGAACTCAAGGTCACAGGTCATCTCAAAGTCGAAAATTGGAAAACTTAAAAGTGGAATAACTTTTTTAATATTACAAGAATCAATTTGAAACTTTGGAATATATATATAAACATGTATCCCAACATTTGTAACCCATTATTGTTTTTGTGCAATGAGGGTAAGGGGGTAATTACCCCAATTTGACTAAAACAGGTTTGCACAGGTTTCCAGAAAAACTAAGCAAGCTAGAAACTCAGTTCTTTCACTAATAGGTAGCCTGACTAACCATTCAAGGTAAGTGATATTTTATATTTTGATTATGTGAAGGGGTAACTATGTAATGGGGTGTTGAAAATAGGGTGTTTTGCCCCAAGAGTGAAAACATTGTAAAACTTTGGTTTTAATGAAAGGATTTCAATGATAGTCTGGTAATATATTAATGGTTTCTGTATTATGTAATCCTTGTTGCCCGAAGCTTGGTAATTACCCCCCAAAAAGGGGTAAATGTCTATAACTTGTGATTGACCTGGACGATTTTCTTCAAATTTTGCACACGTTTGGGATATTGACACAGGCACATATTAAACAAATAATTTTAACAGTATTGCCAACATAGGGTATTTACCCTCGTAATCAATGCCAAAAGGGGTGAATATATATTTTGAGGAGTTATGTTGTTCAAAATGAAATATCAGCTGTATGTTTGGTCTACGGGTATCCGGTTGGATTTTACTGGATGAAAAGTTTCTGTTTTGGGTAATTACCCCCAAAAGGGGTAAATGTCTATAACTTGTGATTGACATGGACGATTTACTTCAAATTTTGCACACGTTTGGGATATTGACTCAGGCACATATTAAACAAATAATTTTAACAGTATTGCCAACATAGGGTATTTACCCTCGTAATAAATGCCAAAAGGGGTGAATATATATTTTGAGGAGTTATGTTGTTCAAAATGGAATATCAGCTGTATGTTTGGTCTACTGCTATCCGGTTGGATTTTACTGGATGAAAACTTTCTGTTTTGGGTAATTACCCCCAAAAGGGGTAAATGACTATAACTTGTGATTGACATGGACGATTTACTTCAAATTTTGCACACGTTTGTGACATTGACTCAGACACATGCTAAAAGGAAAAAATTCACAGAATAGGGTGATTTACCCTCGTAATCAAGTTCTAAGGGGGTAAATACATATTTTGAAGAACTTGGTTGTTTAAAATGGAATATTAGTTGCACGTTTGGTCTAGGTTATTCGTATGGATGTTACTGGATGAAAAGTTTCGGTTTTTAATAATTACCCCCAAAAGGGGTAAATGACTATAACTTGTGACTGACATGGACGATTTACTTCAAATTTTGCACACGTATGGGATATTGACTCAGGCACATGTTAAAAGAGAAAACGTTACAGTATAGGATAATTTACCCTCGTAATCAAGGTCAAAGGGGGGTAAATACGTATTTTGAGGAATTTGGTTGTTTAAAATGGAATGTCAAGTTTATGTTGGATCTAGGCTTGTACTTAATGGATGTTACTGGATGAACAGTTTCGGTTTTAGGTAGTAACCCCCAAAAGGGGTAAATGGCTATATCTTGTGATTGACATGGACAATTTTCTTCAAATTTTGCATGGGCTAAGTGTGTCTACTTTACGACATAATATAAGTAGAAACTTCAGCTTACAGGGTCTCTACCATAATAGTCCGACATAGTCTCATATAATTTGTTTTACTCATATATTTGAGGTCGAATCATTGCCTAACCTTTTTAAAGGTTGAATACTAGTTATTATTATTTTTTTCTTGGCCAGTAGGTTTTTGTGCTAGAGACTTGAAACTTGGTACATATATAGTCCATGGTTAGTACTTCATTTTGGGAGAAGATGGTTGACCTTGACCTTGAACTCAAGGTCACAGGTCATCTCAAAGTCGAAAATTGGAAAACTTAAAAGTGGAATAACTTTTTTAATATTACAAGAATCAATTTGAAACTTTGGAATATATATATAAACATGTATCCCAACATTTGTAACCCATTATTGTTTTTGTGCAATGAGGGTAAGGGGGTAATTACCCCAATTTGACTAAAACAGGTTTGCACAGGTTTCCAGAAAAACTAAGCAAGCTAGAAACTCAGTTCTTTCACTAATAGGTAGCCTGACTAACCATTCAAGGTAAGTGATATTTTATATTTTGATTATGTGAAGGGGTAACTATGTAATGGGGTGTTGAAAATAGGGTGTTTTGCCCCAAGAGTGAAAACATTGTAAAACTTTGGTTTTTATGAAACGATTTCAATGATAGTCTGGTAATATATTAATGGTTTCTGTATTATGTAATCCTTGTTGCCCGAAGCTTGGTAATTACCCCCCAAAAAGGGGTAAATGTCTATAACTTGTGATTGACCTGGACGATTTTCTTCAAATTTTGCACACGTTTGGGATATTGACTCAGGCACATATTAAACGAATAATTTTAACAGTATTGCCAACATAGGGTATTTACCCTCGTAATCAATGCCAAAAGGGGTGAATATATATTTTGAGGAGTTATGTTGTTCAAAATGGAATATCAGCTGTATGTTTGGTCTACAGGTATCCGGTTGGATTTTACTGGATGAAAAGTTTCTGTTTTGGGTAATTACCCCCAAAAGGGGTAAATGTCTATAACTTGTGATTGACATGGACGATTTACTTCAAATTTTGCACACGTTTGGGATATTGACTCAGGCACATATTGAACAAATAATTTTAACAGTATTGCCAACATAGGGTATTTACCCTCGTAATCAATGCCAAAAGGGGTGAATATATATTTTGAGGAGTTATGTTGTTCAAAATGGAATATCAGCTGTATGTTTGGTCTACTGCTATCCGGTTGGATTTTACTGGATGAAAAGTTTCTGTTTTGGGTAATTACCCCCAAAAGGGGTAAATGACTATAACTTGTGATCACAGGCACTTGAATTGTTTACAACATTTCTGCGCTAGACCCTGCCATGCACTGGTGCTCACCACTACAGACATACCAAGGTTGGAAAGTCCCTGAATCGACCACCCTGCTGTAATGTTGTACTAATGGGGTGCAGGGTGGCTGATTCAAGGGAAATGCCCTGACTTTCCCACCTTCCTTTTTCTGTTTAAGGAGGTATGCATCATGCACTTCAGAGAGCAGGAGGACTTGCAAATGATTGAAATGCCTGTGCTTGTGATTGACATGGACGATTTACTTCAAATTTTGCACACGTTTGTGACATTGACTCAGACACATGCTAAAAGGAAAAAATTCACAGAATAGGGTGATTTACCCTCGCAATCAAGTTCTAAGGGGGTAAATACATATTTTGAAGAACTTGGTTGTTTAAAATGGAATATTAGTTGCACGTTTGGTCTAGGTTATTCGTATGGATGTTACTGGATGAAAAGTTTCGGTTTTTAATAATTACCCCCAAAAGGGGTAAATGACTATAACTTGTGACTGACATGGACGATTTACTTCAAATTTTGCACACGTATGGGATATTGACTCAGGCACATGTTAAAAGAGAAAACGTTACAGTATAGGATAATTTACCCTCGTAATCAAGGTCAAAGGGGGGTAAATACGTATTTTGAGGAATTTGGTTGTTTAAAATGGAATGTCAAGTTTATGTTGGATCTAGGCTTGTACTTAATGGATGTTACTGGATGAACAGTTTCGGTTTTAGGTAGTAACCCCCAAAAGGGGTAAATGGCTATATCTTGTGATTGACATGGACAATTTTCTTCAAATTTTGCATGGGCTAAGTGTGTCTACTTTACCACATAATATAAGTAGAAACTTCAGCTTACTGGGTCTCTACCATAATAGTCCGACATAGTCTCATATAATTTGTTTTATTCATATATTTGAGGTCGAATCATTGCCTAACCTTTTTAAAGGTTGAATACTAGTAAGAAACTAATATTGTGTATCAATTGACATGTAAGTTGTGCTTATAGCCCTTTCACAGATTTTATCAACTCTATCAGACAGAGAAAAGATCTGAGCATAGAGGTTTTATAACCTGCACTTGGTACGAACATTACATTACATTACATCACATTGAAGATTTTCCATTCATGATTAAAAATATGAATGTCTATTGTTAACCAAGATTTCTCACAGCATGATTAAAGAATTACCACAGAGCATGAATAGTGCAGCTTTTGTTGTAATTATGTGGGGATCTCATAAATCTGTTCTTCAGGCATTGAAACTGATCCATAAAACAATTATATGAGCTCTTAACATTCATCTCTCTGTATTCAGACCAAAATGGCAACATTCAAAATAGAATGGCACCTTTGAGGTATGAATCTATTTCCTCTAACATAAGGTGATGTGCCTTGAAGTGGCAATCCATGCTCCTGTGTTGCTCCTTCACAGAGTCTCTGCCACCTACTCATCTCTCCCTATTGTCTGCATTGTCTTTACAGTATCAGGATATTGTGTATATTTGGAGCATTTTGAGCAAGTTTGCTACTTCCAAAGAATCTGCAGACTCTTTGAAGTTGTGAAATCTATTGTTTTCCAAAGTCTTAGAGGTTATGTTTTGAGTTGTGAAGAGATTAAATTCAATCTATATCAGACAACATCATAAGATTCACTGCGTAATTCTTTAAGAACGAAAGATTAACTTTTTACACCTCACAATGTGTCGCGGAAACCTTACAAAACAGCCGAATGTAAGCACTCAACTTGCCTGGTTGAAAAATATGTCACAAATTCTGTAATTTAGATGTAGGCCTACATAGCGCAGTAATATGGTTATATATATTGGAATAAACTGCTGTGAAAAGACTGATTATTATGATTTCATGCAATCAACAGTTGCATAATTATTTAGCTGCCATTTCTGCGGCCATGCTAGACAAAAGAGTTTACTTGATGTGAATAATTCCTAGCTTGAGCAGATAGGTGAAAGCACTAATTAAAGAAGTGGCATTCTATCTTTTTTTCATATTTTATTGAAAAAATAAAACCACAAAGATTTTTAAATTACTTAATTTTGCATTCATACTGGTTCTTTGACTCTTCTTCATTTTGTCCTTAACTACATGGTGATCACTCAGTTAAAGCAACTCTCACAGCTCAAGAGCACTGCTATTATTGCAAGATTATCTTGTTTAGTGACTTGGCCTCCATCTATAAACAGTCAGTCTGGGTTCCTTTCTTCAATGACCTAAGCAGTAATTATTAGCAACTGCCCCCCCCCCTCATCCATTTTTTAGCCGTGACATCACTTTTTGTAACGTCATTAAGAAAATACTGGTTAATATTCTGTATCAGATCACATGTAAGCTGAACTAATAGCCCTTTCACATATTTTCCATTTATGATTAAAGAGTTTAATGTCTATTGTTAACCAAGATTAGTCACAGCATGATTCAGGAATTACCAAACACCATGAACAACACAGTGTTTGTTGTAATTATGTGGAGTTCTCATAAATCTGTTGTTCAGGTTTTGAAACTGATCCATAAAACAGTAATATGAGCTCTACACATTCATCTCTGAGTATTCAGACCAAAATGCCAACACTCAAAATAGACTTGCATCTTCGAGGTATGATTCTGTTTTCTCTAACATAAGGTAATGTGCCTTGAATTGGCAATCCATACTCCTGTGTTGCTCCTTCACAGAGTCTCTGCCACCTACTCATGTCTTCCTATTGTCTGTATTGTCTTTGCAGAATCAGGATATTGTGCATATCTAGAGCATTTTGAGCAGGTTTGCTACTTCCAAAGAATCCGCAGTATCTTTGAAGTTGCGAAATCTATTGTTTTTCAAAGTCTTGAAAGTTATGTTTTGAGTTGTGAAGAGATTAAATTCAATCAACATCAGACAACCTAGTTCTTTAAGAAGGAAATATTAACTTTTTGAACCTCAAAATGTGTCGCCGAAACCTTACGAAACAGCTGGATGTGGGCACTCAACCTGCCAAGTGGAAGAGTACATGTATGTCGCAGATTCAGTAATTTACATAGTACAGTAATATGGTTGACATTGGTTGTATAAAGATTAAAAGAATAACTGGTATGCACATATGCTTTTAATATATTATATCTTTCGATATGCAGCGGTCACTGCATTATTAACGCCATTTCAGGCCTGGTTTCTTTCTTGAAAATGTTTTTATTGTCTGACAAGCTGCAAGGCCCCCCCGCGAGTGTATGAAATCCTCATAAATTGCCAGAAGTCAAACTGTCTTTGAATGAATTGCTTGTTATATTGCTAAGCATTTCAACTACATTTATTAGATGCCATGGTATCATGTAGATATTATGAAATGTCCTGGAAATATTATAAATTGTCTGGATTTTGTGATAAATTCTAGATATTCATCTAGCGTTTTCCGAATAGTGGCGAAGGCTTAGCGATTATTTGTAAAAACATCAAATTTGTCATAAATGTTTTCAGCATTATTGCAAAGAAATGTACGATTTTTTGTCCACATTTCTACAATCATTATTGCATCATTGCAACTGGCAAAATGATATCATACATTTTTGCTTACTTGACTTTCTAGCCACTGCGTATACCATCGTCACAGGCAAGTAAATCGACAGACTTGCTCCCATTGACCTTTTGCTACCAGTGTCCTTTGACAGACTTTGAAAGCCAATGGTTGTGTAACTCAATTTTGACCCCTACTTCCCTACAAAGTAGATGGAATGTTTTGCTAGCAGCTGAAGGCAAAAGGACAGGCTCATGAGTATTTCAATATGTCACCATGCAATGCACAGCTTGATACAGGTAAAGCATTACTTGCTCAGGCATTTCTGGGTCTATGCTCTAGACTTCAATACTGTTTGAAGTCTCTTAAATATGCCTGCTTTAATTCTTGTGCACAGCAAAGAAAGATAAATGAGATATACAAACAGGACGGAGGGCCATAATCATACGTCCATCTACGAAGAACAAAGTGGTGTGCATTTCACAGGAAACACTAGACGCAAGGTAAAAAAATCAACCATAAAAATCAACTATCAATTGTAGCCACAGGCATTTCAATAATTTGCAAGTCCTCCTGCTCTCTGGAGTGCATGATGCTGACCTCCTTTAAAAACAGAACAAGGAAGGTGGGAAAGTCGGGGCATTTCCCTTGAATCAGCCACCCTGCACCCCATTAGTACAACATTGCAGCAGGTTGGTCGATTCAGGGACTTTCCAACCTTGGTATGTCTTCAGTGGTGAGCACCATGCAGTGGCAGAGTCTAGTGCAGAAATGTTGTGAACAATTCAAGTGCCTGTGATGGTAGCAACATATAGGAAGTATTATATCAGATTTTAGTTGGACTGTTGGCCTTCAAGCATCGGTCAAGTGAGCTGGTCACAAAAATGTCAAGTGGAGATCTTGACTAAAATAACTTGTCTATATACTTACATGTGAAACAGTATTCAGGCTCTTTGCCGAGAAGCTTGCAAATCAGGCTTGTTCAGAAAATTTTAACCAGGCAAAGTAAAAAAAATCTAAATATTGGTTATTTTATGCCTTAACACTGTCTCATTTTAATCATTTTGAGCTTCAATGGAGGTTTTAATCTTTTTAAAATATTGCAATTATAGTGGAGTGAAATGAAAGGGAACGAGACAACTCTATTGCCTGTTCAAGATTGAAAACAAAATGTAATGAGCTGATCTGTTATCTGTTTGAAACCACGTATTGCAACTAAATTATCACTTAAATATCAGACAGCAGGCTGCTATGCTGTATCACCACATGATAATTCTACATTTCCATCATATCATAGTTTCCTGTCTAAATATGATAGATAGGCAATGCAGAGCAATCATTCATATTACAAAATGCACCAGCATATAATATCCATCTAATTTTCGTGCTGGTAGATGCTTCATTTCCAAGGAATAATCATTTTGAATCAATGGCTGCACTGCCTTTTGTGAACAAAATTTCCTATTAGACAAAAGCAAGATAAATTGAATAGGAACTGAATAAACTGATGTTAATCACTTAGAAATGAAGGAGGACATCAAAATGAAAGTGAGCCAGGAGCTTAATAACATGGTGTTTTCTACTTGCAATGGAAGATTTGAACATTTTAATGTCTGTCAAAATTGACATTGAGATGAATTTAGATTTCTACAAGTAGTGTTACAGACTCTGTGGAATAGGTTGAGTACTTTGTAAGTCCTCCTTTGTAAGGGAAAAGTACCGATATAAAAAGATACATTTGGAATATTTTTATATTAACTTCTGACTTGCATGGAAATTTCTTTACTAACATATAAAAATAGCAATGCACAAGGTATATGTAAGCCTACGTTATAAATATGAGATTGCGAAATGTTTTATTGCATGGTATTCAGCCTGGGTAATTACACAAATCCACCTGCTTCAAATTGGTAATGTCAGACTGCACCATGAATCTCATATATTGTATAAAATAATAGATGCTATACTGACACACCAAAAACGATGTGAGGATGTGTCTGATATGTCTATTTCATGTAAATGCTCTAGTTTAACAAGGAATGCTCATAAAAACCCTTTACTTTAGAATAGCATAATTCAATTATCTTTCTTCACAGACTTTTTTCCTTTTTAACAGAGTGACACAAAAGGCCTTCTCAATTATAGTGCAACTGAGATGCTTAATTTCCTTTTTTCACTTTAAAATAATATATTGTGTATACATATATATATATATATATATAGTATTTATCAGACTCCAGGAGCAGGCAATGGGATTTTTCATTTCCGAGAAACTCTTCAATGTCATCATTTGCAGCGAGTGCCCCCCCCCCTCTCCTCCTCCTCCTGCCATCGTGCAGCCAAACTCAATCTCAAAACAGAAGCCCTGCATCCAGAGTGTCAGTGCTGTGTTAGCATTGTCAGAGCTTGGAGGCTCAACTGAAGCAACAGAGTGACACTTTTATTCTTGGGGTGAAACATAAATGATACTTGGTATCCCTTGGACCATTGTGAAAAATATTTAAAGGCTCATAACTGGTTCTGTTTATTTTAAATGGATGTGGTGAGTGTGGTTTCCTTTTTATATATATCTTAATTTGGGTATGCATGTGGTTCTGAAACAAAGAAGACAAATAAGATAATCAAGCAATACTTGAGGAAAAATGCCAGATGGAAAGTTTACCACTTAGAGATTATGTCTCATCATAAGATGCAATGAATGGCGACTATAATTACAAAATAATTATTTTGCTGTGGGTTTATTAAACCATATTTCCATTTCTACTTAACTAGATTTTTAGGATTTTCAGACCATGAGTATAGAGCTGCAACCCCAATACTGGTATGGCTCTTTAGCCTAATGGCATTGTCAAAATCTGACATAAGGCAGCACAAGAATAAAATGGCATTTGTTTCGATCAAAGCTTGTTATCTTGACTGTAGTGTACATGGATGGACTTGAACTACGCTCTGTATGTCTTCCTGACAAATCATTGGCCTCAGAAACAGGATTATTTTGATTGTGCTCTGTGATTGTAGGTTTTTAACTATTGATATTTAGCCCTGTATACAGATTACAGACCTGAGATTGAAACTTACAGCCTACTTCACAAAAATATATTCTTAATTAATAGTCCACTTGACACCAACATCATAGACATTAGTTTTTTTTATATGACTGCAAAGAAAAGGACAAAGAAACCTATCTTAAAGTGTGTTTCTTTGTTGTCCTTGTTTTTAGTGGTCAATATATTGAATGGAATTCAATTCAATTGAAAGAATGGGAAGCTCTTCTCTTGGCTTCAGAGAAAAATTTTAAACAGGCCTAATTTGCCGCCTAAGAATTTTTATATAAAGCCAATGTACCGCAATGCTTTAGATACACATGCTAAATGTTCCTCATTGCGAATGACACTGCACTTATTCATCAAAACACATTATTTTTACGTTGGATTACGAGTATTGATACACCAAACTGAGACGAGTAGACGTTGGTGCATTCTTATGAGCTCAAGGTCCAATGAACATTACTGAATATCTACATTGTCGCTAATGTTAAAAGCATGTTTTCCGTTACATATCTTGGAAACAAAATGTGTCTAAAGCAGGTTTTTATATATTGTTGTTGATTCTCTCAAGTTCTCTGAATTACTACAGGATTTTAGTTAGTCTATAATCATCATTTTTGAAACAGCTTACAAATTTATTTGTAATATTTCACTTTCCATTTAATAATATCCAAATGGATGAAAATCACTTATTCCTTTGTATCATGCTAGTAGTGTGTAAATACTGTTGCTCGCAGAACAATGATATGAGATTTACCAGCCGGAAAACAATGCAAAGGAACTTCCCAGATCAGTAACTAGAGAAACTACAAAGGTCCGTTGTTGGTTCAGGCAAAACTTGTGAATTAATATCCTTGTTACCCAGCTGATAGAAACCTTATTCTCCTAATACTTATCGCACACATTCCTTATACCCATTGAACACAGACTATGGCTTAGTTCGCATAACCATCCTGAGGTAAGATTGGTCTAATATGACAATTTTTCTTTGTGTTTCAGCTCACTTTGAAGTTTGGCTAACAGCACCAGGGTCCTGTGCTTGAGGATTCTGCAACATGTAGTGGTAGAAAAGAACTTCTAAGTGTTCTCCTGTTAGACTAAAGAAAAATTATTACTAAAAACATACTATTCACAAAATATTGTCTAAGTCTCAAAGACAATGGCAAGCAATAGATTAAAAACTTCAAAGACATTGGTGCTTCTTTAGAAAATAAGAAACTGACAGAAAATGTTCTTGATATATATGTAATATGATTCTACAAAGAAAAACAATGCAGACAATCTAAAGAGAAGTGTAGGTGGCAGAGACTCTGTGAAGGAGCACCATACATGGATCGCTTCTCTAAGGCATGATACTCTTGTGTTAGAGACACATGCCTCTGCGCCGCAGTTCTATTTCTGTATCTTGAGTGCCTAAAAGTGTATTATGATTGCTCATATATGATCATTATAAGGATGATTATCAGTACATGGAAAAAAGACGACAGATTCATATTATTACAGCAACTACAGTTTTCATGTGGTGACATAAAGGTTGAACACAAAAAGCTGGGAGAAATATTTTAAGAAACTGGCATGCAATCAGAAAGAACATTATGTATCTAGATCATGAAAGCAGCGGGGCATCGTATTCAAGGCAATCGTGTTCCAGGAAATCAAATAATTATTTGATTTAAAGACAAAATTAAGGAGGAGGATACATTTTATGACATTGATTTGGATATTGATGTGGAACATTGACTACATGGATTACCAGGTGCTAAACATTGGATTTACTGGACAAGGATACCATTTCTTACTCATATTTTGGATGGTGCTGTTGAGATAGTAAAAGATCATGCATTACAAAAACCGACATTATCGATCTCCTGCTCACGCTTCAAAAATTTCATATGAAGGATTGCGAGTTGGTAAGTTCCTTTGTTTACAAATTTATACCTTCCTTCAGCTTTATCATGTTTATCTTGTATTACATGCATCATCATCCCTTACGTTGTCATTAAAATCTTCTTACAATATTCTGATCATAATCATCATCAGATATATTATCTTTATTCATCACATTGTCTGTGTCAATTAAACATAAATATTCAATCTGCAAGAAGTTTTTTATAAATCGAAACCTAACCAAAAATTTGGTGATATTCATAATAATTGGGAAAATGGAAGGTTTGAAATTGGCCGTTACAAATGGGTATATCTGTGCAGCAGCCGATGTCTCAAATTAAGTGAAAGTTACGTAGTATTGTAAGATAAAAGTGATTTCACAACATTGTGAAGCAATGTCAACATTTTGTGCTAGCATGTAAAATTGTGAATTTGTGGCAATGCCGTCAGTGAGAAAATTACAACATTGCGTACAAATCGTGGCAACATATATTTTACCTACAGACGAGCACCCAAACAATTGCCAATGTTTTATTTACGTTGTATGCCCTGGGTTTAAAACAAGACTTGTAATCAAATGTTTATGCTTGTCGTATTTTTCTGTCAGGGCCAGACTGGATTGTGTTAGCCTTTTTGTCTGATAATCTCAGTTTACGGCAGCTTATATCCTGTGCAATGGCTACATTCTGGGTGTTCATTGACATTCCCAGCAGTCCATTAGTGTCTCCATACTACCAGTCTGTAGAATGACTCTGCCTCAAATGTAGTCACTGAAATATTCAAGGGAATCAACCTTGTGTGGTCCTGTGTCATTGCAATTCAGATGCGGAGTTTATCTGTGATAGATACAGATTCCTTTCATTTGCCTTTCCATAGTTAGATGTACTTTTTGGGTGTCCTATATGGGGAGAGTTGAAGTCAAAAGGATTGTATGTTTGGCTAACTGTAACTGTTAGTTGCCAGACTTGTAAGCCCATGCCTGACCACTGAAGACATAAACGCATTATGCTGCTTCTGAAGTTCTGCCTCAATCATGACCCGGTTGAGAGTCTATAAAGCAGACATTAGGAGAATAGTTTTATTATAGTATTATAATTAAATTTTATCTATGTGTGAAAGACCAATGAAACTGCCATCAATCATAAAATATATGCAACACTGTCATATGAGGCAAGTATAACATATAAGTATTCACTCAGGGGTTGACATTTTGGAGAAGATTGAGCAAGCATTTGCTTTGTTATGATCGGTTACAATGATAGCCCCATTGTAAAGCATAACACTTAAGTGAAGCTAGAGAGGTTTTGAAGTCAAGTTTAAGTAGGTATAATAGTGCTCATCAGCGACTATAACCAGCTATAAATCTATATAAAGTTACTTTACACGAGCAATTATAGGAACTTCTCTTTGATGATATGTCTACCCTTTCTTAGAAAAGCAAAATTGCCTCAATTACTTAGAAGCAAGGTTCCATTTCATCAATTACCTTTGAATTAGTGTTTAGATGTCATTACACGCCATTTCTAGAGCTAATTCAACTCAATTGGGTAGTGCTATAAAAGCTATTACTCCAGATGGTAACCTAATTTTTGAACTGTGTTCTTTTTATCTAAGCTTACATCGTTTAGAAGAATTGGATCATCTATATTGTGACTATGTCTTTTGTCAGGAGACATGTCCGCTCATCAATTTATTTGAGAGAGGTCATCTCTTTTCATAGTCTTATTACTGACGCTTAGAACTCATGAAGTCCACGAAAAATGAACAGCAGTTTTTTGCTGTTTTTTGCTCTATAAGTCTCAATTTAATCATTCTTGGTACTAGATTTTGGTTTCTATTTATTTGACCCTGGTGAGAACAATTTAAACAGAAAAAATCACCCATTGCTAAATTTTCAAACTCAAGGTGCCTCAGTATACAGGGGTCCATATCTAGCGTGACGGAATGATTGTAAGAATCATTCTGTCACGCTAGAAATGGACCCCTGAGTTCTGAGACACTCTTAGTTTAAAACTTCAGCAGTTGGTGATTTTTACTGCTTGAATAGTTCTCTTAAGTGTCAGATATATAAAAAGTAATACTTGGCACTGAGAGTGATTAAAATGAGATTTATAGAGCAAAAAACTGCTTCTTAGCGTCATTCCGTCACACGTGGACTTCATGTTCTATGTTATGTTTAATATGTTCAGAAGAAATCACTTTCTGTGGATAAGACCACTGAATTAGATCTCCCACGAAGCTCTGAATGTAAGGACACGCAAATAAATAAATGTTATGCACTGCCTTCCACACAATTTGTTAGCACATAGATCTGAAAAAAGTTGCACATTTGGTTTGTGTTACAAATGAAACTGCCTGCCATTTCAGCAGCTCAGAGAAGGCTTTGCCGGGCCCCTGTTCAGCCCAAGCTAAAGCAGGCGAAAGCCCACTTAATTGACAGGAGTCAATCCATTTAGGAGCTGAAAGTCAGTGAAGGACTATGTTCTATTTATCTTGAGTCAAAAATATAATTGACGGAAAGGTGGCAAGGCCGGTGGCATTCTTAAATGACAAGATATCTGGAAAAATTGTATTCAAACTTTTTCGGCACAATATTCAGAGGAGATCAATTAATTTTTTATTTATCTTAACAGCATATGTTTTAGTGAAACCTTAAGTTAACCAGAATTGGCAATTTGGCATCATACTTCATTATTAATGAAAGCAGAGAGGACCATCTCACTAGACAAATCGTCATTTTCTGAGTCACAATCCCAATGGTCACGACAAAATCACAAGTTTCAATAGTATTCTAATTTAAGGAGGTTTATGCTGGTTGCCTAGACTAATTAACAAATCAATTAATATAAATTAGATTTTTGTGCAGAAATCATTTTGTCCTTACTGATAAAGTGACTACCTTGGTTCTTGCTAAATGTATGATCATGACACTTGGTTGGCTGTCTCTCAAAAAACACTGAATCTGTACTTAAAGCGAACAGTTACTCATTTATGACAGGGTTGCATGATTTAAATCATTTGATTTAAATCATTTGATTTAAATCGTGATTTTAATCAATGATTTTTATTGAAAATCACTATGTTAGAAAACTGCAAATAGTTTGCATATAAATGCTATAATGGATCAGTTGACACCTTCACACTTGAATTGGCAAGGAATCACTGCTACGATGGAGATACCAGGGTGGATTTGGCTTACTTTAATCCAGTTTAAACAGCAATCCTCTCTCATTCGACAAATTCCTAATCTATAGAGGTCTTGGATGTATTTTTCTTCTGAAGCTTCTATTCGTCTTGTTAAGAAGGTAATATTTAATTTTGTTCTCATCAATTGTCCCTTATAAAAGAGATTATTTTAATGTCAGAACTTTAAACGGAGCAAAAAGGTTTTATTATTATGTATTACAGTTTTCGTATGAAAGAATTGACACACTTTGTAAAATTTCCAGACAGTGCTGCTTCATCCTGCCTTCACTTCCAATGTTTCTCTTTCAATATGTTTCCCAAGATACCTTTCCCTAATGTGCAAGACCTTAAAATAAATTTACAGTGAACTCGGTTTTCCGTAAATGGTTAAAAAGTGTAATTTGGTGCCTATTTCTCCACTGTCCACACACAAAATTCTGCCACCTCCTTTTAGTACGTCGCCTCTTGGCCTCTTGGAGCCACAACTGGGAGGGGTCACTACCAAAAAAAGACATGTTGATGAATGGGGGGATTACTATAAAAAAAAAACTTTGTTCAAATTTAAAAACAAAAATTAAATTATATATAGATATTGAAAGTATTTACAAATATACGTTGTGATTAAAGGAGGCGAGGATAGTTGTACTCAGCTGCAGTGGTTTGCACACTGCTGGAAGTTTTTATGGGGGACCCTCTAGTTATCTGACTATTGGGTCACTGTCTCAACTTAAGCATATGATCATTCCAATTGAAATTTTTGGATAAGGATTACCTGCAACATTGTAAAGAGTCTAATGTGCAAGTAAATTGTATTTTTCTAGTCCTTTAAAATGTTCTCATTTTTCCAGCAGTTTTGTTTCAGTGCTGCTTTCCAGTACTGTGGAATTTTCAACACATAAAATACTTCTCTCTGTGTCAAGCATAACTGGCAGTAGTACATTCACGCCTATAGGAGTTATAGGTGTCTGCATTGGCAGCAAAAGCCAATAAGCTTCCAAAAATGAGGGCATATGACAGTGAAAGAGAACTAAAATTTACACCACAATGTGCAAGCCTATGGCAGTTGTGTGGCAATCTTCATGCCTTCAACTGTGAAAACACTGGAAGAGTGACTCCGGAACCTTGACTGAAAATTTTGTACTTGGAGTGACAAGAGAGGGTGTACAATTCTCTTATAGGCCCCAAGTGCTATGAATTTGAATTATCAGTGTTAAAGTGAGACGCAGAGGAGTCACATGTCCTTGGTGTCCAAAAATTTTGTGAATCATTAGTAATCAGAATTGGCAGGATATTTCATGGTGAAAACAGTCCTCAATTTTTCCTGATTCTTCCTAATTTTGTGGTAATCTGACATCCACTGCTGTAACAACAGCACAATACATGACATCCCTTTTTAAACCCTCATGGTTAAGTCTTTTAAGTTTGACGTTTACTTCTGTCTTCAGTCAGAGACTTCGCACACAACCCAGGATGACATTAGCAGCCATAGACTCTGTGCTTGCCGACAAAGCGGTACTTATCTTCGTGGGCTTTTAAGTCCTGAAAGTTTAATGTTTACTCTAGCTGATAATGAGTCGTTCGGGAATACGAATGAGTATCACCAAGTTTGATGTCATTTTAATGAGATTTCAAATGGCTCCTTGTAGAATCAGGGCCAGTGACGAGGCATTCTAAATTTAAGGCACCACTTTTGATAACAGGGAGATACCTTTAAAGCAAATAATCACTTCATTGTCTCGCTTGCATCTGCTTCTGCTTGACCATCTAATTTACTTAGCTTCAGATTTCTGAGTTCTTGCCATTAAAGAATGAGGCAAGGTTCTATTACAAATCATGCTCCATTTGTATGGAATCTTTTCCTCTTATTAAAAATTATAACAGTTTACCTGTATCCACAATTTGATGACAAGGCATCAGAGTCACATAATCAGACACCTGCTTTTACAGATTGTCTGTGCTGACATTGACTAAAACCTTGAAACACAGTCCTGTGGGATATGACCCTTTTCCTGAAAGGTCGCATAAGTCTGACTTAGCAATTGTGTCAATTTTCCTGCGATTTGGACAAATCGTTTTACTTGGTATTACACAGGGTAATACCAAATGATACTCAAATGATTTTTTAAAATCATGAGATTTCCGAAACATTGCATGATGCAATATCTGAAGAAATTTCAAGTTGGTATGGCACTGATTTACGGAAATCACATTATTCCAGCATCTTGCAAAGAATGTGAAAAAAACAACAATATAATTTGGTATAGCAGTGATTTGCCCAAATCACTGAATTTCTAGTATCTTGCTACATAAGTGTGGATATTTGTTCAAATTGCTGCATTGCAAAGCACAAAGTTTTCGGCAATGTTCTTAGCAAACTGGAAAAAATGAAATGATGATCGATGGATGGATGGATGATTGGGGCTAACATCCAGTATTTTTGCACTTGGTAGGCTAATTAGGACAGGAGGAGGGCACGGCAATGAGGTGAAGGATGATTGAAACAGCCATCCAACATAGGCCCAGGTGACCCGGCAAGAGCTGGATTCAAACCCTAGACCCAGCGATTGGCAGCCCAGCACGCTACCAATAGACCAACCCTTCCCCATAATGAAGTGATAGATAGATAGATAGATATGGTAAGTGCAGCCCTCTAAGCCCAGTTCTGGGCGCTCACGAGGGTTGATTGATGAGATGGGAGTCCTCAACATGTTACACATTTACCCCATGTGAGGGATCTTTTACTTACCCAGCATAGAAACTGATACAAGGGGCCACCAATTTAACGTCTCATCCGAACGACATCCAGCTGGGATTTTGCTCATGAAGGTTCACTGAAAATTTTGGGTTCCCCACCCGGGGTTCGAACCCATACAGGTAAAGACCATCAGCGGAGCAGGCGGGTACCTTAACCATTTGGCCACCCAGCTGCTGTTGTGATGAAAACACAATGAAAAGCATAGTGAAGAGCTAAAACAAATGTCCTATTCTTTTTGTGGCAGAAAAGTTGGATGTGATGTGATGATATGCTGTCTGACAAACCGCCTCAGAAGCTGCCTGCTCTGAGCGCCCTGCATGACCAAGTGTGTAGTTGCCCAAAAAGAAAGCGCCAGATTCATCCACTATCATACCAGTATTTCAGAATACAGGAGTTTGTTCTTTATTAAATAGAGGTTAATGTAATTCTGGACAACCTAACTGTTCTAAATAATGGTCAAACCAAAGGTGTGAACAATTGAAGACTCTTTTGGCTTTCCATAAAAATTCATGAAGAAATACTTCACATGTTCAATCGTTTGTTTTTGCACTACTTCCCTATTCCTTGTAACCCTCCGTTATCCTAGTATAAGATAACGATAATGATATCTTTATTGGCCATAATCTGATACAGAAAAAGAAATTTTGTCACATGATATTTGACAGTGAGTACGGCCAAGATTAAAGAATTTAAAAGCAACATGGACAAAAGTACCTTGCAGACGCTTTGTGCGAGCCCTAGGGACTCTCAACTGTTCCACTAGTTAACAATTCAAATTCATGAAACAATGGGCGTGATTTGATTTTCTGGACTTTCTTAGCCAGAGCAAAAGTTCTTTTCCTCTTCTGCACAGTCATGGTGTTGAAACAGATGCTTGCAGATACTACAACGTCGTTCAAGGTCCTTCACCAGTGCCTCTGACAACATGCCATAAGAGGCTGGACAAGCACATAATAGTGACAATGTAACAGCAGCATTGAATTACAGTCAGGCATACAATGTTAACATCAACTTTCAGTTTACATGTACTGCGAATACAATACATCTTTATCTGAGATTTCCTAATTTGACTACTAACTTGTGTTTTAAAAAAGGAGCATCTGTAATCGATCCGTATCCCCAAATGCTTATAATTATCCGAAGTCCTTACCACCTTTCTATTGTCATCTGCCAACTGTTTTCACGGCCCCTTAATATGATGCTACAATTTGTAGAACATGTTTTTTTTGGGACATACTCTGTATTTCTTGCTTCTATGGGATGCTAAGTTTTAACTACAAGTATTTACCAAAATTTGGCCCTAACTATTTATTTGTCATTGACCTGTGGATCAGCATTGGGACTAGGTCAGTTGATCAGATCTAGACAATTTTACAGTCCAATTTAGAACTCGGGTCCTCATTCCTACTCTTGTAATGTGAAAGGGGTGTAAGACTTGGTTGAAATAAGACTTGATCTGCCCAAAGAAATGGGTAAAACACAAGGTTTTCGTGCAGCACCAAAAAGGCAAACCGTGTTGCATGAACCACTTTTTGTAAATGCCTGTAGTGTTCACTCTTCACCCTTCAATAGTGATGTGCACAAAATAATTATTGCAAATCAGCCAATGATAAAAATAGCACAACTCACCACGGTCTCCCCTGTTGTCAATTGCTATGACATCATAAATATTAAATTTGCTGCATCACCCCTTGCAATAAAAAAATAAAGAGTGCCACCTATGTTTGGCAATCTGCTGATTCTTGTTTCCGGGACAATCACTAACTTCATACAGGAAACTTCACATTGTTATGAAACAAGTTATATGCAGAGTAAGTTTTCTCTTATATATCCCTGTCAATGAAGACTTAATGATGAACCACTTGGTGAAGATGAATATATAGAAAATATCAAGATTTTGCTCCATGGTTCTATAATACCACTAAAGAGACCAACTGAGAAACACTGTTTTGCTCTGTTACTTATAATTGACATAACACCTATATCTATTCTTGATGACAACAGTTTATGCTAGGATTAGAGCAGAATAATTATAATCACAGTTTGTTTTTAACAGTTTTCAATCTAACAATTGAGCAGGTGTGTCCTTTGAACTTAAATCAAACTTTGCAGTATAGTATCAAAATTACAAGACACAGTTTCAAGTGTTGAAACTGAAGGCCAGCTTATTGGAATTATTCATAAATTATAAGGTAAATACATTTTTTTATTAATTCATAAAATATTTTTGACATAGAAAAAGACAAATTTCATATCAACTCTGTCATTTATAGGATGTAAGATTAGGTGAAATCAGAACAATCAACAAATTATGATGAAGCTTAATAATAATATGGCTTACAAATTAAGTGGATTCTTACTGTCCTTTTGAATTTATGATTTTACTATATAAGAAAAACATAAGAAATATTTTTGCAGTTTGTAGAGGGATGAGTAGGGGGGAGGGTTGGTCTAGTGGTAGCGTGCTGGACTGCCAATCGTTGGGTCCAGGGTTCGAATCCAGCTCTTGCTGGGTCACCTGGGTCTATGTTGGACGGCTGTTTCAATCATCCTTCACCTCATTGCCATGTTCTCCTCCTGTCTTATTAGCCTACTAAGTGCAAAAATACAGGACGTAAAGCCCCAATCATCCATCCATCCATTGTAGAGGGATGATCAGTGTTTTATATCCATTTTTTTGCTACCATCCTAGTTGTGTCTTTTAGGAGTCTAATCCACATGGCATTAATACTTTTCTCACAATTATTGAAAATTATGAAAAAATATTTTTTTGTGTATTGGGCAGTAATGTTAAAACTATAGCATGTATATTTTTTGTTTTGGAACGTTATTGTATCTATCATCATAGTTGTGCTTTTTTAGGAGTGTCATATACATAACATTGATAATATCCCCATATTATTAATACTTTTCTCACAATTATTGAAAAATTAAAAAAAAAATATATATATACGAAAGATATGCCTTTTGGGCCATTAAATGCTTTAAGAAAAATGGACTGATTAAAATCCAAAAGTAATGTGAAAAATTACATTTTTTTTCAAAACTAAGTTATTCAGTCAATTTTGCAACAACATCTATGGCAATATTTTCCGTTTAAGCTTCTTCATTATAACTCTTGAAACATCTTAACTCATTTGGAATTTTAACCCAATAAATTTTTTTTTGAAAACCAAAAGAAAAAAAAATAGAAAAAATAATCTTTGCTAATTTCCACACATTTCTGTCTGAAACGCCAAAATAATGCTGGCTGAATTATTTAGATTTATGGCGTATTATAGCTAAACATACATACTATGACAGAATATTCATATCCACAGCATGAGTTATCGAAATTTAAGATTTAAAGTGCAAGAAATATGTTAAAATATCTATTTCCTCCAAAATTCTAGCAAATTTTCCTCTTTTTAGAAATTTTGAGAAATTTGTTCTAACTGCATTGATTCCAACATAGATTTTTATTTTGAACAGAACATTAAACTTCCAATTCAATTGCAAACCTGGACCCGATAGAAGCTGAGACATGACTTTTATTAACCCTTGCAGCAGGCTTATTGGTTATGTAATGCATGTTACAGCCTGGAATTTTAGTAGTGGACTGCTGCATTGTGACAATGGCACTTTGTGACTAATGGGTCCAATTTCACTGACCTGTTGAGACCAGTCTAATTGCTTTAGACTAGTCCCAATTCAGAAAAACCATTTCACCAACAGGTCACATATTCATGTAAAATTATCCAATTTCCAACAGCAAAAATGTATCCCCGATTGAGACATACTTGCTGCATTAAATATTTATAATTTTTTTTATAAGGTTTTTTTGGTGATGTTTGATTGAAAAAAATTAACTTTTTATTTTGATAAATTTGAAGAAAAAAAGCTATGGTTCTTCCTAAAGATGAGAAAAATATTCAATTTGACAACATTTTACAAAAACTGTAAGACTGATGGCAAGTCAAATGTTTTGATGACATTTCAAGCCATTTCATCAACAAATTATAGACAAGTCCCAATTTCTTTGGATTGGACTGCTCCTAAGCTGTTGTTTGGCATTCTTACCAAACTGTCCAATGAGAATGTTTGTTAATCCTACACTTTTGATTCTTCTTAATTTCAAAAGTAGCCAAATGTTTGTTCGAACTCTAAATTGTGGAGAACAGAGAAAAAGGGTCTGCCTGACAAGCTTGAGTGTTGCAGTTTGCAAAGGATGGATGGATGATAGGGGCTTCATGTCCTGTATTTACGCACAAGGTGGGCTAATTAAGACAGGAGGACCAGCAATGAGGCAAAGGATGATTGAACCTGCTATCCAACATAGGCCAAGGTGACCCATCAAGAGTTGGTGACAGCAAACAAAAAGATTATGCATATGATTTTTACTCTAAAATCAGTTATGACAAATCAAAATTTAATGGCCTTCTCTTGATTACAACTGATCAAACAGCCTCTATGTTTCGAATGTTCAGTTTAGAGAAGGTGATACTTCATCATTTATCAGCTTAATTTGCAAGCTACCGTGGGTGACTGGAGGGTTAGTCTGGTGGTAGTATGCTAGGTTGCCAAACGCTGGGTCCAGGATTTGAATCCAACTCTTGCTGGGTCACCTTGAATCAAAAGTGTAGGATTAACATTCTCATCAGACAGTTTGGTAAGAATGCCAAACAACAGCTTAGGAGCAGTCCAAACCAAAGAAATAGGGACTTGTCTATAATTTTTTGATGAAATGGCTTGAAATGCCATCAAAAGATCTGACTTGCCATCCTGTCTACAAGTTGACCGCTATTTGCTGCCACCTAGGGTGCAAAATTTGCGAGCTCCTGTGAACGGTCAACATAATTTCATCTCTGGAAGAAGCCAGGACTGTCTGGAAGAAACCATGACAGTTCCATCATTTAGTGATGGTCTAGTTTATTTCCAAAAACTCTGTGTCTAATCTGACTTTGGTTGGCTTCAATTTTAAGCAGACAGCTTGTAAATACCAAAATAAGTTGGAACTTTTTTTTATCATGGAGCATGTATACATTGTAGCTCACATATAATGCCAGTATAGAGGGGGCCACTTGTGGCATGGTCAAGACATTTTGTTGAGTGTTACACAGCTGTTATGAAATTGTAAATTATATTGTTGTGTAGTTAATAAGTCTCCATAAAGTAACAGAATAAATACAAATGAGCATATATTTGATATCGCAAAGCAAAAACATTGGCTTTGTATGGACACATGAATAAGTGACAGAGCATTCTTTTTGGACACTTTTCTGACCACAATTTAACATGCACTAAATGGCATAAGTAGATTGAATACCATCAAACTTCTGATGAGTAAAATCGTGCCTTTCACAGGCAAAGTTTATGCTAAAGTTTTGAAACTTTCTTTTTGTCTCATTATTTCCAAACATTTTCATTCAAAGCAGTGGACTGGACCTTTGGCAGCAACCATGCTTTGTGAAAGTAGTTTGGCGTAGTAATATGGACAGCTGTTGTGCTACTTGATCTTGTGATCTGTCCAAAACGGATCAAATCATTGTTGACCCAATTTGATTTTCCAGGGACTGTCAGCATTCTGCTGCCACTTGACAGTCCCGAACAGAGACAGCTTGCCATCAGTCTCGAAGAGACAAGTCTGAAAAAGTTTTTTTCACAGTTTTTTAAAATGTTATCAAATTGAATATTTCTCTCATCTTTAGGAAGAACCATAGCTTATGGGGCAACATTAAATTTTTTTTTTCTGCAAATTTATCGAAAAAAAAGTTAATTTTTTTCAATCAAACATCACCAAATAACTTTATAAAAAAAATTATAAATATTTAATGCAGCAAGTATGTCTCAAGCGGGGATAAATTTTTGCTGGTGGAAATTGGATAATTTTACATGAATATGTGACCTGTTGGTGAAATGGTTTTTCTGAATTGGGACTAGTCTAAAGCAATTAGACTGGTCTCAACAGGTCAGTGAAATTGGGCCCAGTAGTCACAAAGTGCCATTGTCACAATGCAGCAGTCCACCACTTTTTTGTGTCTAAATTCCAGGCTGCAACATACAGTCATGAATGGTTGCACATATTACATAACCCATAAGCCTGCATGGGTTAATAAAAGTCATGTCTCAGTCTCTATCGGGTCCAGATTTGCAATTGAATTGGAAGTTTAATGTTCTGTTCAAAATAAAAATCAATGCAGTTAGAACAAATTTCTCAAAATTTCTAAAAAGAGGAATATTTGCTCGAATTATGGAGGAAATAGATATTTTATCATATTTCTTGCACTTTAAATCTTAAATTTCGATAACTCATGCTGTGGATATGAATATTCTGTCATAGTATGTATGTTTAGCTATAATACGCCATAAATCTAAATAATTCAGCCAGCATTATTTTGGCGTTTCAGACAGAAATGTGTGGAAATTAGCAAAGATTATTTTTTCTATTTTTTTTTCTCTTGGTTTTCAAAAAAAAATTATTGGGTTAAATTTCCAAATGAGTTAAGATGTTTCAAGAGTTATAATGTAGAAGCGTAAATCGAAAAAATGTCATAGATGTTGTTGCAAAATGGACTGAATAACGCAGTTTTGAAAAAAATGTAATTTTTCACATTACTTTTGGATTATAGTCAATCCATTTTTCTTAAAGCATGTAATGGCCCAAAAGGCGTATCTTTGGTATTTGAATTTTTTTTTTTTAATTTTTCAATAATTGTGAGAAAAGTGTTAATAACATGGGGATATTATTAATGTTATGTGGATGACACTCCTAAAAAAGCGCAACTATGATGATAGATACAATAACGTTCCAAAACAAAAAAATATACATGCTATAGTTTTAACATTACTGCCCAATACACAAAAAAATACTTTTTCATAATTTTCAATAATTGTAAGAAAAGTATTAATGCCATGTGGATTAGACTCCTAAAAGGCACAACTAGGATGATAGCAAAAAAAATGGATATAAAAAACATTGATCATCCCTCTACAAACTGCAAAAATATTTCTTTCTTATGTTTTTCTTATATATATAGTAAAATTCAAAAGGACAGTAAGAATCCACTTAATTTGCACGCCATATTATTATTAAGCTTCATCATAATTTGTTGATTGTTCTGATTTCGCCTAATCTTACATCCTATAAATGACAGAGTTGATATGAAATTTGTCTTTTTCTATGTCAAAAATATTTTATGAATTAATAAAAAAATGTATTTACCTTATAATTTATTAATAATTCCAATAAGCTGGCCTTCAGTTTCAACACTTGAAACTGTGTCTTGTAATTTTGATACTATACTGCAAAGTTTGATTTAAGTTTAAAGGACACACCTGCTCAATTGTTAGATTGAAAACTGTTAAAAACAAACTATGATTATAATTATTGTGCTCTAATCCTAGCATAAACTGTTGTCATCAAGAATAGATATAGGTATTATGACAATTCCAAGTAACAGAGCAAAACAGTGTTTCTCAGTTGCACTCTTTAGTGGTATTATATAACCATGGAGCAAAATCTTGATATTTTCTATATATTCATCTTCACCAAGTGGTTCATCATTAAGTCTTCATTGACAGGGATATATAAGAGAAAACTTACTCTGCATATAACTTGTTTCATAAACAATGTGAAGTTTCATGTATGAAGTTAGTGATTGTCCCGGAAACAAGAATCTGCAGATTGCCAAACAGAGGTGGCACTCTTTTTCTTTTTAATTGCAAGGGGTGATGCATCAAATTTAATATTTATGATGTCATAGCAATTGACAACAGGGGAGACCGTGGTGAGTTGTGCTATTTTTATCATTGGCTGATTTGCAATAATCATTTTGTGCACATCACTATTGAGGTTGAAGAGTGAACACTATAGGCATTTACAAAAAGTGGTTCATGCAACATGGTTTGCCTTTTTGGTGCTGCATGAAAACCTTGTGTTTTACCCATTTCTTTGGGCAGATCAAGTCTTATTTCAACCAAGTCTTACACCCCTTTCACATTACAAGAGTAGGAATGAGGACCCGAGTTCTAAATTGGACTGTAAAATTGTTTAGATCTGATGAACTGACCTAGTCCCAATGCTGATCCACAGGTCAATGACAAATAAATAGTTAGGGCCAAATTTCGGTAAATACTAGTAGTTAAAACTCAGCATCCCATAGAAGCAAGAAATACAGAGTATGTCCCAAAAAACATGTCTACAAATTGTGGAATCATAATAAGGGGCCGTGAAAATGGTTGGCAGATGACAATAGAAAGGTGGTAGGGGACTTCGGATAATTATAAGCATTTGGGGATATGGATCGATTACAGATGCCCTTTTTTAAAACACAAGTTAGTAGTCAAATTAGGAAATCTCAGATAAAGATGTATTGTATTCACAGTACATGTAAACTGAAAGTTGATGTTAACATTGTATGTCTGACTGTAATTCAACGCTGCTGTTACATTGTCACTATTATGTGCTTGTCCAGCCTCTTATGGCATGTTGTCAGGGGCACTGGTGAAGGACCTTGAACGACGTAGTATCTGCAAGCATCTGTTTCAACACCATGACTGTGCAGAAGAGGAAAAGAACTTTGGCTCTGGCTAAGAAAGTCCAGAAATTGAGAGTCCCTAGGGCTCGCACAAAGCGTCTGCAAGGTACTTTTGTCCATGTTGCTTTTAAATTCTTTAATCTTGGCCGTACTCACTGTCAAATATCATGTGACAAAATTTCTTTTTCTGTATCAGGTTATGGCCAATAAAGATATCATTATCGTTATCTTATACCAGGATAACGAAGGGTTACAAGGAATAGGGAAGTAGTGCAAAAATAAACGATTGAACATGTAAAGTATTTCTTCATGAATTTTTATGGAAAGCCAAAAGAGTCTTCAATTGTTCACACCTTTGGTTTTGACCATTATTTAGACCAGTTATGTTGTCCAGAATTATATTAACCTCTATTTCATACAGGACAAACTCAAGTATTCTGAAATACTGGTTTGATGATGGATGAATCCGGCACTTTCTTTTTGGGCAACTGGACACTTGGTCATACAGGGCGCTCAGAGCAGGCAGCTTCTGAGGCGGTTTGTCAGACAGCATATCATCACATCACATCCATCTTTTCTGCCACAAAAAGAATAGGACATTTGTTTTAGGTCTTCACTATGCTTTTCATTGTGTTTTCATCACAACAGCAGCTGGGTGGCCAAGTGGTTAAGGTACCCGCCTGCTCCGCTGACGGTCTTTACCTTCATGGGTTCGAACCCCGAGTGGGGAACCCAAAATTTTCAGTGAACCTTCATGAGCAAAATCCCAGCTGGATGTCGTTCGGATGAGACGTTAAATTGGCGGCCCCTTGTATCCGTTTCTATGCTGGGCAAGTAAAAGATCCCTCACATTGGGTAAATGTGTAACATGTTGAGGACTCCCGCTCTCTCTCCCATGTCATCAATCAACCCTCGTGAGCGCCCAGAACTGGGCTTAGAGGGCTGCACTTACCATATCTATCTATCTATCTATCTATCCATCTATCACTTCATTATGGGGGAGGGTTGGTCTACTGGTAGCATGCTGGGCTGCCAATCGCTAGATCTGAGGTTTATCCAGCTGTTGCCGCGTCACAAGGGCCTATGTTGGATGGCTGTTTCAATCATCCTTCACCTCATTGCCGTGCCCTCCTCCTGTCCTAATTAGCCTACCAAGTGCAAAAATACAGGATCATCAATCCATCCATCGATCATCATTTCATTTTTTCCAGTTTGCTAAGAACATTGCTGAAAATGTGTGTTTTGCAATGCAGCAATTTGAACAAATATCTACACTTATGTAGCAAGATACTAGAAATTCAGTGATTTGGGCAAATCACTGCTATACCAAATTATATTGTTGTTTTTTTCACATTCTTTGCAAGATGCTGGAATGATGTGATTTCGGTAAATCAGTGCCATACCAACTTGAAATTTCTTCAGATATTGCATCATGCAATGTTTCGGAAATCTCATGATTTTAAAAAATCATTTGAGTATCATTTGGTATTACCCTGTGTAATACCGAGTAAAACGATTTGTCCAAATCGCAGGAAAATTGACACAATTGCTAAGTCAGACTTATGCGACCTTTCAGGAAAAGGGTCATATCCCACGGGACTGTGTTTTGATATATTGCTAGATACAACCAAAACATTTGGCAACACGAATACTCTCTGACATCAGGGATCAGATCAAAGGTGATGCTACAATATGTTCATATACAATATTCATGAGGGACGGTCTATTTTGCTCAGCTGTCTAATACAATGTATCTATGGAAGCTGTCCGCAAATATGATTCGCTAAATTTTGAAAAGTTCATATACAACTGCATAAAAAACTAGTTTGTTGACCTAGATATTGGACTGTTACCTGGAGCAGAAATGAGTAGATCCTTCTTTAAACTGCTTAGAATGTAAGTTTTAGACAATTTCAATTACATATAATCATACCTATCCATTTGTTTATCAGACCAGGCGTTCAATGTGGTCTATATAATATATATGCACTGTTCTTATTGAACATATATCACAAGGAAAATTTTATCCAGATAATGTTCTTAGTTTCCTTTGGTCTTTCCTTTGCATCTTCACAACGAGAGTTGTGCTCTACTTTAGGCTGTAGCTTTCATAGTAAGGGCAGTCAAGGTCTTGCTTCAGAGGCATGTCCGAATGTCACTTCAATTTAATTGAGGTCATCAGTCTCTTTTGACAGTCGTCCAACTTACACAGAGCTTCCGTAATATGCATATGTCTTAAACAGAGAAAGTCTGAGTTCTATTGGTAAAGGCACACAAATAGGTAAATGCTATGCACTACCTTCCTGGGGTTCAGGACGTTTTTCAAATAAATCTGCCTCTGCCTTAGCAGCTCAAAGAAGGGATTGCCAAGTGCCTGTGCTGCCCAAAATAAGGTCAACTTTTATCTTTTATAAATTGAAAGGGGTTAGTCTACATATGAAAGCTGAAAGATTATCATCTTCAGATAAAAGTCTCCCTGCATATTATCAGTAATCAAACCAGCAAAAGAGCTGCAATAAAGGAAATAGCAACAAATCAAAGAAAATGTTAGAGAGATGCATGGTAACTTGGCAACAGTTACTTTAATTCACAGTTAATTGAGGATTATATATGACATCTCCTCAAGCTGACAATTATATATTTTTTTTTTCAACTTGCTAAACTTCGCAGATTGCTTTCGCAACATGTTAGACTATAATAAGTGCCTGCAATCTTGTTCAAGATAATTTTTAGACAGCCAATTAGGTGCAAGAGCACAATTATTTTCACTCCCTGCTTAAGGGAAGCAATCCAGTGAGCATTGCATAATTTCCTTCCACAACATCAGAATACTGCCTTCTTTCTTCAGTATATTACGATCATAAATTCATACCTAGAAGCATTATGAGCTTTGCACAGACAGTTATTTAAAGCCAATAGTTAGCCTTCGTACAATGAATGCGAAGGCAATGAGAGAGGACTCCAACATTACACCAAAACGACGCAAGCCTTTATACATACAGTTTGGTGGCAAACTTCATGCCTTCAACTGTGAGAACAATATATGAGTGGCTCAGGAAACCATGAATGAAAAAATTTCCTGCTGCTGTCAGTGGCGGATCCAGACAGGGTCATCTAGGGGGGGGGCCGCGCGTATTTCGACATTCGCGGGTCCGCGTCGCAGCGTATTTTTCTTCAAAATACTATTATTAATCTCAGCGGACTAGGGGGGGGCCCGGGCCCCCTGTATCCGCCAAGTTAACTACAGTGATCACTGATTTATGAGACTGCACCTTCTGTTTCCATAAAGCATCTCGTGTGTGGGTGTGGTCTCTCCTTCGTGTGCAAATTGTACTAAGGACACCACTTTGTGGAGGAGGTAGGTGCTCACATAACATTATACACTTGGCTGCAAACTTCAGTGCCATATCAATGTTTGTCATGTCATCACGCATGTGAGCCTAGTGCATGGGCTCAATAGTGCCTATAAGGAAACATTTTCGGTCATCTGTCATTCATTGCTCTGAAAGTAGAAAGACACAGTTTACTCTTTTCCTTAATGCTTAAATATTTTAAGTTGAATGTTTACTTTTTGTCTTAATGAAAAGTCTTCGGTCAAAAACTCTGCATACACCCTCAGATGGCATCTGTGCTTGCAGTCAAAGTGGCACTTATCAGCGTGGGCTTTTAAGTCCTGAAAGATTAAATGTTTACTCCAGCTGATTATGAGACTTTGGGGAATGCAAATGAGCATCCTGCACTGCCTCCATAAGCTCATGGATGTGCTCCCATTTTCTCAAACTAAACGGAGACAAGACTGTGTTACTCGTCATCACCAAGCCATCGCACAGAAACCATCGAATCACAGCATTCGACATCTGTGGATCCAGCATCATCTCCAGTGAAAATGTCAAAGATCTTGGTGTCTATTTAGATTCTGCCATGAAAATTGACTTTCATGTGAGAAACATCTGTAAAAGGGCATATATATCAGCTTCGCTTGATATCCCAAGTCAGACAACATATCACTGAGGATGCTGCACGCAAGCTTGTCAACACGAATGTTAAAAGCATATTGGACTACTATACTGTAGTGCTCTACTGGTTGGCCTTCCTAGGTCTCTCCTCAACCAACTTCAGCGAGTGCAGAACTACGCATCACACATCATTAAACAGATTCCCAGATTTGCACACATATTAACACCTGTGCTCCAACAGTTACACTGGCTGCCATCCAACACCGAATTGACTACAAAGTAATCCTGCTTATTTTCAAAGCTCTGAATGGATTAGCTCCACCTTACATCCGTGAGCTCCTGATTGAATATCGCCCGAGTCGATCCCTACGCGCCATGAATGCTGGCCTGCACGTCCAACCTCCATATAAATGTGAGGCATATGCCTGGTGGTCGTGCATTTGAAATCATCGCCCCTCGACTTTGGAATGACCTTCCCGCCTCCCTCAGGCAAATCCCATTGTTGGGCATGATGAAGAAAAGCTTAAAGACTCACCTATTTATATTAGCATATCCTTGATTTTACTTTGTACTACTAACTCTAGTCTATTTTATATTATTGTATTTACACACATTTCCTAACTTTTATCTACAATTTTTACATTTCCTCGCTTTTATGGTATTACAACTTCTTCCTGTTAAATATCCATGTACATTGTACAGTGCATTAGAATGTTCTCAGTAGATAATGCACTTAAATGTGTAATAAATTAAATTAAATTAAATTGTTTTCCTTCTAATGAGGTGTCAAACGGCTGCTGGTATAGTCAGAACCAGGGACAATGCATTCTTTATATAAGACACCACACTTGATAATAGGGCTTACCTTTATTACAGATCTCATATTTGTGTGCCATGTTCTTTTTAACTGCCACAGTGCTCTTGTATGTCGGTATCGGCATGATGATTTCGCAGTTGGTATATTCGTAGTTTCAGCTGTGTCACACTGATCACACCACAATAAGCCGTTAGATTGTTGCTCAACATAGATTATTCAGTTTAAATTTTTGAATAAATCCAAAAGTTGCAATATCCAGCTATATATGATGCATGGATTTGTTGTATAACTGCTATCAGTTTTAGCACTTTTGCAACAAAACGAATTCGTTCACTCTCACATTCATTTGTTGGTCTGAGAGGTTATCATGTGCTGATCTGTCTTGGCAAAAATAATATACTCAGGAACCATTCAGTATTTAAGATCTGAGGGGGAGGGGGGCTGGACTTTTACTTGGGGGTGTCCTTATCACTGATTTCCAATAATGCTTATTTGATGATCGAATTCTTAGTCTCCTTGTCTGGCCTTTTCCCAAATTTTCAGGGAGCAACTACCAACTCTACATTCCAGTCTTCAATTCGGAACAGTTTTTTTGGCCCAGATCTCGCATAAAAGGCTGAAAAGCCACACAACGTGATGCCCTCAAGGAGAAATTTCACAACACGACACCATGAATGTCCATGATGGATCAAGTAAGAGGCTCAAACATATCAGTTTCACCTGCTCCAAGTAAATCCGAACAACCATACCAATGAATGCTGATTAATCAATTGTTATTCACACTTAGACAGCCCGTAAGCCTGACTTGTTGGCAACAGGTGGAATCAGCACTCAAGCTGGGAGTGCCAACAGTGATGTCAGTATTGGAATACTGACATCATCTGTGCATATATTCACACAGAACATGGCACACTAATATGAGATGTATAATAACTGAGTCAATACACGTAAGTCAACGACATCCTCACAATTGTAAGTTGACTAAAAAAAAAATTAAAAAAATGTACAGAAATGGAGTAGAAAAGTTATTTTGCATCGATACAATTACGACAATTTTTATGACAATATACCTATAGTTTTTTTTTTTTCCTCTCACCTAAATCTATCATGCTCTGAACTCAAGCAGTTTGCCTGTGATCCATCATTTGATGAGGAGCATTAGCGTGACATATCAGACACCTGCCTCGTCAGATTGTGTTTGCATTGACCTAAAACCTTGGCATGTTTCAAGACACACGAAACCGTAGAATGGTGGTTGGTTAGATTTGTACACTCAGAGATCAGAGATCAGATCAAAGGTGATGATACAATATGTATACTATATATAATAGGTGTTGTAGTTTGTGTTGCTGTCTATAACATGCACAAGATGCTTGAACATCCAGTGCTGGTTGACTAGGAGTCTGGGATGTTACAACTTACAGGGCCAGCTTTCTAGTCAAGTAGAAAGACCTCTTCACGAAGGCATCATAGTGCTCTGAAATGATGAGATGAGAGAGTAAGAGTAAAATGGTAAATCTTGATGAAAATTTTTAATCTGCTTGAAAAATGAAAATAGCTGATTATAGCAGTATAATTTTGCATTTTTAATTCATCAGTCTTGGAATTTAATTTCACAAGCTGCATACAGCCAGACTACATGCAATGGATTCCTATAAACAGTGTGACATTGACATTTTGTTAATGTGCAAAAAACAAATGGAAACTATGAAATCATTTCGAATACTCAGAATATGTTAAAACCACTGAGAAGAGGCCTTGTCGGGATTGGAATTAATGGCATTCTTGCCTGAGACAGATGATTTTCATACTAGAATGAAAGCTATTCATTTGGTTAATGAGAAGCTTCATGTTATTTTTCTTGAAACAGCAGATCGTACTGAAACATTCATTGTTATGAAGTTAAACAATCTACTGCTAAAGCAAACTCTCTGAATAAATTATCTAAACGTTAGGTTCAATTCCATGGAAACTTTCTGGACACTTAATGATTTGTCTACTTTGTCACTTGAAACGGAATGAAGCTCAAATTGTGTATCATCTAAATCTTAAATATCTGCCCCATTTTGCAGTATGTAGATTAATTTGTCAAATAATTGTACTGTCCATGACTTGACCTGCATGCCTTTTATGGTATACTCCAGATCAGCCGGGTAGCTCTGCCTCAATTTACGTGTAGGGAGCTGCACAGTATGGGCTTGATTTATAGTGCAACAACGTGGCAGCACTGTACATGTTGTACATGACTTCCTGTTCGATCAAAACATTGGCTTGGAGAAAGCACATGTTTCAGAAAAAGTCAATTCATACAAAATCAAATTGCTGTCAATTGTAGAAAACACATAGAACTGGTGTATTTAGTCATTGTGGACAAAGTCTATGCAAAGTGTAGCCTTGAAACATCTTTGATATTGATTTACAGCCTTCAAAGTTTCAATGTGAGTTGGCAAAAAATTCGGTGTTGACATGGCCATAGGAGAATTTACATCTTACCTTTTCTATGAATCTGTTTCCTACAATTTGACCAGTTAGCAATTCAAAATATTGATATCCCATGCAATATAGATATAGTCCATGAACAATTCCATTTGGATAATTGGATGCACAAATGCTCAAATAAGAAGTTCTTTGGCGAAAATTCCCTGGCTCTGTGATCCTCTTGTCACATTTTCTTATACTCTGACAGTGTTTAAGGGCCCTGTCAAAAAAATAGCAAGCTGGATTATCTTACTTAGCATTGTTTGGCATTGGCTGTTTGTTGCAATCACCTGTTACGAACCTCAGTTCAGTGGAGTGCAACAATGTCTCTGTGAATTCCATATGTGTGGTTGTGGGACCATGTTGATTGTGCCATCTCTCCTAATGGTCTGTGGAGATAAGTGTTGTGTTTAAGGTCCTCATTGTTTATTCCTGACAGTCCTCAGGCAGTAAAAGCAGCTTAACCTAGTGATTTTAAAAGTATTCACTAAGTGCAATTCTATATTGTATTGTTTGTTTGCAGTTCTGATGAAACATTCATCCCTCTCAAGACAACTGTGATGGTAGGTAAAACAAGTCAAAAAGAATAGCAATTGACATCAATCCAGTAGTGAATTCCCATCCCCAAAAATACCATTGTGTCCAAAAACAAAATTCCTAAAGGGTTTTTAAAGCAAATGGAAGTGCTTAACCATTGTACTTTATGTTTTTAATAAACAAAAAGGCTGCATTTCATGTTTATTTCACTTTTCTGAGATAGCGATTTGGATATCCTCTATATGAAGCTGTTTCAGTGGCTCTCTCCTGGGTATGCCAAATGCGTTAAAAACATAACTTCAGCACAGACGGGGGACAGTCATATAAGAATTGTTGATCTTAAAACAAAATATAATTATCATAATGCAAGGACAAGAACTGTCTGTGATACATGTCAGCCCTTTTGAATTCAAAAGTTGTTTTTTATGCCTGCTGATTAACAAAATAAAAGAGAAAGAGTAAAATATATTTTTTCAACAGCTATCAGTGATGCTTATTTGTAACAGCATTTCAAGCACAAAATTCGATGTGAATGGCCAGACAGGAATCATTCAATACAAGCTGGCAGCTGTCTAAGCTGTGTGAGCTGTGAGAAGTCAATACAGGAGCGTGAATGAAAGATGCATCTAGTGTCAGTTGCAATGATGAAGCCTTGGGAAATGGTATCAACAATTTTTTCTCATCTTCAGTCCAGCATCTTTTATGGAGATGTGTGTTTAAAAGTTTGGATATGAGTTCACAACCAAGATGATAATTATCAAAACACAGATCTCTACTATAATACAATATTAGTGTGTGTCAATTAAAAATTTTTATGCAAATTCACAATGCACTAGTGTCTAAAACGTGCATTTTGACCTGGAAACTCACAAAAAAGAGCCGATCCGTAGTACGCATGTCCATTTTCGTATGAATTTCTTACAAATTCATGCAAATTTCACACAGGTACTTTTCAGTTACTTTGGCCATTTTAGTGCAATATGGTTATCAAAAATGGTTTAGGTTTAGACCTTGCATATCTATGTCTAGATATGTTGTGATTTCTCTGCAGTCTACATCTACATCTGAAACTGCCAAGGTCTGCTTAGTTGAAGCTCGTCAAAATTGGACTTTCTCAGACAGGATAGCTATGAGCATTTGTATTGACAATAAAAGCCCAACAAGTTGTTTTTGCTCTCAAGAATGATCGACAGCTTTGTGTAATGTTACCAATTATCCACTAAATGTAGCTTGGAATATACAGTAGTGACTAAAACACAGAATTGTTCTGTACGTAGCAACCTGAGACCGTGTATCGGTCTTGGATTTGTTATTCTTTTAAAGCCTCAATTCGTCTTGCTAAATGGAGATATTTAATATTGTTTTCTACAATGTTCCTTCCAAAAAGATTATTTTAATTCTGAACTTCTTTATTAATACGTTTTAACTGACTATTGGGTCTAACTTCAATTTAAGCAGATGATGACACCAATTGAGATATTAGGATAGAGATTACCTGCAATGATGTTCACAGTTAAGTAAGTGCACATGTATTCATGAGCAAAGTATTTGTCTAGTCCTTAATTTAAGATGCTATCTTTATGCAGCAGTTCTGTTTCAGCGCTGCTTTCGATGCTGCAGTATTTTCAACATACAAAATTTATACTTCTCCCTCAGTCCAGCATAAATTACAGTAGTACATTCATGCCTATTGGAGTGGTGGGCGCCTTCATTGACTGTAAAAGCCAATAAGCTTTTCAATAATGAGGGCTTATGGCAGTGAAAGAGAGCTACAAATTTACACCACAATGTGCAAGCCTATAGATGGCAGTTGTGTTGCAACTTTCATGCCTTCAAGTGTGAAAACACTGGAAGGGTGACTTCGGGAACCTTGACTGAATATTTTACAGTTAGAGTGACAAGGGTAGGTGTACAATTCTCATATCGACACCACTATGAATTTAAATTGCAAAAGGGAAAATGAATTGAGTTGCGTGTCTTTGGAGCTCAAATATGTTTTGAATCTGCTTCTGCTTCTGCCGAGTAATTGACTCATTCAACTGTTTAATATAACGTCAATGTATATCTCCTGGAGAGAAAAAGAGAAAGTGGAGAATAGGGGCTATAATAAGGTGAATTATGATATTGTAGGCCTAATGAGGAAATGGTGTCATACTTTATGCCTAATAATTTCTACCATTCTTACTATACCTAAAGAAACTGGTTTGAGAGATAATATATTTGCAGCTGAAATGGCTAATTCAGTTTAAATTTCATGTAATGTATGTAATCTTTATTTATAGTCGTGTACAATCAGATAACATATTTTACAATATAGTTAACTAAGTTAGAGCACTTCTGTACGACTAAGAATGAAATCAGAAGAAGAATAATAATGAAAAAAAATTGAAAAAATTGAAAAAAATATATTGAAATTGAAAGTGTCCATTTCATGATTTCAATATCATGATTTAAAGTCTTTCGAGTGTCCATTCTATATGATTATTGCTGTATCATATGATTATCGTAAAGTCTATGTTTAAGCGCCGTTTGTAAGTTCTGTGACTCCTGTCTGACTCTGTCAAGTATGCATCCCGGGTTCAGCAAACTGAAATCAGACAAAGAAAGCAGGTGCAGTTCCAGCCTTACATGATAAAGTCATCATTACATGTTAAAAGCCATTTGCCAATGGCTGATTTGAAGGTGTTGAGTGAGACACTATTCTTGATAGACAGAGGAATATTATTCCAAAGTTTAGCCCCATAATATCTAAAGCTATTTTTTCCATGATGTATGGTATTAAATTGAGGAAGAACAAATTTATTGTTATCTCTCATTTCATACTGAGAATTCCGTGTTCTAAATAAATCAGACACATAGCTTGGTGTCATATTATTTCTTACTCTATACATTGTGCAGGCTACAGCCTTAACACAGTTTCTGTATACATTAAGCATATTTTCTTGTGTACATATCTCACTATATGTCAGTTGACTCTTATTAGTCACAAATCTGACTGCTCGTTTGTTGGTCTTTTCAAGTTTATCCATGTTACATTTGTTTGTGAGCATCCAAATCACTGAGCAGTAGTTAAAAGTACTCTTGATATAGCTATTGTAAATGGTCAGTTTGGATTTCTTCTCTAAATATTGCCTAATTCGCTTGATAGCATTTATCTGTTTGCCTGCCTGACCACACACTTCATCAATGTGTGCTTTAAAATGAAGATTTCTGTCTAGTTCCACATCCAAAATGTTTATTGAGTTTGAAGCTTTTATTTCAACATTTCCAACTCTAAGAACAAGATTTGTAATTTCACTGTTTCTATTCAAGAACATCACTTGAAACTTGTCTGGATTGGCCCTCATGCTATTCCTTTCAAACCATTTCATTGCTTCTAGGCAATCTGATTCAAGTTAATTTTTCAGTAGATGGATTTCAGTGTCAGTACAACTAAGTGTATGGTCATCCGCATAGTTATATATCTTGCTGTTAAACCTATGGTAAAGAAAGTCATTTATAAATATATTGAAAAGCAGTGGTCCTAAAATTGAGCCCTGGGGAACCCCTTTGATATTATTCACCCAATCTGAGAAATTTTCCCCTATTTTCACCCGCTGTTGCCTATTCATTATGTAAGATTTCATGAATTTACATGCATTGTCATCAAACCCGTAGGCAGAGAGCTTAGCAATCAAAAGACCATGAGGCATGCAATCAAAAGCCTTTGATAAGTCAATTGCAATCACACCTATTGTTTCACCCTGATCAAGTGAGTAGCGCCAATCTTCAATCATTCTTATTAGTATATCTTGGCAGCCGTAGCCTTTTCTGAACCCTGATAAATAAGTGTGAAAGTGTTGTGTCATGTGTTCATAAATTTGCTTATAAAGGATCTTTTCCACTACTTTGGAAAGTATGGGTAAAAGATTTACTGATCTGTAGTTGTCTTTATTCAACTTAGCCTTCTTCTTAAAAAGAGGTGTGATGTTTGCTTTTTTCATGCTACTTGGAAAAGTATTTTGCATAATGCACTGATTAACCAGAAGAGTTAAGGGTTTTGTGAGCTTAGAACTTATGTACTTTATAAACTGTGCAGGGATCTCATCATACCCACTAGCCTTTTTAGCTGATAAGGATTTTATGATCTTCCTAACTTCAACCTCACTGACAAATTTGAATAGGAATTGTCTTGAGTTTTCTCCTTTAATTGAATGTTTAATGAGTTTGATACTCTCGTGTTCATCATAGCTTTGAACTATTTCACTGATTGATAGATTGTTATTTTCAGGAAATCCTATGTTTGCTCCTATATTCCTGTAAAGTCATTAAAGATATTGCAGACTTTCTGATCATCTGTAATTATCTCATCATTCTCCCGTAAAGGAATACTATCTGACTTTGTCTTGGACTTTGAGAAAAGGGGCTTGACAGCCTTCCAAAAGTCTTTGTTCCTTGTACCTTCCTTACACTTATCTTCAAAGTATTTACCTATCTCCTTCCTTTTGAGTTCAGTTACATAATTCCGCTGAATTCTATACAATGACAGGTAGTAACTTGTTCTAAATTTGTAATATTTGTTTCTAAGCCTGTTTCTGTACAATATAGCTTTCCTAAGATCTTTTGTCATACACTGGAAATCATTTTTCTTTATGATTATTTGTTTCTTGGGAGCATGCTTATCTAAGATTTGAATCAGGTGCTCCTGTAGCGAATCGTAAGCCACATGGACATCTGAGGCAGATGCCACCATATTAGATGCATGCTCATCAGACAAGTCGCAGAGTACCTTTTCATAGTCAATTTTTCTTAATTTTCGGACAAAAAGCTTCTTAGTTTTTGGGGCAGGTTTATGTATCCTGAGAACTGCACCTATCATATTGTGGAAATCACTAATACCTGTATTCTCTGAGAAACTTTGTAAGATCTTTCTCCTTTTTGTTACCAGCATCACATCAATCAGAGTAGGCTGAGTTGATTTGAAGCATGTCACATCTTTTATGACATTGGTAAGATTGAAGGGTGGGATGATTTTTGATAGCATATTATTTTCTTGTAACATGTTAAAGTTTAGATCCCCAATAATAATGACATTTTCATGTGATTCAGTAATATTTTCTGATTCAGTAATATTTTCATGATATTCAAGTATGATCACCCACTATAGGGCCGTTGCTGCAGAACCTTGCTATTTCTAGATTTCAATAGAGTGTCAAACTGTCAATGGAAGCCAGTGTCACAACAGTGTTTCATGCCATGTTGAAAAGTTGCCTTTAAGGCAGCATTAATTTTGTGGAAATCTAACATCCATTGCTCGAAGAACACCACAATACATGGTACTCCTCCCCTTAATGTTTTAAACATTTTAAGTTTAATGTTTACTTCTGTCTTCAGTCAGAGACTTGTACACAACCCCGGATGACATTAGCAGTCTTAGCTGACTTGCTTGCAGACAAAGTGGTACTTATCAGCTTGGGTCTTTCAGTCCTCTAAATTTAGGGGAGAACCTCTAAAATAAATCACAACTCCATCATCTCATTTGACAGTCACTTCTGCTTTTGGTCGACCATCTAGTTTACTTAGCATCAGATTTCTGAGTTATTGTTATTCAAGAATCAAGAAAGGCACTCTTATAATCCTATTTCATTTGCACAGAATGTTTCAAAGCATTATTGCAGTTTACCTGCATCCAGATTTTGATGATAAGGCATCAGAGTCACATAATTATCGACATCAGCTTTTACAGATTTTCTATGTTGTCATTGACCTATACCTTGGTATGTTGCAAGACGCAACGCACATAATCAAGGCGACATCAATGCATTCAGAGCTCAGGGATCAGATCACAGGTGATGCTACAATATGTTCACATACAATATACATGTGGTATGGTCTAATTTGCGCAGCTGTCTAATATCTACTGACACTGCCTGCACATCCAACATAGGATTACTCTCCTCAACAGATTTGCTATTTTGATTTAACTGTTCTGATGAGTATCCATCCTTTTTAAAAACAACTAATAGAGGTTTCCATTTCAACCGTAGTGAATAGTTGCCTGCATGGTACCACACATAAAATTATAATTCTGTCACATTTCAACATCGATGAAACAATTTTTTGGATGAGACTTGATTGAAGTTAGAAGCTCAATCTCTGCAATCCCATTCAATGTGTTATAACTGGTAGCATAATGATGAAGAGAGAGAGAAGACACTTGATAGATGAGGAATTGAAAGCGGGACTAATATTTATGATGAAACTTTATGCAGGCTAAGTAGTCGACTGTCTGGGCAACAATAAGCACAAAATCATCACTTATTTAGATAATGCCTAAGATTTTGGAACAAATGAAAATGGGTCTCCTTGCAAGTGCAATATTTTTCATTGGTTCTGTCTTATAAGTACAAGACAGATGAGAATTTTTTATTTATTTTTTTCAACAAAAATCCTTTGTGGTGGGTAAAGGTCTTGGTGGATGTGATGGCCCAGTCTGCTGACTGTTCAAAGACCCTATTTGATTGAGGTCAGTCTCTTTTGACAGTCTCCTGGCCCCCACTGAGATGGAAGATAAGGTTTCAAAACTCAAAGGGACCATTCATCTCTGTCAGAGTGTAGAAACTATGGCCAGACAGTCCCAGAGGTGCTGGTGAAATGATCAGCTGCTGGTTGTGATGTCGTTGGGTCCAAGGGCTTTCTCGCAGGCGGCTCCGTCAACTTGGAATGAGCTCCCAGAGGATATTAGACACTGCAGCAATTATGCTGCATTTAAAACAAAATTGAAGACTCACTATTTTAAACTTGCTTTTAAGTGACTTGAATTAAATGTTATCGATTTCTCAATTTATAGACTCGTAAGTTGAATATTTCAACACTTTTTACATGTTTTATTTAATGATTTGAGACAAAGACTCTTTAAAGTGACATTTAAATCAATTTCTCGATTTTATAAAAAATTTGAGACAGACTCTTTTAAGTACATTTAAATCTACTTTCAATTATTAAGTTGATATACTTTCAATTGTATTGTTAAGTCTCGCTGAGTTGGTTCAATTGGGGGACTATAAACTTAAATAAATGTTAAATGTTAAAAAATGTCTATCAACTAAACTTGAATTTCAAAAATAATTAAGCTGTGAACTATATGTGTAAATATGATCTGCATACCATCAAACCTGAGAAAGCTATCTGATGTTTTGATCAATTGTTCATTGTATAATCCATTCTCTATATAATAATTAAGTGTGAATTTTGATTACTGGTTAAATCTGGATTTCACAGAATCACTTTCTTAAATTTTTGTCTTTTAAAAATGAAATGTCGCGAAACCGAAACTTTTTCCACATGAATTGTCCGCTTTAAAGACGATGTTCTTCACAGAGTATTTCAATGTAAAAATCATTCAAAGTCAAAAAGTGTTTAGAGAGGGAGATTTTCTCATAATTATGATTTGCCTTCAAAATCCATTTAGGGGTCTCTTGAACTCTGTTCCCATTGCAAAAATGAGAACAAATGGATGTGAGTAAGCAGTAGAAAATGTCATGTTGGTAATAGTAAATATAACACCACCAATATATTTTTTCTTGTAAATCCTGTTTCTATTCTGTCCCCCACATTGTCTATCTTAGTCTAAACACAAGCAGTTTGCCCACCCTCTTTCATATAAAGAGGATGCATCCAAGTTCCATATAAGACACCTTACCTCCTCAGATTTTGTGTTTACATTGACCTAAAACCTTGGCATGCTGCAAGACACATGACACCGCAGAATTGTGGTGGGAGATGTTAGAATATCACAGATCAAGATCAAATCAGAGCTGCTGTGGCAAAGTGTATATGCTATGTGTAATGCGCAGGTTATACTGCTGCCGAAAACTTACAGAAGACGCAAATCAAAAGCAATTGTAATTTGCATTTATACATGCCCCTTTCTGTTATGTAGAAAATATAATCACTACACTGTACCAGCAGTTGTCCCAATTAATTTCAGAAGCAAAATGATTAAAAAATAAAATCACAGGACCGTATTTAAATATGATACCATCCGATAGAACCGGCTTTTATGACATGAAAGTCATTACATATTTATTTTTGCCAATTGGCTTTTCCCAGGGACAACTTATTTTAACTACTCTCTTAACGCAAAAGGTTCTTGATGGTATATATCAAGAACAAACAGCCGAAAAATTTTCTCAAGGTTTTTTGGGTTAAGTTGAATTGAATAGGTTTAATACTTTGTTGGAAGGCCCTATGATAGGACCCTATGCTCCCAATTTGAGAGACAGGGGTTAGATTGTTCAGCGCAGCTGGATGATTATCAAAATGTTTGCTATTGGAACCTTTTTAAAGTTGAGTAATAAACCTTTTAGGGTTCCTTACCAGCTTATGGAACCCATAAAGGTTCCATATAAAACCTTTTTGTTAAGAGTGTACTTCTTTGTGAATACAAACCTGGCACAGGTTGCTTCCTACGAGGCTTATTTCCAGCTTGGCTCATTTTGGGTCATGTTGAGATATCTGCCCATCAGGACATCAGAGGGCTCAGGAAAGAGTATGAGAGAGCTAGATAAAATTAGTATACTCCAAGGAAAATGGCAAATTGCCGGAATATGCTTTGAACATGAGCATTGTCTATTTATCCATCTCAGAACTTATTTCATAAGCTTCATACAGACAGACATGGTATATTGGATTCTTATACACAGTGTGACATTGACATTTTGTTCATGAGCAGACAAAGCTTAATGGAAACTGAGAAATCATTTCGGATAATAAGAATACCGTTAATAGCACTGAGAAAAGACCTTGTCAGCACTGGAATTAATGGCTTTTCTTGCATGGGATAGAAGATTTCCTTATTAGAATGAAAATCATTCATTTAGTTAATGAGAAGCTTTATTCGGCAGTAAGTATTGATTTTAAAGTACTGAAACATTCATTGTCACAAAGTTAAACAAATTACTGTTTAAAGCAAGAGGGTCTGAAGAATTATCTTTTTGAGTTAGGGTCAATTCCATGGACACTGCCGGGACAAATAATACTTTTCCTGCTATGTTACACAGAACAGAATGCAGAACTAGCTTTTATTTGTATGGATCTTAGAAAATATCATTTTTGTTTTTGTCAAATAATGGTACTTTCCATGACTTGACTTGCGTTGTATGGTGCAGGATCAACCGGGTAGCTGTACCTCCTTGTCCGGGGGAAGGTGCAGCACAGTATTGCCTTTCTTGTGCCATCTCTTCTAATGGTCTGTGGAGATAAGTCTTGTGTTTAACATCCTCATTGTTTATTCCTGTCAGTCCTCAGGCAGTAAAAGCAGCTTAACCTAGTGATTAAGTATTCAGTAGGTGCAATTCTATATTGTATTGTTTGTTTGCAGTTCTGATGAAACTTTCATCGCTCTCAAGGCAACTTTGGCTGTAGACAATCAAGTCAAAGCGAATAGCAATTTAGCTAAATTCAGTAGTGACCTCCCGACCCCAGGTGAACGTGGTGTCCAATCAAAACTCATTAGGGTTTAAATACAAATGGAAGTGCTCAACCACTGTTCTTTATGTTTTTAATCCTAGAGGAGGCTGCATTTCATGTTTATTTCACTTTTCTGGAATTCAGATTTGGATGTCCTCTGTATGAAGCTGTTCCTATGTTATACTTTTTATGGACACTTCTACTTATAACAGTGAGACACCGCTTTTGAGGGTTCTATCATTCCTCTCAGTTATAACCTGACCTAGTAGTATTAGGTATTGTCTCTGGTTTATGTGTTTTGTTGGTATAACTGATTATTGTAACGTTTTTACTGACACTTTTTTTTTCTCCCAATTTCATGACATGAATCTTTTCAGATCTAGGATGTCAATTTTTAATCACCTCATTTGTGGAAAAAGGTTTTGTTGATGTATAAGTTCACTGATTTGGTTATCTTCGTATGCAGTAATATAGTTGTCATCGTGGGGCTGTGGTGTCAGTGGCTCTCTCCTCGGTACATCAAATACACTAAAAACACCACTGTAACACAAGAGGAGGGTAGTCATATAAGAAATGCTGATCTTAAAACAAAATATGTATTATTATTATTAATCTTTATTCGTATATAAAATATACAGTTACAAAATAATTAGAAACAAACATAACAATAAAAGACAAATGAAAACAATTTAAAAACAAATAAAAATAATAAAACTAAAATAAAATAGATTACCCTGTAGCTAAAAACTCAATTATATCACAGATTTCTGAATAACTTAAATTAAACTCCTCACATAATGCATCTCTAATAAATACAAGTTCTTTAATCTGAACGCCAATTTGTTTGTCATTTTCTAGCACCATTGAATAATATTTCTTTTTTATCGTTTGACTAATAACATTTGGACTAGACTTCATCACAAAATCTGGGCTAATTCCATATTTCCTACAAATAAATCTATAGTTTCTTGCCATAACAGACTGGTCAAGACCATTACATAATGTAAACACATAGTTGACGACACTATTTTTATGATTAAACCCAGTAGACATGTGCTTGAGAAATCTGATATCTATCATGACATCAATAGGTAAAAGATCAGTTATAACTGGCAAAAGGCCACAATGTGTTCTACAAGGTAGTTTATATAGGCGCCGCATAGCTTTGCGCCAGTTAACATTTAACTTGTTTGCGTCCGGATGATACAATTGACTAAACACTACACCATACAAACTCGTACAATACTGTTGAAATAACGACCCTTTAACTTCTGATGTTAGGCAATCAAGATCTCCGATAAAAGCATTAACCTTCCTATTAAAATCTGAAAGCACTGGCTTTACAAGTGAATCCATTCTATCACCCTTAATAGTATAACCAAGATAAACTATCTCTTTTACACAAACAACTTTCTGATCACTGACTTTAAATTCAGGCTGACTTTTACAATCACCATTTTTGAACACAATAGATTGACATTTACTACCATTAAATTTGATCTTATAATCAGCAGCATACGATTCACAAATCCTAATCATTTTGCGCATTGCTGTTTGACTCGGTGACAATAAGAAAACATCATCAGCGTAGCCTATAACTCCACAATATTTGTTTCCAACATTACAACCTATTTTACACTCCTCTAACGAACATAACATACCATCAATATACACAGTAAACAGAGTTGGACTTAACACACCTCCTTGTTTCACACCATTACTGGGACAAAACCATTCTGATTTGCTACTGCCATATCTAACACACATGTTCTGATTAACATACATTTCTAAAATTAATCTAATATACAATGGATTCATACCACGCTTTATCAGTAACTTAAATAGGCTAACATACTCAACTCTGTCGAAAGCTTTGGTTGCATCTAATGCTAACCCATACACTTGACCTCCATTATTTATATAATAATCAACTGTCTGCAACAGAACAGATGTCGCTAAAGCTGTAGAATGCTTGGGCTTAAAACCAAACTGCAATTCTGACGTAACCAAAATTTGCTCCTCTCTTTTCAGTACGACCAGATCTAATAATTTGCACAGTACACTTTGTAAACACACAGCTCTAAAGTTGTCAGATGAATTACTCAGTACCCTTTTATTCTTGACAATCGGTAACATAACACTATTTAACATGTCCTTAGGTGACATACCATGTACAATCATAGCATTAAACAAATCAGTTATACAGCTATACAGCTTCTCTGAACCATGTACAATATGATCAGAGAACAATCCAATTTGGCCATCTGATTTTCCACACAACAGATTCTTTACAGCGGACGTAACTTCACTAACAGTAAATAAACTTGACTGAACATCATTAAATGACAAATCATCGACTCTATGATTAATTTTATCAACAAGCTGAGCAATATCTTTCTTGTCACTGGACACACTTGTATAGAGATGTTTATATTTTGCAGCAAAAATACCAGCAATATTCTCATCACCTTTTATACCATCAACCATAACAGGCAGAGTTTTTCTCCTGCCCTTCAATTTGTTAACTTCTTTCCATAGATTCTTATGGTCATTAGTCTTAACAGCATTTGCCATCTTTTCTGACCTCAAACGATCTTCATTTCTCTTAACCTTCTTTACAATATAATGATATTCAGCCCTGGCCTTCTTTCTACATTCAAACAAATACCCACTACAGGGCCTACCAGCTTGCTTCCATAACCAGTGACAATTCAGGGCAAATTCCTTCTTATGAGCCACAAACTCACTCCATCCAGGCACCTTCCTGACATTACTAGATATATTGTGTTTTACACCAGAGGGCAGCACCTGCTGACCAGCCATAAGGCACACTTCATTTATCAAAGCATTATGAAATACCTCAAGTTCTGCCTGATGCAGCTTACAGTTAATATCTTTACATTCAAGCGCCTTAGACGGAATATACACAGTATCAACAAGATTATTCACAGCCTGTTTATATTTCTCTACATCAGCTATTGTAGCCTTGTACCAAGCATTTTGACTACCACTTTTGTTAACATTGACTTGAATATACTCCAATTTAATACTTAATTCACATACAACAGCTACATGATCGGAGGAGTTATTAACTGAGTCATACACATACACTCTTCTGATGAAATCTTTAAGATTATCACTCATTAGACAATGATCAATCAGAGACCTACTACCATTTGGACTCTCATATGTATAATTAACAGTGTTATATCTACTTAAAACAGACGGATAAAGATTTTCTACATCACAAAACAATTTTAGTTCCTCAGTTTGAGGTGTATCTCTTCTCAAATCTGTATTGAAGTCACCACATACAATGATATTATTAGCATTACATGTACGGCAAATCAAAGTTATCTCAGCCAGGACATCCTGATAAATGTTTAAATTATCACCATAATGCAAAATGATAATTATAATGCAAGGACAAGAGCTATTTGCGATACATGTGTACCAAACTTCAGGTCAGCCCAGAAAATGCGGACGAGTTCTGCAATGAACTTAATGTATTCTATGCAAGGTTTGATAAATGCAATTTCTCTTCTACACGATCATATATCAACAATTTTCTTAGGAGCAGTGATTTAGAACCTGTAACAGTATCTCCCTGCGATGTCAATAAAAGCTTAAATTCCATTAGGATTGGCAAAGCTGCTGGCCCAGATGGAATTGGCTCCAGTGTAATAAAACTCTGCAAGGAGCCATTGACTCCTGTTCTCTGTAAAATATTCCAAAAATCACTTGATGACATTCGTATTCCCACCATTTGGAAAACATCTGAAATTATCCCTGCTCCAAAGAAAAATCCACCTAAATGCAACAATGATTATCGTCCGATTGCATTAACAGCAATTATGATGAAATGCTTGGAAAGAATTGTCAAAAATGTACTTGCTGAACAGGTCAAGCCTCACGTTGATAAATATCAGTTTGCCTACACTGCAAACAGGTGCGTTGAAGATGCTACTCTGTCACTTACAGACTATGTACTCAGTCATGTTGATAGACCAAATTCATCAAGGTATAAGAACTATGTTAAAATTTTATACGTAGATTTTTCCAGTGCATTTAACACTATCCAACCGCATATAATGATGCAAAAACTTATCAACATGAATGTTAACAGAAGTCTGATCTTGTGGATAAATGAATTTCTGACTGAAAGACCACAATATGTTAAGTTTATGGAGTCTAAGTCAAATATTCTAATTACAAACACTGGTGCTCCCCAGGGGTGCGTCTTGTCACCTCTGCTCTTCACTCTTTACACTAGTGACTGCAGATGTATCAATGACTCTTGCAAATTGTTCAAATATGCTGATGACACGGCCCTTGTAGCAAAGTGTATAAACAATGACGTAATGTACAGAGAAGATGTAAGCAATTTCACAACTTGGTGTGATAACAATTTTCTAGAATTAAATGTGAGCAAGACGAAAGAAATGATTGTTGACTTTCGAACCTCAAGTACTGAAAGAACACCGTTATTTATTAAAGAACAAATTGTTGAAGAGGTTGAAGAATATAAATACCTTGGGACCATCATTGATAACAGATTCACGTTCAATCAAAATGTCGAAAGTGTATATAAAAAAGCAAATTCAAGACTCTATTTTGTACGAAATTTGTGTAAATTGAAGATTGATACGAAGATCCTGGAACTCTTTTATACAGCAATTGTCCAATCTGTAATCGCATTCTCTATCATATGTTGGTACGGTAACAGCAGCCTAGACTCAAAGAGAAAACTCACCAGAATCATCAAATCATGTATCAAACTAGGAATTTCAGGTGCTATTTCTCTGGACGACATCTTTAAAAAAGCAACTTTGCAACGATGCAAGGTTATTGTAAATGATGTAGATCACCCATTAAATCAATTGTACAACTTGTTACCATCAGGTCGAAGATACAGTTCCATCAAATGTAGAACCTCTAGGTATTCCATCTCATTTGTTCCATCAAGTGTTAGACTCATCAATGACCTTAAAGTCAATCTATCACAAACTTAAACCATATCATCAATCATCCATCTATCTGTTGTATAAATGATGTGTGAATCTGACTGTTTGCATGTTTCCTTGAGTGAATGCCTATATTTTGATTGTACACAACAAGTTTCATGTTTTCATGATTAAATAAAGTATTTATTATTATTATTATTATTATTATTATTCTACATTAAAAAGAACTTTTTTTCTTCATGTATATGGCTGCTGATTAATAAAATAACAGAAAAAGAGTAAAATATACTTTTTTCAAAAGCCATCATTGATGATGCTGAATTGTAACAGCGTTTCAATCCCCAAATTCAAGAGGAATGGCCAGACGGGAACCATTCGATACAAGTTGGCAGCTGTCTGAGCTGTCTGAGCTGTGAAGTCAATACTTGAGCGTGGATGAAAGATGCATCAAGTGTCAGCTGCAATGATGAAACCCAGGCAAATAGTTTCAACTTTTTTGATTTCATCAGTTAAACATCTTTATGAAAATTTGTGCAGCTTTGGACATAATGCAAAATGATAATTATAAAAGTACAGACCTTTACTATGATATTAGAAAATATAAAGTGCAAAATACAGTAACGGTTGATGATGAAATAGTATTTTTTATCAACATTTGATGATGGTTTGCAGTTTTAAAGGTTGCAATAGTTGCACAACAGAGAAGACCCTCTCACTTTTGCCAAAAGGGAAATTTACTTGTGAGACAAATTCAAAGTCGACAGAAATTGCTGTTTGATAAAAATACATTGTGTCACCTACCCTCCCGAGCAGCTACGTAAATCAAACCTCTCACTACGTAATTATTTTGGTTAGAATCAGACGTTGGGCCAAACAACGTATGACAAAGGTAGGGCAAAGGTAATTTCGAAACGTTGCACTCAGATGGAAAACCAAACGTAGGTAGCAACCTTAGTAAGAGGTTGGCAGATAGTTTGTTTTATAGTTCGGCCTAACGTTCGAGTCACACGTAATTCATACCTTTGATTGAGAGGTTGGAAGAACATTTGGTCGTAACGTTTTGCTAAACGTGTCAGTCATACGTCAGTCATACCTTTGGTTGAGAGGTTTGAAGAACGTTTGACTATAACGTATGACCATACCTTTGATTCAAAGGTTTGTAGAACATTCATTTGAGAGGTCTTTAAAACCTTAGACTATTACGTAAGTCATACCTTTGGTTGAGAGGTTTGAAGAACATTTGACTATTACGTATGACCATACCTTTGATTCATAGGTTTGTCGAACATTCATTTGAGAGGTTTTTACAACCTTAGACTATTACGTATGACCATACCTTTGATTCATAGGTTGATCAAAGGTATGGTCGCACATTTGGAAATACGTAAGTTCAAAGGTTTCTCCAACATGTTTTTGATATGTATGAACAACGTTTGAAAGTAATGTTCAGGACAAACGTCTGATCATACGTATCTGCCAAAGGTTTGTTGAAGGTTTGCACAAAGTTGCAGAACCTAGGATCCTAAGTCTCAGAGAGCCTTGTAGCGCCATCTATTCCATACCTACTCCAATGTATCTGGTAACTTTGATATTATAAAACCTGCAACAGGATGCTTGCAGGTGATAATTGGATGAAGCCATAAAGAAATAGTACCTGCACCAGCACAAAAACTACCAAATAAATATCTCTTAAAATATGAAAGATTAGATAGGCAAAAAAAAAAAATCTGAAGTACTGCTCAATCACAAACGAGCAAGAGAGAATCAGATGAGATCGGAGTTGAACTGAGCCTACTTGCATCGGAATGCCACCTATCCAGCAGGCCAATTTGGATTGGGATTTTTCCAACTCTTCAGAGTTGCAGTATTAATCCCTTATAAGGTAAGTGAATTTTGATATTTTTTTTATTTATTGTAGTCCTTAAATGGACTGTAGACTGCTTGGTAAAACAAGGAAGAAAAGTCTGCTAATTTTGGAGCCACCTTCAGTGCTTGCTGCCTGGCTCTGCTCCCTCTATCTCTCTCTTTTTTCTGTTCTGTCTTCACTGCTTTAATTCATGTTTTCTCTTTGCAGATCTCCGACAAAAAATTCAGAAACCACCAATCCCCTCAAGAACTAAAAAAAAAATTCTCCCCCCCCCCTAAAAAAAAATTCCTGCAGTAAAAACATATGAGAGAATTCTTTATTCAACCATAAAGAGGGCCAATATTCAAGGGCTTTATTTAATTCAATTTAATTCATTTTTTCTGAGGGGGGCATTGCAGGCCGGGTGACTGGGTCCGCCTGAAGCAATGCGGCAGCCCCCCGCCCATCCGAGCGATCCGCCCCTGGCCGGCGCCTCCCTGGTACAGTGAATCCACAAGTTAAACATCGCCGATTGACAGGATGATTGTGAAGCATACACAACAGTTAGAGTCCATCCGAAGGAGTCATTTGACCCATGCACATCCTAGAATCAATCGGCCATGGTTAAATAAATGGTTACGGTGGTATAAATGGTGTTCTAGACCGATATAAATCTAATCCACACGAGCGTTGTGCAGCAATGGCCGCCTCCTCCGAATTATGCGCATGCGCAAGAACCAGCGCGCTGGGCTGGCCTGCTACGCCTGACGCCCCAGAGGCGTATAACGACCGATCCTTCAACGTGGGGGGTACGTAGCCAAGGGAGGTTGGAGAAATACGAATTATTTACGATATATACGTACGTAGTAACCTCGTAACCAGCTGTCGACAAATTACGTAGATTTCAAACGTTGGGTCTGATGTGACTGGGAGGTTTAATGCTACCTTAGAACAACGTTCCTCAAAGGAAGTTGTCCAGGAGGGTAATCCGTCTTCTTTGCTCTCAGATGTGGAATGAATTGTTAAGTTGCTTCAGCAAACGGGTAATGGTATTCTTGTTTCCTGATCGATATGGTACGTGCAGCCCTCTAAGCCCAGTTCTGGGCGCTCAAGAGGGTTGATTGATGAGATGAGAGAGAGAGAGAGCGGGAGTATTCAACATGTTACACATTTACCCCATGTGATGGATCTTTTACTTGCCCTGAACACATTGTAAAATTTGTTTATATAATACAGCTTATTTACTGCAGGCACTTTCTCATCTAAATGTAAAATTCTTGAATCAGCACAACCGCGAGTATATATGGGAGTTGTAAGACAAAATATTTTGACAAAAATTGAGTAACTCTCATATATTTTTTCAACAAAAATCATTTGTGGTCGGTGAAGGTCTAGTGGTGGAAGTGATGGCCCAGCCTGCTGCCTCTTTAAAGACCCTAATTGATTGAGGTCAGTTTCTTTTGACTGTCTCCTGGCAACCACTGAGATGGAAGATAAGGTTTCAGAACTCAAAGGGACCATTCATCTATATCAGAGTGTAGAAACTATGGCCAGGCAGTCCCAGTGGTGTTAGTGAAGGGATCAGCTGCTGGTTGTGATGTCAATCAACTAAACTGGAATTTTAAAAATTAAGCTGTGAACTATATGTGTAATATATGATTTGCATACCATCAAAACTGAGAAAGCTATATGATGTTTTGATCAAGTGTTCACTGTTTGATCCATTGTCAATAATCAAGTGTGAATTTAATTACTGGTAAAATCTGGATTTGACACTATTACTTTTGTCTTTTAAAAATTAAATGTCGCAAAATGGAAACTTGTTTCACATGAATTGTCTGCTTTAAAAACTGATGTTCTTCACACAGTATTTCAATGTGATAATCATTCAGAGTCAAGTTTTCGGAGAGAGATTTTCTCATAATTATGAATTACACAGTTTTGTGTCAACCGAACAAAATGTTCTCAAGTAAATCCTGCTTCTATTGTGTCCCCTACAATATCTATCATAGTCTAAACTCAAGCATTTTGCCTACCATCCATCATATAATGAGGAGGCATCTATGTTCCATATAAGGCACCTTTTCCTCCTCAGATTGTGTGTTTACATTGACCTAAAACCTTGGCATGCTGCAAGACACATGACACCAAAATTGAGGCAGGAGATGTTAGAGTACCAGAGATCAAAGATCAGATCAAATATGCTGCGGCAATGTGTATATGCTATGTATGATGCGTAGGCTATGCTTCTGTCCATAACTTACAGACGACCCAAATCAAAAGTTATTACATATTTACTTTTGTCAATTGGCTTTTCCCAGGGACAATTTTTTTTTTTTTAAACTACTTCGTTTTGAATACGAAGCTGGCATAGGTAGCTTAATACTAAGGCCTATTTCCAGCCTGGCTTATTCAGAGGTGGCCACACCTCTGTTTGTTTCCGTACGAATTGTCAAAATTCAGGATTTGGAGGATCAAACTTTTGTGTGTTTTTGGGGTTTTTTGCTGTCAATTTAGCCATTGAAAAGTGTCGGCATTGGCCTTTTATCTTATTCAGCATTCCATGTGGGTACTCACGATCATGTCCTTGCTTCCGAAACTTGATTATTCTTGCTTGCAAATTCCTTCGTTTTCCGAGATTAGGACTCTGCAGATCGACTAAATTACTTCAATTTCGCGCTTGGAGGGGTCAGAGTAAAATGCGGGGGACTACCTAAAAGGCGGGACTGACGGGCGGGACCGTAAATTGGACTGACAATCATCTGGGGACAGCTTCTGTTAAGTTAAAATGAGAATAGAAAGACAGCTATTTGGTGTACAGAAATGGCAGACCCCTTTTTAGAAAGCTGATACGATTATCTGTTGATATGGGCTATTTAAAAAACCATCACACTCTTTCCCCCATTTAAATATAACAACTTTTCATAAAATTACATGAAAAAATATTTCCAAAACTGAAAAATACCCAACATTTTCAATATCAAATTTGACTCATGTCCCATACTTTGCCTTTCAAGAAACTTGCCTTATTATGTTATATAAATGTTACAATTTCCAAAGGTATAAGCTTTATTTGAAAAGTGTTCCAAAAACTAACTACAATCCATGGACTCAATGACATAGTTCAGTATCATTTTTTCATTTATCAGGTGTAATTTCTTTTCAAAAAGAAACAGGATTTATCAATTCTATTCAGAGTGACATTCCAATAAATATCAAAACCAAAACTAGACAAGAAAAGGTGGCGTTACCAATAGCCAAATACCACACACAGGTTTCATAGATAAAGACAATAGGCCTAAGTGCCATCCAAGTTGAAGGGCCACCTCCTTTCATTCCGCTTCGCGATATGAAATCTAGTTTGAGTCATGTTGAGAGATCTACCCACCAGGACATCAGAGGGTTGGAATGGGAATGAGAGTATACTGCAAGGAGAGTGGTAAATTTTCAGAATAAAAGATATATATCATGCTGTGAACATAAGCATTATCTATTTATCAGTTCCAGAACTTAATTTCATAAGCTTCATACAACCGCATTATATTTCGCATTCTTATAAACTATGTGACATTGAGATTTTGTTCATGCGCAAACAAAAGCATAATGGAAACTAAGAAATCATTTAGGATTTTAAGAATACCGTTAATACCGCCCAGAAAAGACCTTGTCAGAACTGAAATTAATGGCTTTTATTGCATGGGATAGAAGATTTCCTTATTAGAATGAAAATCATTCATTTTGTTAATGAGAAGCTTTACGTGTAGTAAAAAGCATTGATTTTAAAGCACTGAAACATTCATTGTCATGAATTTTAAAAACAATTTACCGGTTAAAGCAGGATGGTCTGAAGAGTTATTTTTTAATAATGTATATGTAGGTCAATTCCATTGGCACTTCATGGATGATTAATACATTTCCTGTGATGTTAGACAAAACAGAATGCAGTACCAGTTGGCGATCGCCTGGATCTTAGAAAATCTCATTATTGAGTTTGTCAAATAATGGTAATTTCCGTAATTTGACTTGCGTTGTATGGTACAGTGTGGCCTTGCTTGTGCCGTGCCATCTCTTCTAATGGTCTGTTGAGATAAGTCTTGTGTTTAACGTCCTCATTGTTTATTCCTGTAAGTCGTCAGGCAGTAAAAGCAGCTTAACCCACTGATTAAGTAATCAGTAGGTGAAACTCCATATGGTATTGTTTGTTTGCTGTTCTGATGAAACTTTCATTCCTCTTAATACAACTGCGGCTGTTATACATGTAAATCAAAAAAGAATTGCTGTTTACATCAGTCCAGCAGTGACCCTCCCAACCCTCGGGAGACCAGGATGTCCGAAAGTTGTAATTATATAATTCATAAATGAAGACCTCAACTTGTGCACCATAAGCTTTCTAATCCTTTAGCATGGTGTATGTCTTGTAATTATGCATTGGACAGGCCAGTAAAGGGTATGAGGCAAGGTGCACTTTTGGCTCAGGATGTAACTGTCATCCTAAGTTCAACATGGTCAACTAGTTGAATATAATGTCAAGTAACAATTCATACTAGCGATGGCTGACTGATAGTAATCTCCTGCCTAATTCAGATTTTCAGCAATTTCTATACAAGAATCTTCGCAGATGGTGGGATGTCAATTTTGTATCACTTGATTTTGTAGAAAAGAATTTCCTCGAGTTATTTAAGACACGTTATTTTGCAGTCATGAAGCAGTCATGGGCTGAGGTGTCTGAGGCTCTCTACTCTTTCTGGCAATGCACTAAAAACACCACTTTAGTGCTAGTCCCATTAGAAGTGTTGATCTCATAACAAAAGGCAGTACAGTAGCCTACCACGGGGGAGCAAAGGGAGGGGGGATATTTGTTTTATTTGAATGTTCTTGATCGCTTGGTGTCGGGATATTCATGGTGAGCCTTCCACCCAATACAGCTCAGGGCAGCAACAAAGTAGCCCCCCATATTGGATCAGTGCATCCCTCAAGTGCCCCCCACATGAACTTTTTAATTGATCAAGGCTAATATATGCAGATAGTTTAATGGGTGCCACTCCTGAGAATTACTGTGAGGAAAATAAATATTTGACCCCTACCATATTTTCTGGTTTGGGCACTTGCGCTTGCTCCAAAACTCGAGTAGACAGGTAATGCACAACAATTATGTGAAAGCAGCATTTTGTATTATATTTGCATAGGAATATCTGCTGAAATAAGTATCAAAAAATACATGAATCCCCACTGTACATGCACCCAAGGTGCCCTCCGTCGGAGACCGCCTAGTTACGCCATTGACAAAAGATAATAAAATTTAGGTACCAGAAGTGTTTGTAATTCATGTATTGCAATTTTATATCCCAATTTCCACATTGATTCAAGAGTCTTGTTTTTGCTTTCATGTGACTACATTTGCAATGATTATTGAAATAACAAAAAAAAATCTCGACACCTATATCAGTGATGCTGATCTGCAGCAACATCTCAAGCCACTAATACTAATAATGTGAATGGCCAGACAGGAACCATTCGATACAAGTTGGCAGCTGTCCAGCTGTGTTGGCTGTGAGAAGTCAATAAAGGAGCTTTGGTAAAAGATGCATCAAGTGCCAGTTGCATTGATCAAACCAAGGAAAAGGTGTCTGCAATTTCAAATTTTTGTAACTGGCAATATAACATCCTTAATAAGGATGTGTGATTTTAGACGTTGGATACTAGTACACAGTCCAATGGTGGATCTAATATCTGCAAATAAAAGACATGTGTCCGCGAATGCCGAAACTAGCCCATGCCTCCCCCTACTAGACTATACCATGTCTGGATCGAACATTGCAGTCAAGGTGGTTATAAAAATGCTGATCTTTACATTAGTATAATGGTCCAAAATATAATGCAAAATGCAATGAACAATCTGTAACATATATGTTCTATATACACTGGGTGGTTAGTTAAAATTAAGGAAGCTATAATTGCACCACAAAGATTCTGAACATCCTGTTTCTTTTGCCAAAAGGACAATTTGCTTGCAAGACAGATTTAGAGTCGATAGCAATTGCTGCATGATGAAATTACTTTGTGTCACCTAATACGTCTTCTTTGCTGTCAGGTGTGGAATAAATACGTTCAGTTGCTTCAGCAAACTGGTACCGCTATTCATTCTTGATTCCTGAACTGAGAGTAACATTAGCATAGCCCAGGGCAGGCCATATATGGGAAGGAAAGTTTCATATTACTTTTTGGAAGAGATTACAAATCATCAGAATAAGATAAAGTAAGTTATGAAAGGTATGTGATAACATTATCAGAATTTCATATTAAGGTGGCTGTTGTACAATAGAATGATTTGATAGAATAATCATCTCACCTTCACCTCATGAGTTTATATAGATCTGCTAGCTCAATATTTCTAATATACATGTTCACATACTTGCAGTTTAAGTTGATCATTGAGAAATAAAGAAATGCAATGGTTCAAGACTCAGCCACTCTTACATGCTTCTCTTTTCATGTAGAGATTTTCAATAACTCATAACGACAATGTGAAATAAGATGATTTCATTTCAAGTGGTCTTGTTGATGTTTCTATCTCCTTCTTTAGGCATGAAATAATGACTCATTTGGTGCTGAGAAGTTGTCAGGTGATGGTTTTCTGCTATACAGCCAATGTTTTATCATTTATAAAGACCAGTTAATTTTTTAGATAATGAAAAATTCATCAGAACAAGCAGCTCTGAAGACAAAAATAATAATGCAGTGGAAAATGTCAAATGTTTCCTTTCCCCTGAGAGTAATGCTTAAATTTCTACTAAGGCAGGTGGCTGTGTTGCAGCAAGAATTGTTGATAAGTTTCTCTTAAAGAATCTTTCTTGACAAGGAAATAGTTAAATACCAATATTGCGCCATGGAATTTGGCTTCTGATGAGACACAATCTGAATGCTCAATTTTCGCTTTTCTATGATTTAAAATTCATCGTTTTTGTCTGTAACATCATTAAATTTGCACACTTCAAAACAATGATGATATTTGTAGGAATGTATCAAATGTATACAAATTTTAATTTCATGTCTCGATGCAATATCTTCTTATCTACGGTTAATTAACAATTGTTTTTACGTCTGCAAAATTCAGGAATGAATTAGTCTAATGAGCCACTTAATGGCAAGTGATGTCATCTGCTGTAAAATTGCAGGCAATCGTCCTTAATGTCAGAATGACCTATTTGTTACCCACTCTTAAATTTCGGATTAGTCCCTATTGTCGACTGTGACTTGGGCTTAATTGCTTCCAAGACAGCCACCTACTTGGCTCGACATTTCGGCATTAAAAATCTGGGAGAAGTAGCATTTGGGGTATTGTCTCTGGTGTCAAGTTTTATAGTTGTGATAAAGGTAACCATTTATTCTCCTGCCTCATTTACCTCATCACTATCAATCATCTATTCATTAAGAATGATATTTTGTAATAATTTTCTCAAAATGCTGTATTTAGGTGTTGGTGTTAAGTTCTGTTCTCCATTTGCAGGGTCCATGCAAGGTACCATATGAGCTTGAGTCGGATCATCTATACATCATCTATTGTTTGGCTATTTCAGTTATTAATTGAAACTTGAGTCTTTATTTAACGGAGAAAGTAAAAAAAAGGAAGTGTTTTGCTTTGTGTGACCTAGTTCATCCAGATTTAGTTTAAGGTTTAGTTTTAGTTCAGGAGCTGAATTCTCATGTAATCAATAGATTTGGAAATGTATGTTCAAAACTGTACATATAATAATAAAATAGTGGATGATATACCTACATTTCCAGCATATCATAGTTTCCTGTCTGAATATGATAAATGGGCAATGCAGGCCCATCATTGATTATTTACAAAAATCAATCTAAAAAAAAAATTAGACAAATAGATAGATATACTGGATAGGAACTGAATTAATTGATGTTTAATCACTTAGAAATGATCAGGTGAATTAAAATGAAAAATAATAATATGTACAACCACATAGAAAGTGGAAAGATAAGATTTCATGATGTACGCCTATGCCATCGATCATACCAATTTTTTTTTATGACCTGTTCAAAACCAAACATAATGATATACTGGGCAATTACCCAAGATCACCTGTCACAAAGTTTTCGTTTTATGGGGTTATGTAGGACTCAGTAGTAATCTCGTAAACTACATTCTGTACACAGTACTACACACGAATAATTATGGTGCATGTACCTTAAACAAAGTGAAGGCGTGTCTGATCTGCCTTCCCATTCTGTCCATTGTGGCTGGTAATGCAAATTCTCTTACATCAACCAGAATTACATTTCAGGTTTGAACTCTCAACATAAATGAGGAGTGATCAAATGATAATTTAGATTCAAAATGGTAAAACTGAATTTTGTAGCTTGTCCTTTTTCCTTAAAATTATTTATGTTAAAAGAACGGCCACAAAACCTGGTCAATCGTACTGCAACTGAGATCCTTGATTACTTGTTTCCCTTTGATAATCCACTTACATTGTGTAATAAAATGCTAAAACAACAGCAACAGTAGGCTGCCTTTTTCAAAACTGAAAGGGTCCCAAACGATGACTTTTCAAAATTATAGCCTGACTACCTTCTTTCAATGTCATAATGGGTAATTCTCTACACCATGCCTCTGGAATGTCAGGCAGTGAATTTTTTCCCTTATATGAGGCCTCTTAAATGTCATCATTTTGAAGCGAGTGCCCCCCTCTGCTCCTCCTCTTGCCACCATGCAGCCAAGCTCAATCTCAAAACAGAAGCACTGCATCTGGAATGGCTGTGTGGTGTTGACATTGCCAGAGCTTGGATGCTCAACTGAGGTAACAGAGTGACACCTTTATTTTTGAGGTGAAACATAAACAATACTTTGCATCTCTGGGAGCATTGTGAAAACTAAAGGCTCATAATTTGTTTATATTTATTTTAGTGGATGTGGTGAGTGAGGTTTGATTTTTATATCCTCATTTGGGTCAGCACCAGCAACATCAACATGCTTTAATTTGACTTTTAAGACAAGACGAAAGAAACCTCTTTTCAACTTAGCTTTATAAAAGAACAAGAAGTCCTGCTCTTATGATATCTTGCAGTGCGCTAATACTGTTGCTATCAGAACAATATGAGATTCAACAGCCGGGAAACAGTGCAAAAACACGTCCCTGATCAATAACTACATTGACTACTGAGTGCTTTGTTGGTTCAGGCAGAACTTGTGAATTAATATCCTTGTGACCCGGCAGATAGAGAACATATATTCCTGATACTCATTTCACACATTCTTTACACTCATTGCACACAAAGTACGGTTTTGTTTGCACGACCACCCTAAGGCAAGATTTGTCTAATCGTACTATTTTTCTTTATGTTTCAGCTGACAGTGTGCTTTGAAGTTTGGCTATGAGTGACAGAGCCCTGTGCTTGAGGATTCAGCAACACTCAAGGTAGAAAGGACTTATCAATGTTCTCCTGTTAACCTTAGGAATTATGTTGTTAAAAAAATAATATTCTCGAAATATTGTCTAAGTCTCAAAGACTCTGGAAAGCAATACTCAAAACTTCAAAGATATTGCAGCATCTTTAGAAGTGGGAAACTTAAGGAAAAAGTTCTTGATATGTGCAATATAATACTGCCAAGAAAAACAATGCAGACAATAAGAAGAGATATGTTGGTGGCAGAGACTCTGTGAAGGAGCAACATACATGGATCGCTACTCTGAGACATGATATTGTTCTGCTTAGAGTCACATGTCTCTACGACATTGTTCTATTTTGGAGTCCTGAGTGCTTAAGATGAATGCTGATTGCTCATATAATCATTCTAATGGTGATCTTCAATGGAAGAAGATGGACTACAGCTACAATTAACTACATTGTGGTGTTCCTGCTGAAATATGAACATCTTATCCATCTTTCGATTGAAAAGCTCAAAGGCATGGCATGTTATTTTGCATGCAATCACACATATCGTAGCCACTAGTGTGAAATTGGATAAAACCATTAAATGAAACAAACTGTCCCCACATTATGAGCTCATGATTCATCTGTAATTATTATTTGACCAAAAAGATAACAATATTAAAAAGTAGCATCAACACATGATGCCAAATTGATCTGAACTTTTAAATGGAAGATTGATTACATGGATTACCAGGTGCTAAACATTGGATTTACTGGACGGGGATACCAATCTTTACTTGAATCGTGCATGGTGCAGGCAAGATAGCAACCGATGATGCATTACAAAAACCGACATTACCGGTCTCCTGCCCACGCTTCAAAAACTTCATATGAAGGATTGCGAGTTGGTAAGTCTTTTTTTCTTATAAGTTACTTGAGCTAATATCATATCTTGTACTACATGCATCATCATCATTGTATCATCCTTACTTCATTAACAGTGTGAATTAAACATTAGCCTCATTCCAGAGAAGGTATGTAATTTTCAGTTAAAGCCAAATTGGATGTATTTTTAAACCGGTCTTACAATGACTGCCTTTGCCTTTTATAACACTGGCTACATTCTGGGTGTTCATTGGTATTCCAAAAAGTCCTTTAGCGACTCCACTACCAGTCTATATATTAAATGACTCTGCCTCAAAAGGAGTCTTTGAAATATTCAAGAGAATCAACTTTGTGTGGTCCTGTGTCATTGCAATTCAGATGCAGAGTTTATCTGTGGCGGATGCAGATTCCTTTCATTGCCTTTCAATACTTAGATGTTGTTTTAAGTGTGCTATTTGGGGACGGCAAAAATCAAAGTCAACAGACTTTTGTATGTTCGGTTATCTGTTATATGGCATACTGATATTTTGCCATTTGAACTTTTAAACATTATGAAAGTTTACTGCTATTCTGCATGATGTAATGAAGAGGGGAATAGCATTTGGTGCAGGGCCATGATTTCTTTAATTTGGTTTTCCATACTGTAGATGTAGTTTTTGCTAACATTTTGATTCCAGAGTATTTCTTGTCAGAATTATCGACTATCCTCATTTCACATGTCTTGAGTGCTGGGTGGGGCACTCATTTTTCTTCAGGGGCACCCACTATACTAATTATCAAGAAGTTCATACAGGGGGCAGGCACCCAGGTTTGGGCACAAGCCCGATGCCCCCGTAGGAAAGCCGCTGTTTAGACTAACCAGAACACCCATACCATAATGATATCATATACTATTAGGGCTTGTATACTATAAACAAATGTGATTCCAATTCAATCAATTCCATGTATTATAGTCGGGTGTCAGTATATGACTGCCCATCAGGAAACTACTATCTATATTAAGGTACTTTAGCACAAACAATTAAAGAAAGTAGCTTCCCTTTCATTAGTTTCCTATCCTTTCTTGGAAAAGCAAAATTGCCTCAATTAATCTTAAACAAGGCTCCATTTCATCAATTATCTTTGAATTAGTGTTTTAGATGTCATTACAAACCAATTTCTAGAGCTGATTCAACTCAGCAAAATAGTTTAATGAAAGCCATTTCTCAAATGTAACCTATTTTTGAAATTTGTTGTTTTACCAAAGTCTTAATATACCCAATTTAGGAAAACTAGGTTGCATTTATAGCGACCATTGTAACTACATATATTTCATATAGTTATGAACAAGCTGCCCACAAGGGTTAATGGGTGAGACAAAACAGAAGACGTATATCATCAATTTGATACACACTTTTACTCAATGTGAGGGATATTTATTTACCCAGTCCAAACACTGATACTGATATAGTAATTACGAGAGGGCCACCATAAATTATTTTCGATTCAGTACCCAGGGTTTCAAGACATGCACAACTTCAGAAGATTGCAGGCTACAGGGCAAGACCTTGACCACCCGACCACTCATTATCAATAGAACTCTTTTTATGCATAGGTCTTTCTATTGATACATTACAGTAACACTGAGTAATGAGATTAAAGTTTGTACTGATAAATCTCACAAACCTTTTTCTCATATAATCAGAATGCTTGAATATTTCTTTTAGATGGGTCTTTCCTTTGCTATTGTCACTGAGTGATTTGCTCTCATCTTTCATAAGAATCTTTAGTTGATTTTAAAAGTCTTGCTTTTCCTTTCATTTGATCGAGGTCAGCAACTTTTTAAGTGTTACAACAGAAACCGAGCCTCAATACTATTTTCAAAATGTTCAGAAGAAATCTGTCACTGTGGATTAGTCTCTTGAATTTGACCAGACTTGAAGCTCCAAATATAAGGGCACACCAATAAATGAATGCTATGCTTTGCCTTCCAAACAAAATCTGTTAGCCAATCTGAAAATAAGTGCTCCTTTGGTTTGTTTAAAAAAAAATCTATCTGCCTGCCATATGAGCAGCTCAGAGAAGGCTTTGCTGGGCGCCAGTTCAGCCCAAGCCAAAGTCCAAGTAATTCACAGGAGTCAGTCCATTAGGAAGGTGAAGGTCAGTCACTGACTACATTCTATTTATCTTGAGTCAAAAGTTAAATTAACTTCATAAATTCCAGATGATTGTTGTTACATGTTGGAGTATGACACAAAATGATATTTTTTATTTCACAAGATTTTGACTTTCTTGGCTTCATTTCCCTTTCAGAAATTGTTGTGGAAATTTTCATGACACTGAGTTTTTCGTTTATACCTAGATATATATGGTGTGTTCTTTCTGTAGTCTTTATTCTACATCGACAACTCCCTTGCATGCAGTTTCCCTTTCATGTATTAGGGTAGCATTACCATCAGAGACACCGCTGCAATTCAAAATTTGCTATTTCACTAGAGTGTCAGTTGTTTCCATAAATCAAAGCTTATGTCATCAGAACAATATCTCCCGCCATCATAAGACTCAAGACTCAAGACATTTATTTCTTCCTGAAACATACAGGTTGTTACAGTAAAGAGGGAGGACATCTCTAAGACAAGATTTTTGTCGCTAGCGAGATGCCCCCCCCTAAAAAAAAAAAAGAATAGTTGTCATCCCAGAGAGGCCCATGAGGTTTAGTTGTAAAGAGCTTAATATGTACTTTCCCTCTAAATTGCAAACTATATATATATCTGAGCAATGTGCATCTGTGGTAACCAGTGTTGTCATTCATGAGTGTGAGAGGAGGCAGAGTAAAGCAAAAAATATATAAAAAAATTACAAAATGGTAAGGAGGTAAAAGTCTGCTGGCCCTTGAAATGAACCTTTTGGATGAAAGTCACATGTCATTTTTCAATGATCATTTTAACCAAGACCAAGAATGGAACCAAAACCCAAGAAAAGCTACTCATTGACAATTCCATCATATTTCCGAAAATGTTGACCAATTTAAAACTACAGAAATGAAGCAACAACAGTTTGCATAGCATAGGCAACAAAATCCAAAATTGAATACCTAAAGTATTCAAATGACAGATACCATTTTTTATTTAATTTTTATAGACTTATTAATCATTAGTAATTATTATTTTTTTGTTTTTAGTTCACTTGTTTTCACATTGTTTGATTACAAATATAGCACTGTGGAATTTCGCAAGTACTGCTGTAGCTTCTAATCATGTGAAGTTTTATATATTTAGTGAAACCTGATATGCTATGAGTGTGAATTTTGTTCGTAAAATATGATGGGGCTTCATTCATGATTGTCGGTATTCTAAAACGTATACTATTTCTAACAAAGTCATGTTTACTTTGTGGAGCTCTAAATGCATAAGCCTGTCGAGTATTGTGACCATGTATGTCAGCATTTCTGCTGAAAATAGAGGTAAGAAAGTTTTGAGGTAAAAGCTTATTTTCAAGTTTATATATAAATTTAAGCTCATTTAGCCTGAAGATATCATTAATTTTCAAAACACCTAACAACTTAAAAATAGGTTCTGAGTGGGCATTATACTTAGCATTCATAACTATCCTGACAGATTTCTTTTGTGGTTTGATTAATCTTTCCAGACGTGAGCCCCATACAAGAATCCCATAATTTAAATAAGGTAGAATTAGTGAATTATACAAGGTCAACAATATGTTTTTAGGAAAGAAATTTTTGAGTCTACACAATATTCCATTTGTCTTTGCTATTTGTTTGGCCACATGAGTAGTATGGTGTTTCCAGTTTAGGTGGGGGTCAAAGATAATACCTAGATACTTAAAATTACCCACAAACTCTATTTCACTATTGTCTAGTTTTAAAATGGGGGTTCTAACTTTTCTTTGAATGTTGTGGAAAATCATTGCTTTCGTTTTATTACTATTCAGAGACAATTTATTCAGTTTGAACCAGCCTTCAATTTTTTGAAGTTCATCATTTATAGCATTATCTTGTTCTACATCTTGCAAGTTAAAGGCTTCAAGAGAAGTATACAAAGCTGTATCGTCAGCATAGATTACAGGTTTAAAATTTTCACAAGAGTAAACTAAGTCATTCAGATAAATAATAAAAAGTAGGGGTCCAAGAATGGATCCTTGGGGAACTCCGGTTACAATAGGCAAATATTCTGATTTCATCTCTTCATATTGCACTACTTGATATCTATTTTGAAGGTAAGACTTAAACAAATTGAAAGCAGTACCCCTAATTCCATAATAGTTTAATTTCATAAGCAATATGTTGTGATCAAGTGTATCAAAAGCCTTTGAGAGGTCTAGAAATATACTAATAGGTACTTTTTTATTGTCCATAGCACAAACAATTCTATCAATCAAATCAAGAGCAGCCAATTCAGTGGAATGATTTTTTCTAAATCCATACTGATTTTCGTAAAAGAGTCTATTATGAACGAAGTACTGATAAAGCTGATTATATACTATCCTCTCAAAGACCTTTGATACACTTGGTAGAAGTGAGACTGGTCGATAATTCTCATATTTAAAGTTATCACCTTTCTTGTACACTGGTAAAACCTTTGCAATTTTTAATTTATCCGGAAATATAGCCGTCAATAATTTTTAGAACATGCTGTTCGGTAACTGCATGAAATTCAAAAGATGACGTAATATTTCCACAAAGAAAATCATTAAAAGATTGATTTGTTGGCTGCGTTATGCTATTTGCCAGCATTGGTCCTATATTCGTAAAATATTTATTGAATTCATTTGCTATATTTATTGAATTCATTTGCTATAGATTGGGGATCATGGCAGGGTTCATCACCATTCATAAAAAATTTGGCAAAGTTGCCTTTAAGAGAGCATTAACTTTGTGGTCATCTAACATCCGTTGCTGCTAGATCGCCAGATACATGGCACTAGTTCTTCTCCTTTTTTTAGGTTAAAGTTTAATGTTTACTTTAGTCTTCGGTCAGAGACTTCGTACACTACCCCGGATGACATTAGCAGTCATAGACTGTGCTTGCAGACAAAGTGGTACTTATCTGCCTGGGCTTTTAAGTCCTGAAAGTTTAATGTTTACTTCAGCTGATAATGAGTCTTTAGGGAATACAAATGAGTATCATCTTGTTTGTTGTGATTCTAATGAGATGTCAAATGGCCCCTTATAGAGTAAGGGCCAATGATGAGGCATTATGAATTTAAATCACCAAACTTACAAAAGTGGAGTATTTTAAATACAAATTGCTACTCCATCATCTCACTTGACAGTGACACCTTCTTTTAGTTCAACAATGAACATCTAATTTACCTAGCATCAGATTTCTGAGTTCATTTTATTCAACAATTAAACAAGGCACTTTTATAATCCTATTTCATATGCATGGACTGTTTCAAAGCATTATTGCAGTTAACCGGCTTCCAGATTTTGATGATAAGGCACCTGAGTCACATACATGTAATTATGGACATCAGCTTTTACAGATTGTCCATGTTGACATTGAACTAAAACCTTGGTATGTTGCAGGACGCAACGCACAGAATTAAGGCGACATCCATACACTATGAGAGCAGGGTGGTATCCTGGAAGATAAAACCACTGAATTAAGGTGACACAAATATGCTCTGCCATCAGGGATCATATCAAAGGTGATGCTACAATATGTTTACACACAATATACATGAAGTATGGGCTTTTTTGCACAGCTGTCTAATACCTACTGATGTTTCCTGCACAACCAATATGAAGAGTAGGGGAGAGTGGGGACCGATGGGCCGCTTGACAAATTATTGACCATGGAGGCAAATCTGCTTCAGACAAAGGATTCATACTGTGCACCCTATTAGCTGGTGTAATTCTCTTTAAAATGATATAAGATTCACATAGATCAACCTAGGAAGAAAGATTAGAAAACACAATTTCTGCCAAGAAAGATGGTGGCCCATCGGTCCCCAACCATGGGGACTGATGGGCCTTCCCATGGGGTCCGATGGACCATGTTAATAACTTGCCAAAGGGTGGATAAAGAATTCAAAATTTGTTTCCAATATGTTTCTGTTGATCCATCTGAGTGTATAGGACAATAAGAGATCGAAAGAATATAGGTATGCCCAGATTTTACACTTTGAAAAAAGCTTAATTTTCACAAATGTTATGAGCTACTTTTTTGTAGTTATAGTCAATCTATTGAGATGATATTTTAGCAGTACATGAACAGATGCATTAAAAACTACAATGGAGAATTCCAAAACGATTGGTTCATTGGTCACAAAAAAAAAAATTATTTGATATTTGGTTGATACAGAAGTTTGGCTACAACTGTGATCATCAAAATCTTGTCTAATACCTTAAATTTGTTGGTGAATATTAATAATGAGAATATTTTAATTTTTTCTCCAATAAATGAATCATTTCTGTCAATCATTTAGATTTTTTGGGGAAAAGTAAAATCTTCCAATGATACTGTACTAGTATGCCTTCTGCAGGAGAAATCTCGAATCAAAACAACAAAATTTATCAATAAACCTCCATTAGCTTATATTCTGGTGAAAATTTAACTTACACTCAATATTGCATCAATGTCTAATGGGGTCCTTATGTTTATTATACCCTAAATACTACTTAGATTGAAAATTTGTGATTATGGATATTTTAGATTTCCACCATTTTGTGTTTGAAGCCATTACTAAGGCAAATGTATCACTGTAAATTAGAGGGCATTCATTTAAGTTAAAACTTGCCATTAAAAGATGCAAGTTGAAGTTCTATTGTGCTTTTTCCCATAAAAGACTTAAATATCCAGCCCCATGCCAATATGCCACCCATAGGAAATCTCAAGAAATAGTGGCCCATCGGTCCCCATGTTGGGTGGCCCATCGGTCCCCAAAAGCTTTCTGAACAGTTAAACCCCTCTTTTTTGGTGAAATATGGTTCTTGGTCCTGAAATTCAATGTGTAAATTGGCACCAATATATAGGACAAATCATCATAGAAAATATATTGCGCCGAGTTAACACTTTTGAGATATTAAACTTTTTCTGAATCAGAAAAAAATTTTTTAGATGTTGAAAATTTCATTTTGCCTCCTACACCCTTGTGCTATCACTTATTGATCAGTGGTCGATATGGTATTCATAGATGTGATAAGCAATACTAAAAATGCAAATTAGATGTTATGAAACATTTTTGATGTGGAGTTAAGAGGATGGCCCATCGGTCCCCATGGCCCGTCGGTCCCCATGTTCCCCTATCCACCCTTTTAGAAACAACTAAAAGAAGTTCAAATTTCGGCTATAGTGAATAGTGGCGTGCATGGTACCTCACACAAAAATATACTTCTGTCACATTTCAACATCGATGAAACAATTATTTGGATGAAATTAGAACCGCAATTTCTGCAATCCCGTTCATTGTGTCTTCTTAAAGAATAACATAACAGGCAGCATAATGAGCAAGAGAGAGAGAGAAGAAATTTGATAGATGAGGAAGTGAAAGCAGGTCTAATCTCTGTGATGAAACATGATGCAGGCAAAGAAGGTGTATGCCTTGGCAACAATTAGCTCAAAAACATTGCTTTTTTAGATTATGTCTAAGATTTTGGAAGAAATGAAACGACTCTCCTCTGGAGTGCAATATTTTTCATTGGTTCTATCTTGTAAGTTGAAGACAGATGAGAACTTTTTTTTTTTTCTTTTTAACAAAAATCCTTTGTTGTCAGTGAAGGTCTGGTGGTGGATGTGATGGCCCAGCCAGCCTGCTACCTCTTTTTAAAAGACCCTAATTGATTGAGGTCAGTCTCTTTTGACAGTCTCCTGGCAACCACTGAGATGGAAGATAAGGTTTCAAAACTCAAAGGGACCATTCATCTTACAGCCTGTCTCCGTCTGTCAGAGTGTAGAAACTATAGCCAGACAGTCCCAGAGGTGTTAGTGAAGGGATCAGCTGCTGGTTGTAATGTCAATCAACTAAACTGGAATTTAAAAAATAGTCATTTCAGGAAGAAAATAATTAATGATTAAAATCACAATACCTTACTTCCAACATGGTGCCAATTGACAGGACTAGGTTTATGGCATGAAAGTCATTACATATCAATTTTTGTGAATTGGCTTTTCACAGGGACAACTTAATTTTAACTTTGTTGTGAATACGAACCTGGCACAGGTTGTTTCCTGCTTGCTAGTTTTAGAACAGAAGATTTATCATGCTGTGCACATAAGCATTATCTATTTATCAGTCTCAAAACTTAATTTCATAAGCTTCATACAGACAGACATGGTATAATGGATTCTTACAAACAGTGTGACATTGAGATTTTGTTCATGTGCAAACAAAGCATAATGGAAACTAAGAAATCATTTCGGATAATAAGAATACCGTTAATAGCACTGAGAAAAGACCTTGTCAGGACTTGAATTAATGGCTTTTATTGCATGGGATAGAAGATTTCCTTATTAGAATGAAAATCATTCATTCAGTTTATGAGAAGCTTTACTCGGTAGAAGTTATCGATTTTAAAATACAAAAACATTGATTGCCACAAAGCTTGACAATTTACCGGTTAAAGGAAGATGGTTTGAATAATTATCTTTTTAAGTTAGGGATAATTCCATGGACACTTCCTGGACAATTAATACTTTTCCTGTGATGTTACACAAAACAGAATGCAGAACCAGCTTTTAATCATCTGGATCTTAGAAAATATCATTTTTGTTTTTGTCAAAAATGGTACTTTCCATGACTTGACTTGCGTTGTATGGTGCAGGATCAACCGGGTAGCTGTACCTCCTTGTCCGGGGGAAGGAGCTGCACAGTATTGCCTTGGTTGTCCCATCTCTTCTAATGGGCTGTGGAGATAAGTCTTGTGTTTAACATCCTCATTGTTAATTCATGTCAGTCCACAAGCAGTAAAAGCAGCTTAACCTAGTGATTAAGTATTCAGTAGGTGCAACTCCATATGGTATTCTTAACAAAATAAAATGTGAAAGAATAAAATATACATTTTTCTACAGCTTTAAGTGATGCTGATTTGTAACAGCATCTCAAGCCCCACATTGAATGTGAATGACCAGACGGAAACCATTCAATACAAATTGGCAGCTGTCTGTGCTTTTAGAAGTCAATACAGGAACGTGGATGAAAGATGCATCAAGTGTCAGCTGTAGTGATGAATGCAATATCAATTTTTGTAATTGTCAGTGCAACATCCATCATAAAGATATGTGCCTTTGCACATTTGACACGAGTGATAAGTATAAGAATACATTTACTGATCTATACAATAAATTGTCAATGAAATATTTGTGACATTCATTTACTGTAAATTGGGTAGTGAGTTGTATCTTTTAAAGATGCAATTCCAGCAGAGAGAAGATCCTGTGGCTTTTGCCAAAAGGGAAATTTACTTGTGAGACAAATTCAAAGTCGACAGAAATTGCTGTTTGATAAAAATACATTGTGTCACCTAATCCGTCTTCTTTGCTCTCAGATGTGGAATGAATTGTTAAGTTGCTTCAGCAAACGGGTAATGGTATTCTTGTTTCCTGAACACATTGTAAAATTTGTTTATATAATACAGCTTATTTACTGCAGGGACCTTCTCATCCAAATGTAAAAATCTTGAATCAGTATAACCGCAGAATATATGGGAGTTGTAAGAAAAAATATTTTGATGAAAATTTAGTACCGTACAAGGGGGTGACTTTGAACAGTCCGGGGTGACTTTGAACACTTTTCTGAAAAAGATTGATTCTCTGTGAATGCAAAATTAAATAAGCTATCCTTGTATGGTATATACGCTTCCAGTATCTTATTTAATTTTTCTTAAAACATCGAGCACTGTAGGGTTCTCGCTGGATGTTTCAATTGACAATACAATTAATTTTCTATTTAAAAAGAATACATCAGAAGTACGCCTAAAACCTATCCAAAGAAATAAATAAGGAAAAATTCCCCTGAAACATAGTTTTAAAAGTATTCATTAGATATGATATGCAAGACCCTTCTTTAAAGCTGGTATCTTTTTTATTGTGAAAACGCTGTTATGTGCTATAAAAATATGTAATAATAATAATAATAATATAATAATAATAATAGTAATTTATATCGCGCCTCTTCCAGTAAACTGCTCAGAAGCGCTTGAGGGTATTGATTATTTGTAGAATGTTTTAAATAAGTGGGTTTTTAGGTTTTTCTTGAAACACTCAAGGGTCTTTGTCGAGCGTACACTCTCTGGTAAGCTGTTCCAGAGTTTTGGTGCTGCAAAGGAGAACGCTCTATCTTCAAATTTATTTTGGCTGTTTGAAGCTGGCTCTGTTAACAAGAGTCTGCTGTTACTTCTCAGATTATGGTCTCCATTTGGTTTACGTTGGACCAGCTGTTGAATGTACAGGGGTGCTTGACTGTTTAATGCCTTCCAGGTTGTTGTCATCAGCTTAAACTGTATTCTAGCAGGAATAGGCAGCCAATGTAGTTGCTTTCTGTGAGATCCCACACTGTCTTGCTGTTTAAGTCTATCTATGAGACGAACTGCTGAGTTTTGGGCCACCTGTAGTTTATTCACTAGATATTGAGAAATGCCATACAAGAGGCAATTTCCATAGTCCAGGTGTGGAGTGACCAGTGCATTTACAGCTGTTTTGACTGTATCTTTGTTCATGGACTTCCGAAGTTTGGAGATGTTTCGAAGATTAAAGTAGGCATTGCGGCACATCTTGTTAACTTGCTTCTCCATTGTCATACTTTTGTCAAAGATTACACCCAAGTTCCTGACACTTTCTGCTGTTTTGATCGAAACATTTTCAACATTTATTGATGAAACTTTAAGTTTATTAAGTTTGTGTGACGTGCCAATCATTAGGAGTTCTGTTTTGTCACCGTTGTTACAGAGTTTGTTTTCATGAAGAAATTTCCTGATTTCAGTTATACATTTCTCCATTTTTTCAATTGCACATTGTTGATCTGTGAAAGTTGGTTTGAATGATAAAATGAGCTGCTCGTCATCAGCATACTTTTGATCTTCAATCTGGTTTTGAGCAGCCACTTCACTCAATGGAGCAATATATGAATTGAATAAGACTGGACCAAGCTTTGAACCTTGGGGGACACCAAATTTGAGGGGCAGCTTCTCTGATGTTTGGTCATTAATCAAGACAGACTGAGAACGTTCAGAGATGTATGACTTGAACCAGTTGAGAGCTAAGTTGCACACACCATATCTGTTTTTCAGTCTTGTCAATAGAATATTGTGATCAATCGTGTCAAAGGCAGCTGATAGGTCTAAGAGCACCAGCATGGTTACTTCACCCTTGCTCATGTTCAACATGATATCATTGTGGATTTTCGTGAGGAGAGTCTCTGTGCTATGAAATTGCTTATAGGCCGATTGCTTGTCATCATCAAGTCTGTTTCGAATTAGGTGATCCATATATTGTTTGATAACTGCACTTTCAATGATTTTACCAAGGAAAGACAAGTTTGACACTGGTCGGTAGTTCTGCTTAATGAGATCAAGGCCCCTTTTCTTCAAAAGTGGCCTGACAAGTGCATGTTTCAGTTCTAGGGGCATCTCCCCAAGAGACAGTGATGTGTTAACTATTTCTGTTATTATTGGAAGAAATTCGTCAATACACTCCAGCAGTAACCATGTAGGAATGGGGTCAAGTTGACAGTGTTTGACAGGCATATTTCTGATCAATTTCTTGACTTCTGATTTTTTTAGGCTTTTGAAATGAAATAACTTGTGGCCTGTGAAGTTTTCAACGTCTGTAATGTTATTGTCGCAGGAATCCAGTTTCGACCTTATTTTCTTGATTTTGTCATCAAAGAATGTATTGAAATCATTTGCCAGGTCTTTGCTGCTGTCATGATTGGGCAAAGGAAGTTCTTGTTTCCTGTTGAGGCTGGAATTCAGAATCTTGAACATAGCTTTGGAATTTCCCTTGGTGCTTTCTATCTTTGCTCTCAGATCATCAGATTTAAGCAGATTCAGTTGATCATTTAAAGCATTTCTTTTCAACTGGAAGTCTTGCCAGTCTTTTTCTAGTCCAGTTCTCCTCCATGATCGTTCTGCTTTTCTTTTAGCTGTTTTAAGATTTTTTATATCGGTATTGGTGAATGGTGTTGGTTTGCGTATTGTCACCTGCTTAGTAATAATGGGTGCATGCTTGTCAAGAACCTCTTTTGAGGAATTGTAGAGTGAGACTAGTTTTGACAGGTACTGCGAAGACTTCTCCTTTTGCACTTTCTGTGACAAGTGTTTTTCAATGTCTTGCTTGTATTTCACGAGATTGATATCACTTGTCTTTCTAAAAGAGATTTTCTTTTGGGCACTTTTTCCTTTGTTAATTGTCATATTGAAAAGGACACAGCTATGGTCAGAGAGCAAGTCGCTCACTGTACAATCTTTCAGAGCGGAATTTTTGTGTGTGATAACCAAGTCTAGTGTGTTTCCATCTTTATGTGTTGAAGAAGACACATGCTGTTCAAGGTCATACATTTCAAGGATGCTATTGAACTGCATGACTCTGGCATCATCAGGTTTATTCATGTGGAAGTTAAAGTCTCCAGTTATGACAATTTCGTGGTGATATGTTTGATAATGGGCTAGGAATTGTGTGAATTCTTTGAAAAACTCAGATAACTTGTATTTGTTTCTGTTTGAGGGTTCAGGCCGGTACACAAGAAGAATTGTGACTTTTTTGCCACTCAAAAGTATTTGAATTTCCATATGCTCGAAAGTCCTGGTTTTCATGCTGTTAACTTTGGTTGCTTTCATGTGATTACCGCCAGCTCGGTGGGCAGCCAATCCAAGGCATCATCAAATTCATGGATTCATGTCTAGCTAGAAAGCTGCTAGAGCAGGGTCCACCATTTAGTCAAGCAGAATCTAATAATCTTCATATCAATTTTTCAGATGAGATTACAAATAATCAGAATAGTAGGATGAAGTAAGTTAAGAACATAAAGGAATATCATAAAATCAGAATTTCAGATTAAGGCGACTGGTATTCAATTGAATTATTTAATAGAATAATCATGTCATCTTCACCTCACAAGTTTAAATTTACATTGTAGATCTGTTAGCTCAATATTTCTAATCAATGCTAATATACACATACTTGCAGGTTAAGATGATCATTGAGATATAAAGAAATGCTCAGCCCATCTTACATGCTTCTCTTTTCATGTAGAGATTTTTCAATAACTCGTGAGGACAATGTGAAATAAGATTATTTCATTTCAAGTGGTCTTGTTGGTGTTTCTATCTCTTCCTTTTGGCATGAAAGAATGACTCATTTGGCCCTGAAAGTTGTTAGGTAATGGTTTGCTGCTACACAGCTTGTTTTCTCATTTATAAAGACCATTTGATTTTATGGAAAATGAAAAATTCATTAGAACAGCAGCAATGAAGAAAAAATGATAACGCAGTGGAAAATGTCAAATGTTTCCTTTCCCCTGAGAGTAATGCTTAAATTTCGACTAAGGCAGGGGGCTGTGTTGGCAACAATTAGTTTGGTATCACAGTAGACCACAGGGATTCTATTGACATTTAGGAGAAATTGACAAACAGTAATGGCACATCGTAAGTGCAAATTTCTGTCTATCTCCCACTATATAAATTTGAGATAATTGCTTTTTTCCCAAGATGGCTATATGTGTGGGATTTTTATAACAATTAATTTTCTGATGAGATATAATTTCTGAACTTCATACAATCATCTTATTTTATTGCATGCTATTAACGGATTTTTTTGGTGTGTTGAAATAAAAGGAATACTTTTTCCAGAAATCAGTTTTCATCATTCAAAGAGGAATCTAGAGTTGCTTTTTAGTGAAAAGAATACAATCCGCAGCACTGATTGCAGGAAAGGCCTTGTCAGGATTACGTTTAGTGGCAATTATTGTTTTGAAGTTTAAACAGCAAGAATTGTTGATAAGTTTCTCTTAAAGAATCTTTCTTGACAAGGAAATAGTTAAATACCAATATTGCGCCATGGAATTTGGCTTCTGATGAGACACAATCTGAATGCTCAATTTTCGCTTTTCTATGATTTAAAATTCATCGTTTTTGTCTCCAACATCATTAAATTTGTACACTTCAACACAATGATATTTGTAGGAATTTAGTCAAATGTGTACAAATTTTAATTTCATGTCTCGATGCAATATCTTATTAGAACAGCTAATTAATAATTGTTTTTATGTCTGCAGAATTCAGGAATGAGTTAGTCTAATGAACCACTTAATGACAAGTGATGTCATCTGCTGTAAAATTGCAGGCAATTGTCCTTATTGTCAGAATGACCTATTTGTCACCCACTCCTAAATGTATACATGTAACTAATCCTTATTTTCGACTGTGACTTGGGCTTAATTAATTCTGAGACAGCCACCTATTTTGCTAGACATTTCGGCATTACAGCTCTGCGAGAGGTAGCATTTGGGGTATTGTCTCAAGTGTCAAGTTTTATAGTGGTGATAACGATAACTATTGTTTCATCTGCTTCATTTACCTGATCACCATCAATCTTCTTTCTTTAAGAATGATATTTTGTAATAATTTTCTCAAAATGCTGCATTTAGGTGTCTTTATTTAAAGGAGAAAGTAAAAAAAAGAAGTGTCTTGTTTTATGTCACCTAGTTCATCCAGATTTCGTTTATGGTTTAGTTTTAGTCCAGGAGCTGAATTCTCGTGTGATCAATAGATTTGGAAATGTATGTACACTATACATGTAATAATAAAATAGTGGATGATAAATCTACATTTCCAGCATATCATAGTTTCCTGTCTGAATATGATAAATGGGCAATGCAGGTCCATCATTGATCATTTACAAAATCCACCGTCATATAATATCAATCTAATTTTCATTCTGGTAGATGCTTGGCTCCCTAGAAATTATCATTTTGAATCAATGGCTGTGGTGCCTTTCTTGAGCAAAATTTCATGTTAGACAAATAGATAGGTATATTGCATAGGAACTGAATTAATTGATGTTAATCACCTATAAATGAACAGATTGTAAAGAGGGTATTTTATAAGATGAATTAAAATGAAAAATGGCCAGGAACCAAAGGTGTTGAGTTGGTGGAGCTGAGACAACTGAGGTCGAATCATCTGGTATCGCAGAACATCTTTAACATTAAACAGTCTTGTGAGATTTGACCCTTTGCTTATACAGTACAAAAAATAAAGTACGATAACCCCGACAGGAAGGAAAAATCAGCCACAACTTTATACTTTAATGCCTTCTGGCTCAACCCAAATCACTTCCTATCTTTACCTACTTCCTACTACCTTTTAAAACTACATTAAATTGACATTAAGCCAACACCAGTTATAAATTCATCAGCCCTTGTTATGTTTTATCTTTTTTTGATTTAGTGAATCTTGCTATATACACCGCGTTCCCAATTATTATGCAACCACTATTTTTTATGATATCTCAAAGAGAAATAACACTATAGAAATATCCTTCGCACAAGATGATGGGTGTGCCATGAAGCCAATATCCTGTAAATTTTGTGCAATTCTGTTTTCCCAATGAGGAGTTACGCCATATAATAACTTTTTGTGGTGTTCCCAATTATTATGCAATTTCATGAAAGTGCACCCACAACCACCCTAAATTTATCAAACTGATCTTAAAATACCATGAACACTTACTCCTTGACACTAAATGAAAAATATAATCATCATTTGAAACATTGGTGTTTTTACATGTAAGCAAATTATATTATTCCCTTGCATTGAAATAACATGGAAATTGCAATCTTTTTGCAACAAAAGCTGTGTGTCAGCAAGACAGATTATGGAATCATTATCAAACTCACAGTCTGCCTTCCTAAGAGCTCCTAAGGTTTAGAAGTCTCCCCCAAACCAAAGAAAATCAAATTTTTTCCTGTGCACTTGAATGATATCTTGCAATGAATTAAGGTCATTCCCATTAACAGTGCTATTTCAATGGGACAAAATTATGATTGCATAATAATTGGGAACGCAGTGTAATTGGGTCAATTTACAGTGTTTTATGCAAATCTTTCCCTTGCTGTCTTGGAGCTCTCTGAATAGGTGATGAATTTGCTTACAGGTGATTTCATTAGTACGCGATTATAAGGTTCCTGGCCCACAAAATATGTGGCATTTTTGGTTGATCTGATAAGACCTGACAGAACATTATACAGCTGATATATCAAACATAGCAAATGCTTGTTTAGCATTGATTCCTCACAGCTTAGTGTAAATGACAAAAATCGCATGGTAATGAAATCGCCTGTAAAAGCAATGGTGATTTGCTCACATTGGTGCATTTATATGCGTAAACAGGTGTGAATTTAGCATTGGTTCAGCTTGCAATGGCAGCTTAGAAAATGTTTATGTCAATAATTAATGTAAGCATTAAACAGAAAAAATGCTTCAATAATTATTGTCCACTGATGCAGTCAAGCGATTTGATGAACGTTTTGTCTGAGAAAATACCTATATAGAAAGATACACATTTTATGACTTCAGACTCATATGCGAAATAACCAAAAAGAAAATAGAAAGACAAAGATTTCATGACGTACGGCTATGCCATCAATCATACCAATCTTTTTTATGACCTGTTCAAAACCTAACATAATAATATACTGGGCAATCATACAAGATCACCTGTCACAAAGTTTTCTTTTTATGGGATTATGTCGGACTCAGTAGCAATCTCGTAAACTGCATACTCTATACACGTATAGTCGTATACTAATGGTACATGTACCTTAAACAAAGTGAAGGTGTGTCTGATCTGCCTTCCCATTTTGTCCAATGTGACTGGTAATGCCAAATTCCCTTTCCTCAAGCAGAATTTTATTTTAAGTTTGAACTCTCAACATAAAGTTAATGAGGAGTGATCAAATGATAATTTAGATTCAAAATGGTAAAACTGAATTTTGTAGCTTTGCCATTTTCCTTAAAATCATTTTTGTTAAAAGAACGGCCACAAAACCTGGTCAATCGTACTGCAACTGAGATCCTTGATTGCTCTTTTCCCTTTGACAATCCACTTACATTGTGTAATAAAATGCTAAGCCAACAGCAACAGTAGGCTGCCATTTTCAATACCGAAAGGGTCCCAAACGATGACTTTTCATTCTTATAGCCTGACTACATTCTTTCAATGTCATAATGGTAATTCTCTACACCATGCCTCTGGAATGTCAGGCAGTGGGTTTTTCCCTTATATGAGGCCTCTTAAATGTCATCATTTTGAGGCGAGTGCCCCTCTGCTCCTCCTCTTGCCGCCACGCAGCCAAGCTCAATCTCAAAACAGAAGCACTGCATCTGGAGTGGCAGTGTGGTGTTGACATTGCCAGAGCTCGGAGGCTCTACTGAGGAAACATAGTATCACCTTCATTCTTGAGGTGAAACATTAACAATACTTTGCATCTCTGGGAGCATTGTGAAAACTAAAGGCTCTTAAATTGTTTGTATTTATTTTAATGGATGGGGCGAGTGAGGTTTGATTTTTATATCTTCATTTGGGTCAGCACCAGCAACATCAACATACTTTAATTTGACTTTTAAGACAAGAAGAAAGAAACCTCTTTTCAACTTAGCTTTATAAAAGAACAAGAAGTCCTGCTCTTATGATATCTTGCAATGTGCTAATATTGTTTCTGTAAGAACAATATGAGATTCAACAGCCGGGAAACAAAGCAAAAACACGTCTCTGATCAATAACTACAATCACCACTGCGTGCTTTGTTGGTTCCGGCAAAACTTGTGAATTAATATCGTTGTGACCCGGCAGATAGAAAACTTATATTCCTAATACTTATTGCACACATTCCCTACACTCAATGCACACATAGTACGGTTTAGTTTGCATAACCATCGTATCGTGAGATTTGTCTAATATGACAATTTTTCTTTATGTTTCAGCTCACTTTGAAGTTTGGCAAAGAGCTACAGAGCTCTGTGCTTGAGGATTCAGCAACACTCAATGGTAAAAAGGACTTATCAATGTTCTCCTGTTAACCTTAGGAATTATGTTGTTAAAAACATAATATTCACGAAATATTGTCTAAGTCTCAAAGACTCTGGAAAGCAATAGATTCAAAACTTCAAAGACATTGCAGCATCTTTAGAAGTAGCAAACTTACAGAAAATGCTCCTGATATGTGCAATATCATATTGCAAAAAAATACAATGAAGACAATACGAAGAGATGTGTAGGTGGCAGAGACTCTGTGAAGGAGCAACGTACATGGATCGCTACTCTGAGGCATGATATTGTTCTGCTAGGGACACATGTCTCTGCGACATTGTTCTATTTTGGAGTCTTGAGTGCTTAAGATGAATGCTGATTGCTCATATAATCATTCTAATGTTGATCTTCAATGGAAGAAGATGGACTACAGCTACATATAACTACATCTATGTTGTTAATGCTGAAATATCAACATCTTATCCATCTAGTGAATTGAAAAGCTCAGAGGCATGACTTGTTATTTTGCATGCAATCAGACGTATTGCAGCCCCTAGTGTGAAATTGGATAAAAACCATTGAATGAAACAAGCCCTCCCCACATTATGAGCTGATGATTCATCTGTAATTGTCATTTGACCAAAAAGATAACAATATTAAAGAGTAGCATCAACAAATGATGCCAAATTGATCAGAACGTTTAAATGGAAGATTGATTACATGGATTACCCGGTGCCAAACATTGGATTTACTGGACGGGGATACCATTTTTTACTTGAATTGTGCATGGTGCAGTCAAGATAGCAACCGATCATGCATTACAAAAACCGACATTACCGGTCTCCTGCCCACGCATCAAAAACTTCATATGAAGGATTGCGAGTTGGTAAGTCTTTTTTTCCTTATAAGTTACTTGAGCTAATATCGTATCTTGTACCTACTTCATGCATCATCATCATTATATCATCTTTATTTCATTAACAGTGATAATTAAACATCAGCCTCATCCCAGAAAAGGTCTGTAATTTGCAGTTAAAGCCAAATTGAATGTATTCTTAAACCAGCCTTACACTTAATGAATTTGCCTTTTATAGCACTGGCTACATTCTGGGTGTTCACTGGTATTCCAAAAAGTCCTTTAACGACTCCACTACCAGTCTATATATTACTCTGCCTCAAAAGGGGTCTTTGAAATATTCAAGAGAATCAACTTTGTGTGGTCCTGTGTCATTGCAATTCAGATGCGGCGTTTATCTGTGGCGGATGCAGATTCTTTTCATTGCCTTTCAATACTTAGATGTTGTTTTAAGTGTGCTATTTGGGGACGGCAAAAATCAAAGTCAACAGACTTTTGTATGTTCGGTTATCTGTTACTTGGCAAACTGATATTTCGCCATTTGAGCTTTTAAACATTATGAAAGTTTACTGCTATTCTGCATGATGTAATGAAGAGGGGAATAGCATTTTGATTTAGTTTTTGCAAACATTTTGATTCCAGAGTACTTCTTGTCAGAATAATCGACTATCCTCATTTCACATGTCTTGAGTGTTGGGCGAGGTACTCATTTTCCTTGAGGGGCAGGGCACTCATTTTTCTTCAGGGGCACCCACTATACTAATTATCAAAAAGTTCATACTGGGGGTCCCAGGTTGGGGCCGCTGTTTAGACTAACCGGAATACCCATATCATAATGATCTCATATACTATTAGGGCGTGTATACTATAAACAAATGTGATTCGAATTCAATTAATTCCATGAATTATAGTCAACAAGGCTCCATTTCATCAATCATCTTTGAATTATTTTTTTAGACATGATTACAAACCAATTTCTAGAGCTCATTCAACTCAGCAAAATAATTTAATGAAAGCCATTTCTCAATTGTAACCTATTTTTTAAATTTGTTGTTTTAACGAAGTCTTAATATACTACAAAAACACTGAATAACGAGATTGCTGTTTGTGCTGATAAACATCGCAAACATTTTTCTCATATAATTTCGATGTTCGAATTCTTCTTTTGGATAGGTCTTTCCTTTGTCATTTTCAAGGACTTGCAGTAGACATATCTTAATTGCTTTTCCCTTTATTTAACTGAGATCAGCAACTTTTCAAAATGTTACGACACAAACCGAGCTTCAATATTATTCTTCAAATGTTCAAAAGAAATCTCTCACTGTGGACTAGTTTCTTGAATTAGATCAAACTTGAAGTTCCAAATATAAGGGCACACCAATAAATGAATGCTATGCACTGCCTTCCACACAATTTGTTAGACTATCTGAAAACAACCGCACCTTTGGTTTGTGTTACTAATAAATCTGCCTGCCATTTGAGCAGCTCAGAGAAAGCTTTGCTGGACGCCAGTTCAGCCAAAGCCAAAGTCCAAGTAAGTGACGGGAGTCGGTCCACTTAGAAGCTTAAGGTCAGTCACTGACTACATTCTATCTATCTTGAGTCAAAAATTAAATTGACTTCATCAATTCTGGATGATTGTTGTTATCAGTACGACACAAAATGAGTTTGTCAATATAACAAGATTTTGTGTTCCTTGGCTTAATTTTTCTTGCAGAAGCTGTTGTGGAAATTTTCATGACACTGAGTTTTTCTTTTATACACTATGAGAGCAGGGTGGTATCCTGGAAGATACAACCACTGAATTAAGGTGACACATATGCTCTGCCATCAGGGATCATATCAAAGGTGATGCTACATACATGTTTACATACAATATATATGAGGTATGGGCTTTTTTGCACAGCTGTCTAATATCTTACTGATGCTTCCTGCGCAACCAATATGATCACCCTCCTGGATGGACTTGCCTTTTTGGTTCGACAGTTCTGAAGAGTATCCACCCTTTTTAGAAACAACTAAAAGAAGTTCAAATTTCGACTATAGTGAATAGTGGCGTGCATGGTACCACACACAAAAATATACTTCTGTGTCTTCTGTCACATTTCAACATCGATGAAACAATTTTTTGGATGAAATTAGAACCACAATTTCTGCAATCCCATTTGCTGTGTATAGTTAAAGAAAAACATAACTGGTGGCATAATGATCATGAGAGAGAGAAGACATTTGATAGATGAGGAAGTGAAAGCAGGACTAATCTCTATGATGAAACTTGATGCAGGCAAAGTAGGTGGCTGCCTTGGCAACAATTAGCTAAAAATCATCGCTTATTTAGACAATGCTTATGATTTTGAAAGAAATGAAACGAGTCTCCTTTGGAGTGCTATATTTTTCATTGGTTCTATCTTATAAGTTGAAGACAGATGAGAACTAATTTTTTTTTTCTTTTTAACGAAAATCCTTTGTGGTCAGTGAAGGTTTTGTGGTGGATGTGACGGCCCAGCCTACTGCCTCTTTAAAGACCCTAATTGATTGAGGTCAGTCTCTTTTGACAGCATCCTGGCCACCACTGAGATGGAAGACAAGGTTTCAGAACACAAAGGGACCATTCATCTTGCAGACTGTTAAAAACTAAGGCCGGACAGGACCAGAGGTGATAGTGAAGGGATCAGTTGCTGGTTGTCATGTCAATCAACTTAACTGAAATTTAAAAAGGAAGTAAGCTACAGACAATATTCGTAAGATATAGTCAATGAACGCTATCCGATTTTCTTATCATTTTTGCATAATTAGATCCATTGTCAATAATCAAGTGTGAATTAAATTGATAGTCAATTTCACCGTTTGATTGTGCTACTTGCTTAATTTGCTGCCTTTAAAATCAGGCTTCAGATAACAGTAACATGTTTTTTTGGACCATGAATTGTCATGAAATCAAAGTTCTGCAAAAGTATTTCATTGTAATAATCATTCAAAGTCAAAGTTTTTAGAAAGGGAAATTTTCTCATAATTATGAATTGCCCGCAAAAATTCAATCGAGGGTCTCTTCAACTACCTCCCTATTGCAAAAATGAGAACAAATGGCAGTGAGTAAGCAATAGAAAATGTTATACCAATAACAGTAATATAACTACGATACAGTTTTGTGGCAATCAAACAAAAATGATCTGATGTAAATCCTGCTTCTATTCTGTCCCAAACCTTACCTATCGTAGTCTAAACTCAAGTATTTTTTGCCTACCATCCATCATATAATGAGGAAGCATCTGAGTTCCATAATAGACACCGTTCCTCCTCAGATTGTATGTTTATATTGACCTAAAACCTTGGCATGCTGCAAGACACATGACACCACAGAATTGAGGTAGGAGATGTTAGAGTATCAGAGATCAAAGATCAGATCAAAGGTGCTGCGGCAATGTGTGTACGCTATACGTATAACATGTAGGTTATGCTTCTGTCCATAACTTACAGACGACCGAAATCAAAAGTAAGTATAATATTTATTTGCAGTTGCATTAATATAGAAAAAATAATTGAAAAATAAAATCAAAAGATCATACTACAAACATGATACTATCCAGCTGGACCAAGTTTATGACATGAAAGTCATTACATATCATTTTTGTCGACTGGCTCTTCCCATGGACAGCTTATTTTTAAGTACTTTATTGTGACTACGAACCTGGCAAAGGTTGCTGCTCCCTTGGCTTATTTCCAGCCTGGTTCATTTTGGTCATATTGAGAGATCTATCCACCAGGAAATCAGAGGGGTCTAGAAAGGGATTGTGACTATACTGCAACGAAAATGATAAATTGCCAAAATAAAATATATACAGTGTTATCATGCTGTATAGATAAGCATTATCTATTTATCAGACTCAGGACGTAATTTCATCAGCTCGGGCAGACAGACATGGTACATTGGATTCTTTTAAACAGTCTGACATTGAGATTTTGTTCCCCGGCAAACAGAGCATAATGGAAATGAAGAAATCTTTTTGGATAAAAAGAATACCGTTAATAGCGCAGAGAAAAGGCCCTGTCAGGACTGGAATTAATGGCTATTATTGTATGGGATAGATGATTTCCTTATTAGACTGAGAATCTTTCATTTAGTCAATGAGAAGGTTTACTCAGTAGGAAGTATTGATTTTAGAGTACTGAAATAATCATTGTCACAAAGCTACACAATTAAAAGCAAGACGGTCTGAAGAATTATCTCTTTAAGTTAGGGTTAATTTCATGCACCTCCTGGACAATTAATACTTTTCCTGTGATCGTAATTTCATAAGCCTCATACAGACAGACGTTGTATATCGGATTCTTATTTTACAACAGAGTGACATTGAGATTTTTTTCATGCTCAAACAAAGCATAATGGAAACTTAGAAATCTTTTTGGATAATAAGAATACCGTTAATAGCACAGAGAAAAGACCTTGTCATTACTGGAAAAAATGGCTCTTATTGCATGGGAAAGAAGATTTCCTCATTAGAAAGAAAATCATTCATTTAGTTAATGAGAAAGCATTGATTTTAAAGCACTGGAACTTTCATTGTCATAAAGTTTTTGAAAAAATTACCGGTTAAAGCAGGATGGTCTGAAGAGTTATTTTTTAAGTTAGGGTCAATTCCATGGGCACTTCTTGGACGATTAATAGGCCTACATTTCCTGTGATGTTACACAAAACAGAATGCAGAACCAGTTGTCGATTGCCTGGATCTTAGAATGATGATATAATTTTTGTGTCTGTCAAATAATGGTACTTTTCATGATTTGACTTGCGTTGTATGGTATACTCTGGATCAACCCGGTAACTGTACCTCCTTGTCTGTGGATGCACAGTATTGCCTTGTATTGGTTGTAGCCATCTCCCCTAATGGTCTGCGGAGATAAGTCTAGTGTTTAACGTCCTCATTGTTTATTCCTGTCAGTCCTCAGACAGTAAAAGCAGCTTAACCTAGTGATTAAGTATTCAGTAGGTGCAATTCCGTATGGTATTGTTTGTTGGTGGTTCTGATGAAACTTTCATTCCTCTTAATAAAACTGTGGTTGATATAAAAGAAGCGAAAAGGAATTGCTGTTTACACCAGTCCAGCCGTGACCCTCCCAACCCTCAGGAGACCATTATGTCTGAAAGTTATAATTATATAATTCATAATTGAAGACCTCAACTTGTACACCATAAGCTTTCTAATCCTTAAGCATGGTGTATGTCTTGTAATTATGCATAGGACAGGCAGATCAAAGGTATGAGGCAAGTAAAGGCACAAGACGAAACCTTCATCTAAGTGCAACATGCTTGATTAGTTTAATGTCAATTAACAATTCTTAACTGCAATGGCTGACTGATAATAATGCTCACATCTGCAGAATTCAAAACTCATGATTCAGTCCTGTGGCAAGTGATGTTAACTACATAAAAAATTGCATGCAATTGCTAGTTGACTTACTCTGAGTGAGCAGTCTACCTCCTTGAGGGTGACCCAATTGTCAATTTTTTCCTAAATATCAGGCATAACCACTATTATCTTGCGTGATATGCACTAATTGTTTCTGAGACAACCAGCCACTTTGCTTGACATTGCAGGACTGTCATTGCGGAAGATGCAGCATTGGGTATTGTCTGTCTCCATTATCATATGTTTTGTTGGGACAACTACAATAATTTCTCCTGCCTTACTAAATTGTTCAGCAATATCATGGTAAGGAACTTTTCATAACTGGAATGTCAATTTTGTATCACTTTATTTTGTAGAAAATGTTCTCCTCCAGTCATTAACCACACACTATTGTACAGTCATGAAGTAGTCTTGGCCTGAAGTCTAGTCCCCCCCCCCCTCATATGAACTTATTAATTGATAAAGGCCAACATATGCAGTTATTACATACACCCCAGGTGCCCTCCGCCGGAGACCCCCTAGTTATGCCACTAACAGAAGAAAATTATAATTCAGGAACCAGAACTGTTTTTAATACATGTATTGCCGTTAATAGTTATCCTATTTTCCATAATGATTCAAGAGTCTTTTGTTTGTTTTCATGTGAGTGTGATTATTGAAATAGATTATGGAAAAAATCTCGATACCTATATCAGTGATGCTGATCAGCAGCAACATCTCAAGCCACTAATAATGTGAATGGCCAGACAGGAACCATTCGATACAAGTTGGCAGCTGTCCAGCTGTGTGAGCTATGAGAAGTCAATATAGGAGCATGGATAAAAGATGCATCAAGTGTCAGTTGCAATGATAAAGCCAGGGAAAAGGTGTCTGCAATTTCAAATTTTTGTAATTGGCAATATAACATCCTTAATAAGGATGTGTGATTTTAGACATTGGATACAAGTACACAGTCCAATGGAGGATCTAATATCTGCAAATAAAAGACATGTGTCCGCGAATGCCGAAACTTGCCCAGGCCTCCCCATACTAGACTATACCATGTCTGGATCGGACATTGCAGTCAAGAGGTGGTAATTATAAAAATACTGATCTTAACAATCATAATATATATGGTTCAAAATATAACGCAAATTCAATTGTCATTTAATTATCTGTTACATCCATGTTCCATATAGCTACATTGAGTGTTTAGTTACAATTAAGGAAGCAATAACTGCATCACAGAAATTCTAGCGATCCTGTTTATTTTGCAAAAAGGAAAATTTACTTGCAAGACAGGTTTAGAGTCGATAGCAATTGCTGCATGATGAAAATACTTTGTGTCACCTAATCCGTCTTCTTTGCTGTCAGGTGTGGAATGAATAGGTTCAGTTGCTTCAGCAAACTGGTACCACTATTCATTCTTGATTCCTGAACTGAGAGTAACATGCATGTGACAAAGTAATGCAGCTTGTTCACTGAAAGGAATTTCCCATCTAAAGGTAAAATTCTTGAATCAGCATAACTGCAAATTCTATGGCCGTTTAAACAAACAGTATCTTTTTTTTAAAAATACAACCCTTATATTTCTGAAACATTGAGCCCTAATGGGTTCTACAGGATTGTTTATAATGAACAATACCATTAATTTTCTAATGAGAATATATCAGATATATATCTTAAATCCATCAAAAGGCACAATTCAAAAGTTTGGTTAAGTCTAGGAAATATCCCCCCCCCAAAAAAAGCTGAGCATAGAATTCAATATATGTTGTAATCCATAGGTCGCATAATTGGATATGATAAAATGTATGCTTTTGTCATGTGGATAACGGATATGCTGTTATCAGCTGAAAATGTATTTCATATGACTAACTAAGCACAATGGATTACCAATCTATACTAGGCATCGTCAAATTCATGTCCAGCCAGAAAGTTTCTTGGAAAGGTCTACCATCTTGTCAAGCAAAATCTGGTAGTCTGAATTGCATAAATATTACATTAGCATAGCCCAGGGCAGGCCATATAGGCTATGGGAAGGAAAGTTTCATATTACTTTTGGATGAGATTATAAATAATCAGAATGAGATAAAGTTAGTTATGTTCATAAAGGAATATTAAAATATTCTCAAAATTAAGGTGGCTGTGATTAAACAGAATTATTTAATAGAATAATCATCTCATCGTCACCTCCTGAGATTATATAGGTCTGCTAGCTCAATATTTCTAATATACTTGCAGGTTAAGTTGATCGTTGAGAAATAAAGAAATGCAATGGTTCAAGACTCCGCCACTCTTAGATACTTATCTTTTCATGTAGAGATTTTCAATACCTCATAATGACAATGTAAATTAAGAAGATTTCATTTCAAGTGGTCTTGTTGATCTTTCTATCTCCTCTTGGCATGAAAGTATGACTCATTTGGTGCTGAGAAGTTAGGAGCTACTGGTTTTCTACTACACAGCCAATGTTTTATCATTTATAAAGACCAGTTGATTTTATGGATAAAGAAAAATTCATCATAACAAGCAGCTCTGAAGAAAAATTAATATTGCAGTGGAAAATGTCAAATGTTGCCTTTCCCCTGAGAGTAATGCTTAAATTTCGGCTAAGGCAGGTGGCTGTGTTGGCAACAATTAGCTTGAGAATCACAGTAGACCACAGAGATTTTCCTGACATTTAGAAGAAATTGACAAATAGGTCATCCTGACAGTAATGGCACATCGTAAGTGCAAATTTCTGTCTATCTCCCACCATATAACTTTGAGTATAATTCTTTTTTCCCAAGATGGCTATATATATGGGATTTTTATAACAATTTTCTGATGAGATATAATTTCTGAACTTCATACAATCATCTTATTTTGTTGCATGCTATTAACAGATTTTTTGATATGTTCAAACATAAGGAACCCTTTTTCCAGAAAACGGTTTTCATAATTCAAAGCAGTATCTAGAGCTGCTTTTTAGTGAAAAAAATACTATCCGCAGCGATAACGATAACTATTGTTTCGCCTGCCTCATTTACCTCATCACCATCAATCTTCTTTTCTTTAAGAATGATATTTTGTAATAATTTTCTCAAAATGCTGCATTTAGGTGCGGTGTAAGGTTCTGTGCTCCATTTGCAGGATCCTTGCAAGGCACGATTTGAGCTTTAGTCGGATCATCTATACATCGTCCATTGTTTGGCTATTTCAGTTATAAATGGAAATGTGAGTCTTTATTTAAAGGAGAAAGTAAAAAAAAGAAGAGTTTTGTGTCACCTAGTTCATCCAGATTTAGTTTATGGTTCAGTTTTAGTTCAGGAGCTGAATTATCGTGTGATTAATAGATTTGGAAATGTTTGTACTTTGCACATGTAATAATAAAAAGTTCCAGCAAATCATAGTTTCCTCTTTAAGTATGAAAGATTGGCAATGCAGCCAACCATTGATCCTTTACAAATTTCACCATCATATAATATCAATCTAATTTTCATGCTGGTAGATGCTTGGCTTCAAAGGAATAATCATTTTGAAGCAATGGCTGTGGTGCCTTTTGTGAGCAAAATTTCATGTTAAACAAAAAGCTAGATAAAATGAATAGGAACTGAATTAATTGATGTTAATCACCTAGAAATGAAAAGATGAATTAAAATGGAAAATGGCCAGGAACCAAAAGTGTTGAGTTGGTGGAGCTGAAAAAACTGAGGTCGAATCATCTGGTATCGCGGTACATCTTTCACATTAAACAGTCTTGTGAGATTTGACCCTTTGCTTATACAGTACAAAAAATAAGGTACGGCAACCCCGACAGGAAGGAAGAATCAGCCTCAACTTTACACTTTAATGCCTTCTGGCTCCACCCAAATCACTTCCTATCTTTACCTTCTTCCGACTACCTTTTAAAACTACATTAAATTGACATTAAGCCAACACCAGTTATAAATTCATTAGCCCTTGTTATGTTTTTTTTCGATTTTGTGAATCTTGCTATATAATTGGGTCAATTTGCAGTGTTTTAAGCAAATCTTTCCCTTGCTGTCTTGGAGCTCTCTGAATCGGTGATGGATTTGCTTAAAGCGATGGTGATTTACTCATATTGCTGCATTCATATATGTTAACAGGTGAGAATTTAGCATTGGAGCAGGTAACTCAAATTACTGGTAAGTGACACACAGGTTCTGAACGGTGTGGTATATTCAGCTTGGATCTAATGTTTTTATGGTGGCCAAATCAATGAGATCAAACTGTAGAATTAACAATTAACAAAGTGGGTGGAGTCTGGCTGGTTGTTATAAACAAAACTAACAGAATCACATGACTGCTGGTGACATCACCAATGCTGATGATGTCATAGTGGTTCAGCTGCTATTGTGACTTCATGTGCTGCTGTTGAGATGTCATGTGTTTTGATTATGATCTAATGTTTGATCTGAAGTAGTGCCCCAAGTAAATAAAATACGTAAATCAAGGATAGTGGATCATATTAAAATTAGGGATGGTGGATCACAACATTATATCCCATGGGCTGTTCTTCATGGGTTTTCCATAAGGATCACTGCCACGTATGGGACATCGAGCGAAACAGAAAAAATGCTTACATTAATTATTGTCCACTGATGCAGTCAAGCGATTTGATGAACCTTTTGTCTGAGAAAATACTTATATTAAAAGGTAAATTAAAGACATTTTATGACTTCAGACTCGTATGGGAAATTTATAACCATATAGAAAATAGAAAGATAAAAATTTCATGATGTACGGCTATACCATCAATCATACCAATCTTTTTTATGACCTGTTCAAACCAAACAAAAAAATATACTGGACAATTACCCAAGACCACCTGTCACAAAGTTTTCTTTGTATGGGATTATGTCGGACTCAGTAGCAATCTCGTAAACTGCATACTCTATACACGTATATTAATGGTACATGTACGATTGTACATGTACCTTAAACAAAGTGAAGGTGTGTCTGATCTGCCTTCCCATTTTGTCCAATGTGGCTGGTAATGCCAAATTCCCTTTCCTCGAGCAGAATTTTATTTTAAGCTTGAACTCTCAACATTAATGAGGATTGATCAAATGATAATTTAGATTCAAAATGGTAGAACTGAATTTTGTAGCTTGTCCATTCCTAAAGATTATTTATGTTAAAAGAACGGCCACAAAACCTGGTCAATCGTACTGCAACTGAGATCCTTGATTCCTCTTTTCCCTTTGATAATCCACTTACATTGTGTAATAAAATGCTAAGGCAACAGCAACAGTAGGCTGCCATTTTCAATACCGAAAGGGTCCCAAATGATGACTTTTCATTCTTATAGTCTGACTACCTTCTTTCATTATGGGCAATTCTCTACACCATGCCTCTGGAATGTCAGGCAGGGAGTTTTTTCCCTTATATGAGGCTTCTCAAATGTCATCATTTTGAAGCGAGTACCCCCCTCTGCTCCTCCTCTTGCCACCATGCAGCCAAGCTCAATCTCAAAACAGAAGCACTGCATCTGGAGTGGCAGTGTGGTGTTGACATTGCCAGAGCTTGGAGGCTCTACTGAGAAAATATAGTGTCACCTTTATTCTTGAGGTAAAACATACACAATACTTTGCATCTCCGGGAGCATTGTGAAAACTAAAGGCTCATAAATTGTTTGTATTTATTTTAATGGATGTGGCGAGTGAGGTCTGATTTTTATATCTTCATTTGGGTCAACAGCAGCAACATCAACATACTTTAATTTGACTTTTAAGACAAGAAGAAAGAAAACTATTTTCAACTTAGCTTTATAAAAGAACAAGAAGTCCTGCTCTTATGATATCTTGCAGTGTGCTCTCAGAACAATATGAGATTCAACAGCCGGGAAACAGTGCAAAAACACGTTCCTGATCAATAACTACATTGACTACTGCATGCTGTTGGTTCAAGCAAAACTTGTGAATTAATATCCTTGTGACCCGGCAGATAGAAACCTTATATTCCTAATACTTATTGCACACATTCCCTACACTCAATGCACTCAGAGTACGGTTTAGTTTGCATAACCATCGTATGGTGAGATCTGTCTAATATGACAATTTTTCTTTATGTTTCAGCTCACTTTGAAGTTTGGCAAAGAGCTACCGAGCCCTCTGCTTGAGGATTCAGCAACAGTCAATGGTAGAAATAACTTATCAATGTTCTCCTGTTAACCTTAGGAATTATGTTGTTAAAAACATAATATTCACGAAATATTGTCTACGTCTCAAAGACTTTGGAAAGCAATAGATTCAAAACTTCACAGACATTGCATCATCTTTGGAAGTAGGAAACTTACAGAAAATGCTCCTGATATGTGCAATATAATACTGCCAAGAAAAACAATGCAGACAATAAGAAGAGATATGTAGGTGGCAGAGACTCTGTGAAGGAGCAACGTACATGGATCGCTACTCTGAGGCATGAAATTGTTCTGCTAGAGACACATGTCTCTGCGACATTGTTCTATTTTGGAGTCTTGAGTGCTTAAGATGAATGCTGATTGCTCATATAATCATTCTAATGGTGATCTCCAATGGAATAAGATGGACTACAGCTACAAATAACTACATCTGTGGTGTTGATGCTGAAATATCAACATCTTATCCATCTATTGAATTGAAAAGCTCAGAGGCATGACTTGTTATTTTGCATGCAATCAGACGTATTGCAGCCCCTAGTGTGAAATTGGATAAAACCATTGAATGAAACAAACTCTCCCCACATTATGAGCTGATGATTCATCTGTAATTGTTATTTGACCAAAAAGATAACAATATTAAAAAGTAGCATCAACAAATTATGCCAAATTGATCAGAACGTTTAAATGGAAGATAGATTACATGGATTACCAGGTGCTAAACATTGGATTTACTGGACGGGGATACCATTTTTTACTTGAATTGTGCATGGTGCAATCAAGATAGCAACCGATCATGCATTACAAAAACCGACATTACCGGTCTCCAGCCCATGCTTCCAAAACTTCATATGAAGGATTGCGAGTTGGTAAGTCTTTTTCTCTTGTAACTTTCTTGAGCTTGTATCATATCTTGTACTACGTGCATCATCACCATTACCTCTTCTATTATCATTAATTTTATCTTTCAGCATTCTGATAATCATCTAAATTTATCATCTTTATTTCATTAAATGTGTGAATTAAACATTAGCTTCATACCAATGACAACCTTCTATGCATTTTGGAAGAGGTAAGGGATATATTTGTCACATTGAAAACATGACGAAATTTCTGGTGATATTCTTAATTTGAAAAATGGAGAGATCTGCAATTGACAGTTAAACCAGATTCAGTGAACTGTCTTTAATGGATATATTTAACCAGCCTTACGCTGAATGCCTTTGCCTTTTATCTAATAGTCTCAGTTTACGGTGGCTAATAACCTGCACTGGCCACATTCTGGGTGTTCACTTGATATACCAAAAAGTCCTTTAGAGGCTTCACTACCAATCTGTAAAATGACTCTGCCTCAAAAGCAGAAATCAAAGCCAAATGGACTATGTGTGTTTGGCTATCTGTTAACACATTGTGCTTCTTAAGTTCTGCATCAATCATGAACTGGTTGCAAGCATATGGTGCAGACATCATGTAAAGAGTTGTATTATTGTATTGTAATTAAATGCTTATCCAAGAGTGAAAGACCAAGAAAAACTGTCATCAAACATAAATTATATGCAACTGTGTCGTATGAGGCAAGCATGTAAGTAAATATTCAGGGTTGACATTTAGGAGAATATAGCTCAAGCATTTAGGAGAAGATAGCTCAAGCTTTTTAATGATCCACAATGATAGCCCCATAGTGAAGCATAACACTGAAGTGAAGAGAGGTTTTGAAGTCTAGTTTAAGCAGGTAGTGCATATAATCCATACAAGGTTACTTTACACAAGCAATTAAAGGATCTTCTCTTAAATGATGTGCCTACCCTTTCTTAGAAAAGCAAAATTGCCTCAATTACATAGAAGCAAGGTTCCATTTCATTAATTATCTTAGTTAGTGTTTTAGATGTCATTACATGCCAATTCCTGGAGCTAATTCAACATAATAGGATGGTGCTTTTACTCTAGATGCATGATAACCTAATTTTTGAACTTTATCTTAGCTTATACCAAATAGAAGAAGTTGGATTGTGTCTTTTGTCACCTCCTTTGACTTATAACTGATGCTTTGAACAATGTTATGTTCAATATGTTCGGAAGTAATCTCTTTTTGTGGATTAGTCCACTGAATTATATCTCACATGAAGCTCTGAATGTAAGGGCACACAAATAAATGAATGCGATGCACTGCCTTTCACACAATTTGTTAGCCCATCTGAAAAATGCCACACCTTTGGTTTGTGTTACAAGGTAATCTGCCTGCCGTTTAAGCAGCTCAGAGAAGGCTTTGCTGGGCACCTGTTCAACCCAAGCTAAAGCCAGCAAAAGTCCACTTAATTGACAGGGGTCAGTCCATCTAGAAGCTGAAGCTCAGTGAAGTACTAAATATGAACATTCTATTTGTCTTGAATCAAAAATTAAACTGAAGAAGGGGCTAAATTCGTAGAAATGATAAGAAATCAGGGAAAATTCAATTTCAACTTTTCCAGAAAAATATTCAGAGGAGTGGTATACATTTTTTTATCACTTAATAGCACATGTTTTAGTGAAACCTTAAGTTTAACTAGAATTGGCAATTTGTCATCAAACTTCATTATAAATTAAAGCAGAGAAGATAGTCTCACTATAAAAATCATCATTTTCTGTCTCACGATGCCAATGGTCATGATAAAATCACTAGTTTCAATGGTATTTTGATTTAAGAAAGCTTATAATCATAAATTGTATTTTTATGCAGAAATCAGTTAGTGTATGACACAACATTTTTTGTTACTTGGCTTATACATATTATATTTCAGAAATTGTTATTGGAATTTTCGTGGCATTGTTTTTCTTTGTATCTAAATTATGTTTTGTTCTTTCTGTTGTCTATATCCTACATCTGCAACTCCCAAGTTATGCTTAGTGTGGCCTTGAAGCTCGTCACAATTGTACTTTTGCAGACAGGAAACTTATGAGCATTTATATTGATGGTTAAGCCCAACAACATGTTTTTGCTTCCAAAAATGCATGATTGGCCAATAGGCCAAGACAGGTATGTTTAGCGTCACAAATTTCTCAATATCAACTTAAGCTTAATCATCAGGATGTTACCTATTGATAACTGACATGCATTTGGTCTCTATCTCAACTTAAGCAGATGCTCAAACCAATTTTAATATTAACCTGCAATCATGAGTATTGTCAAGTAAGTGGTGGGGGGAGGGTTGGTCTAGTGGTAGCGTGCTGGACTGCCAATCGCTGGGTCCAGGGTTCGAATTCAGCTTTTGCCAGGTCACCTGGACCTATGTTGGACGGCTGTTTCAATCATCTTTTGCCTCATTGCTGTGTCCTCCTCCTGTCCTAATTAGCCTACCAAGTGCATAAATACAGGACATAAAGCCCCAAACATCCATCCATTCTTCAGTGTCAAATAAGTGCACATGTACAAGTAAAATTCTAACTACCTGGGTGTTTGAAATGTTCTATTTTTTTCAAGCAATTCTGTTAAAGTGCTGCTTTACAATGCTGCAGAATTTTCAACATACGAAATATTTCCATCTGTGTCCAGCATAAATTACAGTAGTACATTCATGCCGATTGGAGTTATGGGTGTCTGCATTGACAGTTAAAGCCAATATGCTTTCCAAAAATGAGGGCATATGGCAGTGAAAGAGAACAGCAAATTTGCAGTGTACAAGCCTATGGCAGTTGTGCGGCAATCTTCATGCCTTCAACTGTGAAAACACTGGAAAAGTGACTCTGAGAACCTTTACTGAATATTTTGCACTTGTAATGACAAAGGAGGGTGTACACTTTTTGTATAGACCCCACTATGACTTTTGGATCATCAGTACAAAAGCGACTAAGAAAGGAGTTAATGTCTTTAGTTTATATTTCATGACATTCGAATATGATCACCCACTATAGGGCCACTCTTGCAATTCAAAGTTTTCTACTTCAATGGAGCATCAATTGTAGCCTTGAATGGAACCTTGTGTCAAAACAATGGTTCATGGCTTGCAAACAAGGTGCTTTTAAGATAGCATTAATTTTACGGTAATATTATATCCGATTATCCATTGCTGTAAGAACAACAGAATACATGCATTGGCATCCCTCTCTATTCGTTCATGGTTTAAGTCTTTTACGTTAAATGTTTACTTTAGTCTTCAGCCAAAGACTCTACACACAACCCCGGACGACATTAGCAGTCATAGACTGTGCTTGCAGACAAAGTGGTACTTATCTTCGTGGGCTTTTAAGTTCTGAAAGTTTAATGTTTACTCCTGCTGATAATGAGTCTTTGGGGGAATACAAATGAGTATCACCAAGTTTGATGTCATTCTAATGGGACATCAAATGGCTCCTTGTGTAGTCCTATCCAAGGCTGAGACATTGTAAATATTAGACACACACTTGAAAACAAATCACAAATTCATCATCTCACTTGACTGTCACATCTGCTTTTGGTTTATCATGTGATTTACTTAGATTCAGCCTATTCAGACAAGTTCTTGTCATCCAAAATCAAGCTAAGCTCTTTCATGAATTCTTTTTCATTCTTATGGAACCTTTCCCTGTTATATTCTAAGTGAAAAATTATAACAGTTTACCTGCATCCACAATTTGATGAGGGCATCAGAGTCACATATCCGAAACCTGCTCTTACAGATTGTGTGTGTTGACATTGATCTAAAACTTTGGTATGTTGGAAGAAACAGTCACTGAATTAAAGTAACACAAATACACTCTGACATCAGGGATCAGATCAAAGGTGATGCTACAATATGTTCACACACAATATACATGACGGATGGTCTATTTTGCACAGCTGTCTTATATCTACTGAAGCTGCCTGCACATCCAACATATGATGACCCTCTTGGATGGATTTGCGTTTTTGATTTGACTGTTCTGATGTGTATCCATCCTTTTTAAATACAACTAGAAGATGTTCCAGTTTCAACTATAATGAATAGAAGCCTGCATGGTACCACATACAAAAATATACTCCTGTCACATTTCAACATCGATGAAACAATGAAAGAGGTTAGAACAACCATCTCTGCAACAAAAATCCTTTGTGGTCAGTAAAAGTCCAGTGATGGATGTGATTTCCCAGCCTGCTGCCTCTTTAAAGACCCTAATTGATTGAGGTCAGTCTCTTTTGACAGTCTGCTGGCCACCACTGAGATGGAAGATTAGGTTTCAAAACTCAAAGGGACCATTTATCTAACAGACTGTTTCCGTCTGTCAGAGTGTAGAAACTATAGCCAGAGAGTCCCAAAGGTGCTGGTGAAAGGATCAGCTGCTGGTTGTGATGTAAATGAACTGAACTGGAATTTTGAAGCTAATTAAGCTGTGAACTATAGGCGTACGGGACGCGCGATTTTTGGGGGGGCGAGCGACATTTGCCCGAATTTTGAGATCTAAATTTAATACCATTTCAAATGAAATAGCCTGGAAATCACTAATTTAAAATAGTTTTTACCTAATCATATGCCCAAATTTTTTAGCCTTTTTGCCCGAATCTTACTGTTTCCCAAACTTTTGGGGGGGGCAGTCGCCCCCCCTGCCCCCCCCCTCCCATACGCCTATGATATTTAGTCTGTCTATATGTGTAAATATGATCTGCATACCATCAAACCTGAGAAAGCTATATTTTCATTGCTCATCGTTTAATCTATCGTCAATCAAGTGTGAATTTAATTACTGGTTAAATCTTGATTTGACAGTATTACTTGCTTAAATCTTTGTCTTTTAAAAATAAAATGTCGCATAACAGAATGTTTCGCATGAATTGTTTGCTTTAAAAACACTGTTCTTCACAGAGTATTTCAATGTACCAATCACTCAAAGTCAAAGTTTGAAGAGTGGGAGATTTTCAGACAATTATGAATTGCCTGCAAAAAATCCATTTTAGGGTCTCTTGAACTCCCTTCCCAGTGCAAAAATGAGAACAAGTGGCAGGTAGTAAGGAGTAGAAAACGTTACATTTGTAACAGTAATATAACCCTAATAGTTTTGTGGTAACAAACCAAAATTTTCTCTTGTAAATCCTGCTTCTATTCTGTCCCCAATCTTATCTATTGTAGTCTAAATTCAAGTAGTTTGCCTACCATGCATCATATAATGAAGAAGCATCTGAGTTCCATATAAGTCACCTTTTCCTCCTCAGATTTTGTGTTTACATTGATCTAGAACCTTGACATGCTGCAAGACACATGACACCGCAGAATTGAGGTAGGAGATGTTAAGAGTATCAGAGATCAAAGATCAGATCAAAGGTGCTGTGGCAATGTGTATCCACTATGTATAATTCGTAAGCTGTGCTGCTTTCCAAAACTTACCGAAGACGCAAATCAAAAATAAGTATAATTTACATTTGCATTTATATATGCCTATCTCCGTTATGGAGAAAATATAGTCACAACACTATACCAGCAGTTGTCCCAGTTAATTTCAGAAAGAAAATAATTAAAAGATAAAATAACTATATCGACCATACTTCAAACATGATACCATCTGACAGGACCATGTTTCATGACATCAAAGTCATTATATATTTATTCTTGTCAATTGTTTCTTCCCAGGGACAAGTTACTTTTAACTAATTTGTTGTGAATGCGAACCTGGCACAGGTTGCTTCCTGCTAGGCTTATTTCCAGCCTGGCTCATTTGAGTCATGTTGAGAGATTTACCCCTCCAGAACATGAGAGAGAATGATAAATTTAGTATACTCCAAGGTAAATGATAAAATGCTGGAATAAAAGATGTATATCATGCTGTGCACATTAGCACTGTCATTTTATCAGTCTCAGACTATAATTTCATAAGGTTCAGACACACAGACATGGTGTTATGGATTCTTACAAACACTGTGACATTGAGATTTTGTTCATGTGCAAACAGAGCGTAATGGAAAGGAAGAAATCGTTTCGGATAATAAGAATACCGTTCATAGCAGTGAGGAAAGACCTTGTCAGGACTTGAATTAATGGCTTTTATTGCATGGGATAGAAGATTTCCTTATTAGAATGAGAATAATTCATTCAGTTAATGAGAAGCTTTACTCAGTAGAAAGTATCGATTTTAAAATACAAAAACATTGATTGTCACAAAGCTTGACAATTTACCGGTTAAAGCAAGATGGTTTGAAGAATTATCTTTTAAGTTAGGTCTAATTCCATTGACACTTCCAGTGCAATTAATACTTTTCCTGTGATGTTACACAAAACAATGCAGAACCAGTTGTCGATCGCCTCGATCTTAGAAAATATCATTTTTGTGTTTGTCAAATAATGGTACTTTTCATGATTTGACTTGCATAGCATGTATACCTTTGATTAACTGGGTACCTGTACCTCCTTATCAGAGGAAGGAGCTGCACCTTACTTGCACATCTCTTCTAATGGTCTGTGGAGATATTAAGTCTTGTGTTTAACATCCCCATTGTTTATTCCTGTTAGTCCTCAGGCAGAAACAGCAGCTTAACCTGGTTATTAAGTATTCAGTAGGTGCAATTCCATATGGTATTGTTTGGTTGCAGTTCTGATGACACTTTCATCTCTCTCAATACAAAGTTCCGTGGTTGTACACAAAACAAGTCAAAGGAACAGCAATTTTACATCAATCGAATAGTTTCCTGCCAACGTCCCAGAAGACCATGCAGTCTGACATCCAAATTCATAGGGCCTTGGTTGTGCCATGTCTTCTAATGGTCTGTGTAGATGAGTCTGGTGTTTAAAGTCCTCCTTGTTTCTTCCCGACAGTCCTCAGACAGTAAAAGCATTTTAACCTAGTGATTAAGTAATTTCAGAACTCAGAAGACCATGATGTATAACATCCAAATTCACAGATGGGCTATCAACTTTGGTTGTGTGGTATACCCCAGATCAGCAGGATAGTTGTACCTCCTTGTATGGAGAAGGAGCTGCACAGTATGGCCTTGGTTGTGCCATCTCCCCTAATGGTCTGTGGTGATAAGTCCTGTGTTTAACGTCCTAATTGTTTATTCCTGACAGTCCCCAGGCAGTAAAAGCATTTTTAACCTAGTGATTAAGTATTCAGTAGGTGCAATTCCATGTGGTTTTGCTTGTTTGTGGTTCTGATGAAACTTTCATCTCCCTTAATACAAAGTTCCGTGGTTGTAGACAAAACAAGTCAAAGGAACAGCAATTTACATGAATCGAATAGTGACCTGCCGACCCCCAGAAGACCATGCGGTGTGACGTCAAAATTTCATAGGGCCTTAGTTATGCCATCTCTTCTAATGGTCTGTGTAGATAAGTCATGTGTTTAAGGCCCTCATTGTAATGTAAAATTCCTGTCAGTCCCCAGGCAGTAAAAGCAGCTTAACCCAGTGATTAAGTATTCAGGAGGTGCAATTCCATATGGTATTGTTTCTTTGTGGTTCTGATGAAACTTTCATTCCTCTTAATACAGCTGTGATTGTAGATAAAACGAGCCAATTCAAGTAGCAATTTAGATCAAGCTTGTAGTGACCTATTTATCATAAGAAGACCATGATTTCTGATGTCAAAATTCACAGATGGGACTTTAACTCTTACACTGAGGGCTTTCAAATCCCACTCCGGAACTCATTTTAGTCCCAGATATGAAATTTTGAATACAAGGAACCCATATAAACAATAAAACTTTTGAGGTTTGGGTGGATTCGATACTGGGTCCAGGGAATAGAGGCACCGGCACATACACAATAATCACAGTAGGAACATGGTAAGATATTTTCATGATTGCTATTGCTTCCGGTTTAGTATGCAAAAATGTTGACATTCAATTTTATGAAAAAATAATAGCAACTTAGTCAATTTTCAATGTGTTCAACGTATTGATGAACATGAGGTTTCCATGCTTAACAATCATTCTATGCCAAGAAACAATTCTTTGTGGGTGCAGCTTACTGATGATTATGCTTACCTTTGCAGAATTTCAAACTTATTGTTCTGTATTGCCTGTCAGCCTCCCTGTCTAGTGATAAGTGATGTTAACTGCTGGATGATTGCAGACTGTTGTCTTGTGTGATTTATACTGATTGTTTTAGAGACAACCTCCTGTTTTGCTTGGCATTTCGTATTACAACTAGGGAAGATCTAGCACCGGCGAATTGTGTCCTGTGTCAAGTTTGTATTGCAGGAATGATTTCTAATTGTCTCTCTGGCCACAAGAACTTTTTCTGTAATTTTATATCGAGAATAGAAAGAATCAATGAGCAAGGTAAAGTGACTTTATTTGAATGAAGATATTTATGTCCCCGCATTATGAGACTGCCCGAATCATTGTATGCAATGTCCACAAAAAATACTACATAGAGCGAGGTGAAAGCAGTCACATCAGGAAAGTGGGAGTTTTGACAAGAGGAAATATAATGAATGTGTTGTTTTTGATGTTGTAAGCTTCACGTAAGGCACTCTCTGAACATGACTTCTATTTTCATAAAAAACAACATGTTTTTGTTTAAATTTGACTTTCCAAACATTAACAAAAAGAGAATGAGGAAGTAACATTTTTCAACTACTATCAGTGATGCTGATCTGTAACAGCATCTCTAGCTGAAAATGATGTGAATGGCCAGACAGGAACCATTCGATACAAGTTGGTAGCTGTCCAGCTGTGTGAGCTGTGAGAAGTCAATACCGGAGTGTCAATGAAAGATGCATCAAGTGTCAGCTGCAATTATGAAGCCAAGGAAAAGGTGTCTGCAATTTCAAATTTTTGTAATTGGCAATATAACATCCTTTATAAAGATGTGGGCTTTCAGGCATTGGACGCAAGTACACAGTCCAATGGCTGATCAAACTGCAACGACATGTTTCCGTGAATGCTGAAACTAGCCCAGCCCTCCTGTTAGACTATTAAATACCATGTCTGGATCAGACATTGCAGTCAAGGTGGTAATTATAAGAATACTGATCTTTACAATGACACCATGGTTCAAAGTATAATGCAAAATACAATTGTCAATGAATTATCTATAAAATCCATGTTCCATATACATTGGGTTGTTAGTTACAATTAAGGAAGCTATAATTGCATCACAGAGATTCTGAAGATCCTGTTTCTTTTGCCAAAAGGAAAATTTACTTGCAAGACTGATTTAGAGTCGATAGCAATTGCTGCATGATGAAATTACTTTGTGTCACCTAATCTGTCTTCTTTGCTGTCAGGTGTGGAATGAATAGGTTCAGTTGCTTCAGCAAACTGGTAACACTATTCATTCTTGATTCCTGAACTGAGAGTAACATTAGCATAGCCCAGGGCAGGCCATATATGGGAAGGAAAGTTTCATATTACTTTTTCGAAGATATTACACATAATCAGAATAAGATAAAGTAAGTTGTGAAAGGTATATGATAACATTATCAGAATTTCAGATTAAGGTGGCAGTTGTTCAATAGAATTATTTAATAGAATAATCATCTCATCTTCACCTCGTGAGGTTATATTTCTAATATACACGTACTTACAGGTTAAGTTGATCATTGAGAAATAAAGAAATGCAATGGTTCAAGACTCAGCCACTCCTACATGCTTCTCTTTTCATGTAGAGATTTTCAATAACTCATAACGACAATGTGAAATAAGATGCTTTCATTCCAAGTGGACTCATTTAGTGCTGTGAAGTTGTTAATACCTGATGGTTTGCTGCTATACAGCTAATGTTTTATCATTTATAAAGACCAGTTGATTTTATGGAAAATGAAAAATTCATCAGAACAAGCAGCTCTGAAGAAAAAATAATAATGCATGTGTAAATGTCAAATGTTGCCTTTCCCCTGAGAGTAATGCTTAAATATCGACTAAGGCAGGTGGTTGTGTTGGCAACAATTAGCTGGAGAATCACAGTAGACCACAGGGATTTTCCTGACATTTAGGAGAAATTGACAAATAGGTCATCCTGACAATAATGGCACATCGTAAGTGCAAATTTCTGTCTATTTCCCCAATATGAATTCCTTTTTTCCCCAATGGTCCATACAGTTCCACCTAGAAGAAAGTGAAACGGATGATATTTTGCCCTGGAGTCAACGCTAACATCCTCAAACATCATAGATCATAGAGGACGATATTTGAGGCATAATGTCTTTATAATATCTTGAAAAGTAAAGAAACTTCTCAAGGAGAGATGGATAGATAGATGGATAGATAGATAGATAGATAGATAGATAGATAGATAGTACAGTCCTCTAAACTCTGTTCTAGGTGCTCACCAGGGTTAATTGATGAAATGGGAGAGACAGCAGGAGTCCTCAACATGTTACACATTTAACCCATGTAAGGGATCTTTTACTTGCCCAGCACAAACACTGATACAAGGCGTCGCCAATTTAATGTCTCATCCGAATGACTTCCAGCTGGGATTTTGCTCATGAAGGTTCGCTAAAAATTTCAGGTTCCCCAACCGTGAGTATCTTAACCTATCAGCCACCCAGCTAAAATTATTAGCACAGCAGCATTGCACACTATTTTGGGAAGAAGCCAGATACAATAATCTGTATGCTGTTAGACAAAATGCCTAACCTCCAGTTTTCATTATTATCGTTTTCATAGCTACGTGTTTTTTTGAAAACTTCGTTTTGCAGTTAAACCGTGACATCAGAGGGTATCTGCCTATGTGATTGGTCTAATCTTCAATCTGTGATATCAGTTCAGAGTTTGACATCACAGTTAATGACAAAGGAATTTAAAACTGTCAAGCAATGATACTATTTGTGAACAACCACAACAAACACCGCATGTCTAAGCTGAGTGTTGCACCTCATTGTTTTCCAAACAAAATGTGTTGCTGTTTTTCACAAGACACCAGTCATCACAACTTTTTGTCAGTAATTGCAAAGTTTTTCTTTGAGGCTAAGTAGTTTGTTTGGTTCAGTTACAGTTCATTGCAGCATCTTTCAGGCAGGACAAGCTAAACAAGTGAAACATACATCATCCATGTGTCACTACACTTTGTCAGTTTCTGAAATCTGTGCTTGTAATAAACAAAATTATTCAACTTAATCTCTGACATCACAGTTTTGGAATGAAGCAAATTGCAAACTTGAAAAACTCGTAGCTATGAAAACGATAATAAACAAGAAATTCAAAGCTGCTTTCGAATAGCGAAAGTACCATCTGGACATGCACTGATTGTAGGAAAGTTCTTGTCAGGATTAGATTGAATGGAATCCATTGTTTGAGTAGGAAATAACGATAATTTTGTCTCAAATAATGGATATCATTGGTTAATGAGTGGCTTTATGTAGCTGTCAATCATTAAACAGTAAATCAGGAGGAATTGGTATTGATGTTAAAAAACCAATGATTCGGCATTATCAAACAATTGCATTTGTTCTGCTGTATTACATTTCTTCTTTTTGATATGTGCATTCATTATTTTCGTCAGTAACCTTATTTGCACACATGCACACGTTGATAAAATTTGATTGACAGTAGTCCATGTGAACTTCAGCTTTCCATGCTCATGAACAAATTGCATGTCTCGATACAATTTCTCATTACAATGGCTGCATGCTTGATAATGCTTACGTCTGCAGAATTCATAAGTTAGCTTTAGTCTAATGAGCTACCTAATGCAAGTGATGTCATCTGCTGCAAGATTGCAGACATTTGTCCTTAATGTCAGCATGACCTATTTGTCACCCACGCCTAAATGTCAGACGTAATCCCTATTGTCTGCTGTGACTTGGGCTTAATTGTTTCCGAGACAGCCACCTACTTTGCTCGACATTTTGGCATTACTGCTCAGGGAAAATTAGCATTTGGGGTATTGTCTCTGGTGTCAAATTTTATAGCTTGGGTGATGATTTTTGTTCCTATTGCCTCATCAACCTCATTGTTATCTGTTTCTCTTAAAAATTCCATAGTAGAAAACTAACATACACTGAGATTGACATCTAAGATCAGCCTTTTTGGAAAAGAGTGATATACTTTGTTTTCAGGTGGAAAACTAATTAATAGATGCATACAGATACATAATTATTGTAGTTAGGTAGTTCTTGTAAGCGCAGCCCTTTGAAGGCTACTATATATTTTCCTACTCGGATAAGATGTGACCACCAGAAAACTTAGATACTTTATATGATTGGCATCAGCGCAATGGACGACCAATTCAAAGCTTCATAGTAATTTTCTCACCCTCTGGTGTGTTGCTTGGGTAGGTCCACCCTCTCAAGAGCAGAATCTGAGGAGAATCTGATAATCATAATTCATGAATATTGTATTAGGATAGCCTTAGGCAGACCATACATGGAATAAGTTGGCAAATTACTTTTTGGATGAGATTACTGATATTCCGAATAAGATGATGCTGGTTATAACTCTCCTTCCGTGATGTAATATGATGCAATGGTAGTACATTTTTGTCATGTCTTGTATTTCTCCTAACAGATTTCAGTTAATCGGTTTAGACAAAGCCAGCTGTAGTGCTACAAGAAAACGAGTGAAACATACAGTATGGTGATGTAAGCCAAATGGAAAGGTATTTAGTTCTGTGTGACCTCCAGTTTTTGTAAAGCAAAGAGGAATTCAGAATCATTCTTGAGTAATAAGAATACCATCAGTAGCACTGATTGCAGGAAAGACCTTGTAAGGATTTGATATAATGGAATCCATTTAGGGAATGGGAAGGAATTATAACTTCCCCTCAAAAATTGAAATCATTGGTTCATTAGTGGCTTTATGTGGCTGTCGATTATCAAACAGTGAATCAGGAGGAATTGGCATTTCAAAATGTTACAAAACCATTAATTCTACATTGTGGCAATTAAACAATATCATTTCTTCTGCTGTATTACATTTCATAAATTTTTCGTTTTGAGAAATCTGTGTTCTGTCTTTTTTTATTATTGTAACATCAATTGTAAACTTCAACACAATGATAATATTTGGTAGACAGTTGTTGTACATAAACTTTCCATGCTCACCCTCAAATTTCATGTCAAGAAGCAATTTCTCAACAGAAATTTCAGCTGGTTGATAATCATGCTGACGTCTGCAGAATTCATAAGTTGGCTTTAGTCTAATGTGCTACTTTATGACAAGTGATGTCATCTGCTACAAGATTTCAGGCAATTGTCCTTAATGTCAGCATGACCTATTTGTCACCATTCCTAAATGTCAGACGTAATCCCTATTGTCTGCTGTGACTTGGGCTTAATTGTTTCCGACACACCCACCTACTTTGCTTGACATTTTGGCATTACTGCTCAGGGAAAATTAGCATTTGGGGTATTGTCTCTGGTGTCAAATTTTATAGCGTGGGTGATGATTTTTGTTCATAGTGCCTCATCAACCTCATTGTTATCTGTCTCTCGAAAAATTCATGGATAAAATCTACCATAGACTGAGACTAACATTTCATAGATCAACTTTGTGAAAAAGCATAATGTACTTTACTTTCAGGTGGAAAGAGAACTGATAGATACATATGGATAGTTAGATAGTTCTTGTAAGCGCAGCCCTTTGAAGACTACTATATATTTTCCTACTCGGATTAGATGTGACCAGCCAAAAACTTAGATACTTTATATGATTGGCATCAGCGCAATTGACGGCCAATTCAAAGCTTCATAGTAATTTTCTCACCCTCTGGTGTGTTGCTTGGGTAGGTCCACTCTCTCAAGAGCAGAATCTGAGGAGAATCTGATAATCAAAATGCATGAATATCGTATTAGGCTTGCCTAAGGCAGACCATATGTGGAAGAAGTTGGCAAATTACTTTTTGGATGAGATTACTGATATTCCGAATAAGATGGAGCTGGTTATAACTCTCCCTCTTTGAGGTAATATGATGCAATGGTAATACATTTTTGTCATGCATAAGATATTTCAGCTAATGGTAATTCTTAAAAATGTCTCCTAACAGATTGGAGTTAATCAGGTTGGACAAAGCCAGCTGCAGTGCTGCAGGAAAACAAATGAAACATGTGATTTTTTTTTCATAGGGTTAGTGCTGAATATCCTCAACCAAAAAGCTTGCACGAATAAGACCCTTCCATTCTCTGGGAGGCTCTTTAGTGCCTTGTAGGTCCACATATCTTCACACTTTGATGAGATGTGACCAGCCGAAACCTTTTACTTTATATGCTTAGCATCAGTGCAATTGACTGCCAATTCAAAGCTTCATCATGATATTCCTGGCCTCTTGTATGTTACTTGGAAGATCTGCCATTTCCAGAGCAGAATCTGTATGATGGTCTAGTCAGAATTCATGTTATGTATATTGTATTAGGATAGCCTAAGGTAGCCATATGTGGAAGAAGTTGGCAAATTACTTCTTGGATGAGATTACTGATATTCAGAATAAGATGGAGTTGGCTATAACTCTTCTTCTATGGGTAATATGATGCATTGGTGGTACATTTTTGTCATGTCTTGGGAAATTTCTACATGACAACAGTTCTGATAAGTGTTCTCACTGATTCTGGTATTTCTGAATCAATCATATCAAGCAACTATGTTTGGAACTATTTCAGAACTTGAATTTTGACAATTTCGAAAAGGGTCATATTGATGATTTCCACAAATCGGAAAGAAATTCCATAAAATGTGTTTAAGTACCCGGTGATTTGATAAAGATAGGCAATATTTTTCTGAAAATGATAGTACAAGAATACAAATTGTATCTTTTTTAGAAATGAGAATTTACCATTTTTGTTGGTTGTCATACTTCATGTATGTGAACTTTGCTTTCCATGCCCAAGAACAAACTTCATGTCTCGATGCTATTTCTCATTACAAAGGCTGCTTGATAATGCTTACATCTGCACAATTTGTAAGTTAGCTTTAGTCTAATGAGCTACTTAATGCAAGTGATGTCATCTGCTGCAAGATTGCAGAAATCTGTCCTTAATGTCAGAATGACCTATTTGTCACCCACTCCTAAATGTAAGACTAATCCCTATTGTCTGCTGTGACTTGGGCTTAATTGTTTCCGAGACAGCCACCTACTTTGCTTGACATTTTGGCATTACGGCTCTGGGAAAAGTAGCATTAGGTGTATTGTCTCGGGCGTCTAATTTTGCAGTGGTGATAATTTTGATTCCTAATGCCTCATTTATTTCATGGTATTCTGTTTCATGGTAAAAATCTAACATGCACTAAGACTGACATTTTATATATCAACCTTTGTGAAAAAGCATAATGTACTTTACTTTCAGGTGGAAAAAGAAGTGATAGATACATATGGATAGTTACATAGTTCTTGCAAGCGTAGCCCTTTGAAGACTACTATATATTTTCCTACTCGGATAAGATGTGACCAGCCGAAAACTTACTTTATATGATTGGCATCAGCACAAAGCTTCATAGTAAATTTTTCACCCTCTGGTATGTTGCTTGGGTAGGTCCACCCTCCAAGGAGCAGAATCTGAGGAGAATCTGATAATCAAAAGCATGAATATTGTATTAGTATTGCCTTAGGCAGACCAAATTACTTTTTGGATGAGATTACTGATATTCCGAATAATATATTTCGAAAAAGATAGCTGGTTATAACTCTCATTCTGTGAGGTAATATGATGCAATGATAATACATTTTTGTCATGTCTTATATATTTCAGCTAATGGTAATACATGTAATTAAAAAGATCTCATGACAGATTTCAGTCTATCAGTTCTGACAAAACCAGCTACAGTGCTGCAAGAAAATAGGTTAAACATGTGATGCTTTTCTACAGGGTAAGTAGCGAACATCCTCAACTGAAAAGCTTGCACGAGTATGACATATAAATATTTAAGCCTTTCCATTTTTAGGTCGGGTTTCTACGAAGGCTTGTATATATTTTCACATTTTTATGAGAAATGACCAGCCGATACCTTATAAATGATTTGATTTGCATCAGCTCAATCAACTGCCTATTCAATAATTTTTCCATCCTGCGGCATGTTGCTTGGGAAGACCGGCCATTTCCAGAGCAAAATCTGCATGATAGTCAATTCAAAATTCATATATATTGTATAAGGATAGCCTAAAGCAGGCTATATGTGGAAGAAGTTGGCAAAATACTTCTTGGATGAGATTACTGATATTCAGAATAAGATGGAGCTTGTTATCACTCTTCTTCTGTGGTAATATGATGCAATGTTGCTACATTTTTGTCATGTCTTAGATGAAGAATAATCATGCATTATTAGCCCACATGGATTATTTTGTATTGATCTGAGTGTTCTCCATGCAAGTTTTTGTCCCTCCAGGGTTGTTTATTTACGTCAACTAAGACAGTATCTTTGCATAGTGAACAAATGAAAGAAATCATGGGTTACATTAAGCAATTATAAAAAACTTATTTAGGGTACATGCAATTTCAATGAAGAAAATGCATGTAAACAATGAACACTGATTCGCTTGAAACAGCACATAATTTTTTGACTACTATCAAATGGTATCTGGGGCTTACACAAACCTTAGTCTTTGTGAAAAAGAAACATGGTAAAAAGCTCATTCCTAAGACACAGCACCTTGCTTTTCTGCATCAAAGCTCCTTTTATCTTGAAGATTGCTCAGATGAAAGTTCTCATTAGAATTGCAAACCAACAATGCCATATAGAATTGCATGTATTTGCACCTACTGAATATTTCAACAGCAGGTTAAGCCGCTTTTATTGCCAAAGGATAGAGTCCAACTGACAGGAATGAACAATGAGGACTACCAACATAGGGCTTAGGTCCAAAGAACATCATGCATTTATATACTGTACCAGTGAAGGTTGAAGTGTATGTTAGTATACAAGGGCAACGCTGCAATGGTTTCTTTTCTGTTTTTCCCTGATTTGGCAGTGAGTGGTATTTTAAACATGTGTGACAAAATCATGTAAACAATCTATTCATTTTGCCTCATTGTGAAATGCTTGAAATTCTTTATCTGCAAAATACATGTGTCAATTTGGTGGAAGTTAATACAATGTGAATGTGCCAAAAAAGCTAAATTTTGTTGTTCTTTTTTTCCATTATAATACTATAACCATTTCAGGAAGATGTTTTTCCTCAAGCGCCTTTCCTGTCCTGTGCTTGGAGCCAAGTTCATACTGGTCATTTTGAAAGAAACCAGAAGCATGTGTTTTATGTTGGCCCCTGTGTTATGTGTGCCTAACAATATCTGATTCATTTCCTTTTTTCCCTAATTCAGCTCTGCAGAACAAATGATGTTTTTATTTTCTGTGTCTCTTCCACAATAAATATGTGTAGCTTATTAAATCATACCCGGCCCAATATGGAATTGTTTTAATCTTTCCACTGCTTTATACAAGTAATTAAGTGTTTCAGCCGAAACTTTGCAAAGGATGATTTATTTGCTTTATACTATCCACCACAAAAGTTTGGTCTGTGGCAAACAATGGCGAAATCCTTCATATAGTTTTATGATATACAGTATTATGAGCATGTCAGGCTGACCAAGACAAATATCCCAGTGTAACCAATTAGGACAGGATGGTTGTTGTCTGTGTGCAGAATATCTATCATTTAGGCCTATCTTAATAATATGACAAATATGACATTTATTTGTCACTTTCTACTATGTTTGAACTTACTCACTTCCAATATTACCATTATATTGCTTTCTAGGTATAATTCTAGCAGACTAAATCTTATTCAAAATTTAAGTAATCTCATCCAAAAAGTAATTGACTTATTTCCATTCTAAATTGCCAGCCTTTCAGTGCTTCTGTCTTGTCTAATTTAATATTCATGCATTTGTGATTAATTAATTCTGCTTCAGAATCTGATATTTGAAGTCTGTCCTGGGCACTACAGTGTTGTCTGAATAATATGATGTTGTTTAAAGTTTCTTCAGATTAGAAATGTATTGACATGTAAGTGTGGCAATGACAATGTTGCTTGTCGCCATGTAAAGTTACAGTGCTCTGTTTCCTTTGATAAATTAATGGTGAGAAAATTTGATATTTTTTTTACCAAATAAATTACTGGATATAGGCTTTACTTTATATAGTGATTTTCTGTGTTCTTTGGTTCACAATCCATAACGATGATAACAATGGAGGTAAATTTAGCTGTTTGTATCCAAATACTTGGAATGCCACAATAATTCATATAAAATGAACTAAAAGTGAACTAGTAGGAAACTACAGATAGAGTATTTACATCCACCCTGCACTACGGGATAAAAAAAACTTTCTTGGTTTCAAAGAAGACATTTGATTTGAAAATGCTCTAAATACACGGGACGTTACAGGTCAACATATTCATTGTGAGCCTGAAGCATTCACTTGGCAAGACTGGCACTAATGAAAGGCTGTTGCCATTTACAAAACAGCATGCTTCCTGCAAGTTGCCTTTTAGCGCAGTCAAAAATGTCACTACCAGTAGCGCATTGTGAGACATACATGCAGCTACTTTCCTCAAGTTTGGATATTAGAAGTAAAATGTCAATTTTGGAGTTTCCAGTCAGGGGCTAGGTAAACAGCATGACAACATGTTTACAGCATCAGAGATGCCGTGGCACTTATCTATGTTGGCTTTTCTAAATTGTGAAATTTGATGTGGATTTAAGATTATAATTAAACTCCATTGAGTAAAGCAAGCTTCTACCATCAATTGTACTTTCCTATGCTGGATCAATCCTACTCATGCCTTTATATTGATCTTTCCAAAAGGTATGATTTAAAAGAAGTCTATCTATATGAAGCACATCCTGATTTATGTGATCTCCTTCATGCTAGAAGAGATGACAACCGCCAGTACTATAGTCTTTCTATCATCCATCATTTGACTAGGAGCTAAAGGAGACACATACCAGACACCTGCTTCATCAGATCATGTGAGTGTACATTGACCTAAAACCTTGGCATGTTGCAAGACACACACCACCACAGAATTGGGGCCATTTTAATACTCTCAAAGATCAGGGATCGCATCGAAGGTGATGCTACAATATGTACCAGACAGACACTATGCATATAGGAATATTGTTGTAGGATGGCATATTTTGCAAATAGAAGATACATAGAGTTGGATATATCTTTGTAAAGAAATCAGATTAAACATAAGTGGCCAGCACCCATTCTGGTAAAATGGTGTCTATGAATCACAGTCAGAAATATTTCACCATTAAGTATAAAAACTCAAATAAACAAAGTGATTCACTTGTTCAAAATTCACCAAGGTATCCCATGGCATTGGTTATGTCTACAGTTATTGATTTGAGATGGGTTGCACGTCACATGATGACAGTAACTTACTGAATGTATCGCTCTTGAGCGTGACAAATTCTGCTATGATGTGGTACTATCAGTAGGACATTAATACACTATAGGTAGAGGGGTACATCATCTTGTTGTGCTATACACAGCACTTCAATACATTGCACTGCCATAAATCTTTCTGAGTGCGAACATTTTTATTGCTGTTACGTGTGACATAAAACTGACAAGATATCATATTGTCGATGAGTTTGTTAATTGTCATGATGAAAGCTCGTAACTTTGTCTTTTAACAAAAGTAAAGTTGCTTCCCCTGCATTCTTTTTTTTACAAATTATAATATTGTCTGGAAGACTACAAGTAGGGCAGGAGGTTAACAGAAGTAGTGTTTGGGGTATTATCTGGTGTCAAGTTTTATAGTGGTGATTGTGATAACCATTGTTTTTCCTGTCTCATTTACCGCATAATCATCAATCTTCTATTCAGCACGAATGATATTTTAGAATAATTTTTTTTGGAATGCACAATTCAGGTCTTTTGTCTGGTGTTGAGTTATTTTAGCACAAAACTCAACACCAGACATAAGACCTGAATTGTGCATTTAACACAGTGCCAGCCATGTATATATAAATTTATTTGCTGGAAAAAGATTATTTCATCTATTATTATTGTCCAGTCTAAGAAAGATGGATCGCATTTCAACGGATGACAACAATGTTTTGCTAAGTGTCATCTGTTCTGACCAGGTTCATGACTAGTTCAAAAGTTCATTCAGGTAACTCAGTTGTGTAAATTTTGACCTTTCGAAAAGGGTAATATTGATGATTTGCTCAAATCACAGAAAAATTCCATAAAATATGTGTATACCGAATGATTCGATCAAGATTTGATATATCTTTCTTAAAAGTATAAGAATACAAATTGTCCACTATTCAGAAATGCAAACTCACGTTTTCGTTGATTTTTGTTTAATGTGAACTGAGCTTTCCATGCTCAGGAACAAATTTCATGTCTTGATACATTTTCTCATTACAAACATTTTCTCATTACAAATGCTGCTGGATACTGCTTACGTCTGCAGAATCCATAAGTTAGCTTTAGTCTGAGCTACTTAATGACAAGTGATATCAACTGATGCAATATTTTAGGAAAATTGTCCTAAATGTCAAAATGTTCTATTTGTCACCCCCTCCTAAATGTGGGATTAATCCCTATTGTTGTCTGTGACTTGAGTTTAATTGTTTCCGTGACAGCCACCTACTTTGCTTGACATTTTGGCATTACAGCCCTGGGAGAAGTAGCATTTGGGGTATTGTCTCTGGTGTCATGTTTTACAGTAGTAATAATTTTTGTTCCCAATGCCTCATTAACCTGTGTTATATGTCTCTCTATAAATGTCATGGATGAAATCTACCATACACTGATACTAACATTTTAGATCAACCTTTCTGAAAAAGCATATAATGTACTTTGCTTGTAGGTGGAAAAAGACTTGACAGATACATACAGATGGTTAGATAGTTCTTGTTAGTGCAGCTCTTTAGAGGCTACTATATTTTTTTCCTATTAAGATAAGATGTGACCAGCCAAAAACTGATATAATTTAAAGAATTGGCATCAGCGCAATCGACTGCCAATTCAACACTTCATCATAATATTTCCATACTGCAGTATGTTGCTCTGGAAGGTCTACCTTTTCCATGGCAGAATCTGAGAAGAATCTGATAATCAAAATCATAAATGGGTCATTCTCAAATTTCGGGACAATTTGCATCACTCTAGCTCCCTGACATTAATATGAATGCGATAAATATCTGAATCGTCACTCTGCATCTGTTATTCATATTTCTACTTAGAACCACTGCATTTGGAGCAAAAGGTCATTCATTAGACTTTTTTTAATGCATTATGTCCAGAAATCCATGCAAAATCAATGGTTTTTCCCTGTCACTGGACCTGACATGACAAAATCAAGTGTTCATTTTCCTCCTAATATACCATTATTTTCAAAGTTTCTTTGCACGATTCATGGCAATAAAGACTTGCATTTATATTTAGTTCATACTCAATTTTTTTTTGGTATAATTTTATTGATTAAATTGATACAATAGTCGTGTCACTAATTTATGCCAATTTCTTTGTCCCCTCCGTTACTTGCCATAGCTCTGTTCATTATTGTTTTTCATGAGCTATTTTCACTGAATATCATCAGACGCATGTGCGAAATAGTTCCACTGTCTTGCAGACTTCATAAAACATGTATTCAATAAATTATGACATAATGTTCATAAAAAATGTTTTTGGTCCCACTAAAATGTCCCCTCCGTTTGCTTCATTTCCAAGCTTACCAATGATAATTTTACAGAGCGATTTCATGTATATGTTGCTGAGGGTGGCAGGTTTTAATATTCTGCAATTATTTTGTGTAATCTCCAAAATAAAAAGCTGTAATGAGCGAAAAGCAAAAAATTGTTCCCCTCCGTTACCGTCCACTCCGTTACCAGATCATGAGCAAGAAATCGACATTTGGACCAAAAAATCTACTGATACGAGATGAAGTACTTCTGAAAATAATAGTTACGTCAATCTTTTATCATTTTTCCGTTTGTTGCTGTTCCTACAGTTGGTTTTTTACATCAAAATTCCCCTCCGTTACCACATTGTCCCCTCCGTTACAGGACAATTTTCCTATACCCGTTGTCCCGAAATTTGAGAATGGCCCAAATATTGTATTAGGATAGCCTAAGGCAGGCGTATGTGGAAGAAGTCGGCAAATTACTTTTTGGATGAGATACTGATATTCCAAATAAGATAGCTGGTTATAACTATCCTTCTGTTAGGTAATATGATGCCATGATAATACATTTTTGTCATGTCTTATATATTTCAGCTGATGGTAATTATTAAAAAGGTCACCTAACAGATTTCATTTAAAATCAGTTCAGGCAAAACCAGCTACAGCGCTGCAGGAAAACAAGTGGAACATGTGATGTTTCTTCATAGGATTAGTGCTGAATATCCTCAACCAAAAAGCTTGCAGGAGTAAGACCCTTCCATTCTCTGGCAGGCTTCTTTAGTGCCTTGTAGGTCCACATATCTTCACACTTTGATGAGATGTGACCAGCCGAAACCTCATATTTTATATGCTTAGCATCAGTGCAATCGACTGCCAATTCAAAGCTTCATCATGATATTCCCAGCCTCTTGCATGTTGCTTGGGAAGATCTGCCATATCCAGAGCAGAATATGCATGATAGTTTAATCAAAATTCTTGTATATTGTATAAGGATGGCCTAAGGCAGGCCATATGTGGAAGAAGTTAGCAAATTACTTCTTGGATGAGATTACTGATATTCAGAATAAGAGGGAGCTTGTTATCACTCGTAATATGATGCAATGGTGCTACATTTTTGTCATGTCTTAGATGAAGAATAATCATGCATTATTAGCCTACATGGATTATTTTGTTTTGACGTGAGTGTTCTCCATGCAAGTTCTTGTCCCTCCAGAGTTGTTTATTTACGTCAACAAATGATTGCTAATATACTTCGTGTAGAAATCTTTGGTTAGACAAATCTGATTTAGGGCACATGCAATTTCAATGAAGAAAATGCATGTACAAAAATTGTACATAAATGATGAACACTGATTCGCACGAAACAGCATTTAATTTTTTGACTACTATCGAATGATATCTGGGGCTTACAAATGTACACAAACATTTTTCTTTGTGAAAAAGAAAACATAGTTAAAAGCTCATTCCAAAGACGAAGCCCCTTTCTTTTGTGCTATTAAGCTCATTTTACCTTGGAGATTGCAGAGATGAGAGTTCTCATTAGAATTGCAAACCAACAATGCCATATAGAATTGCATGGTATTTGCACCTACTGAATATTTCAACACCAGGTTAAGCCGCTTTTACTGCCAAAGGACCTGGTCCAACTGACAGGAATGAACGATGAGGACTGCCAACAAAGGGTTTAGTTCCAAAGAACATTAGGCATTTATATACTGTACCAGTGAAGGTTGAAGTGTACGTTAGCATAGAGGCAACGATTCTTCTTTTCTATTTTTCCCTGATTGGACAGTGAGTTGTATTTTAACAACATGTGTGACAAAATCATATATTAAGCAATATTCATTTGCCTAATTGTAAAATGCTTAAAATTCTTTATCTTCAAAGAGTCATGTGTCAAATTGGTGGAAGTTAATACAATGTTAATGTGCCAAAAATGCAAAATTTTGTTTTGTTTCTCTTATAGTATTATACCAATTTAAGGAAGACGTTTTTCCTCAAGTGTACTTCTTGTCCTGTGCTTGGAGCCATGTTCGTACTGGTCATTTTGAAAGAAACCAGAGGCTTGTGTTTTATGTTGGCCCCTTGGTAATGTGTGCCTAACAATATCTGATTCATTTCCTTTTTTATGCAATTCAGCCAGGCAAAACAAATGCTTGTTTTTCTGTGTTTTTTTTTCCACAATAGAAATGTGTAGTCTATAATCCAACCCCAAAATGGAATTGTTTTAATTTGTCCTGCTTTGTAAGTAACTGAGTGTTTTGCTGAAACTTAATTTGCAAAAGCAGATTTATTTGCAATACACTGTCCACCATAACAAGTTTGGTCTGTGGCAAGTAACGGCAACTCCTTCATCTAATTTTATGATGTATGATGAGCATGTCAAGCTGACCAAGACAAATATCCCAGTGTTACCAATTAGGACAGGATGGTTGTTGTCTGTGCAGAATATCTATCATTCAGGCCTATCTTAATAACATGACAAATAAGACAATTATTTGTCACTTTCTACTACCAAATGTGAAGTAAATCACTTTCAATATTGCCATTATATTGCTTTCTAGGGATAATTGCAGTTGACTAAATCTTATTTCCAAATTTCAGTGATCTCATCCAAAAAGTAATTGACTTATTTCCATTCTAAATTGCCAGCCTTTCAGTGGTTCTGGCTTGTCTAATGCAATATTCATGCATTTCTGCTCCAGAATCTGATATTGGTAGCTAGTCCGTCCTGAGCATTACAGTGTTATCTGAATATGATGTTGTCAATCTTCTTCTTGTTAGAAATGTATTGACATGTATGTGTGGCAAAGACAATGTTGCTTGTCACCATGTAAAGTTACAGTAAAACAAATCTATTGTGATCTGTTTCTCTAAATAAAATTAAAGTAAAGTCAATAATTTACCACCAAATATCTACTGGATACAAGGCTTTGACGTTATTAGATTTTTTGTGTGTTTTTTTAAAGTCCAGAATAATAATTTTTGATATTAACTAAAAGTGGATTAGTAGCTCACTAACGATACAGTGAATTAATGCACCTTGCATTATGTGATGCAAATTCAACTGAGACATGTGATTTCAAATTCTATAATTAGATGGAAAATTACATACATATTCATTGTGTGTCTGAAGTATTCACCTGGCAAGGCTTGAACTAATGATAGGCTGTTGCCATTCACAAAACAGCAGGCTACCTGCAAGTTGCCTTTTAGCGCAGTCAAACACTCACCACCGGTAGTGCATGCACTGTGAGACATACAGCTGCTTTGCTTGAGTTTGGATTTTAAAAGTAAAATGTCAACTTTAAGTTTTCTGACTAGGACTTGGTAATCAGCATGACATCATGTTGACAGCATCAGAGATGTTGTGGTACTTATCTATGTTGGCTTTTCTAAATTCTAAAATTTGATGTGAACTTAAGATTATAATTTATCTCCATGATTTAGTGAAGCAAGCTTCAACCACTCATGCATTAATATTGGTCTTTCCAGTCAGTATACAGCACTTTGCAAAATATGTCTTATGTCAAGGACATCCTGCTGCATGTCAACACCTTCATGCTGCACTGGCACTGATTGCAGAAGTGGCGGTCTTATAATACAGGGACCACTTTATTGATATAATTTCCTCAAGGTACTCTCTTTTTAGTTTGATATTTCATATTTTGTGACTTCTTGCAGATTTTTTAGCCTACATTGAGTAAAACACTCTCAAGGCAAAAACGGTTTCAAAATAAGTTTTTTTTAACAAGCACATGCAGTGGTTGTTCATAGAGTTTGGGTTTTTACTTAAAACCCACAACCTCCGTGACAATACATTTGCAGTATTTCCACCAACATACATTAGAATGACATGAAGGACAGGCCCAATTTAAAACCAATCGGGGTTTTTGCGTGACCTTTTTTTTTGAGAGAGTATTTTATGTTGTATCGCAGCTGCCTGTACTTGTCTTGATGTTCTCCAAAGCAGTACTATAGTCTTCTATCATCCATCATTTGATGAGGAGGCATTGATCAGAGACACATACCAGACACCTGCCTCCTCAGACTGTGTTTGTTTACATTGACCTAAAACCTTGGCATGTTGCAAGACACACAACACCACAGAATTGAGGCCATTTTAATACACTCAGAGATCAGATATCAGATCACAGGTGATGCTACAATATGTACCAGACCGACACTATACATATAGGAATATTGTTGTTGGATGGCATATTATGCAAGTAGAAGATAACATAGAGTTTGCTATATAATGAATTCAAATTAAACATCATTGGCCAGCACCCTTCCTAATAAAATGGTGTCAGTGATCACAGTCAGGAATATTTCGCATAAAGTATAAAAACTTGAATAAAAGAAGTGATTCACTTGTTCAAAATTCCCCAATGTATCCCATGGCCATGGTTATGTCCATAGTTATTGAATTGAGATCAGTTGCACGACACAAAAAGGCAGTAGCTTACTGAATGTATCTATCTTGGGTGCAACAAAATGGCCATGATGCGGACATTAATACATCAGTAGACAGGGTATATCATCTTGTTGTACCGTACATGGCACTACAATACGTTGCACTGCCATTTATCTGTCTGAGCTTGAATATTTTAGTGCTGTTACGTGTGACATAAAACTGGCAAAGATGTGATATTGTTGAGGAGTCAGTTCATTGTCACGATGAAAGCTTGTATCTTTGGCTTTTGCCGAAAGTAAAGTTGCTTCCCCTGCGTTCTGTTTTTGGTAAACTATAACATCATCCGGAGAATATGACATGATGTGTCAACAATGCGAGGACGAACTACTCATAGTTCAGGAGGAGAACACAGCAGTGAGATGAATGATGATTGATATTGCCGTCTAACATAGGTCCAGTTGACCTTGCTTCTACTGAACTAACCCACAGTAGTTACTGGACATTAAAGCTTTGTGTTACTGAGATCTTCCCTTCCATAATTTTGAGAGACTGTAGGATGAATGGTCCCTTTGTGTTTTAAAAGGTTATCTTCTGGCTCAGTGGTGGCCAGGAGACTGTCAAAAGAGACTGACCTCAATCAATTATGGTCTTTGAAGAGACTGCAGCAAAAGCCTTGGACATAGTATTGAGTCCGGAGGCCTGTTATTAGACTTTCCTTACCTAGAAAAAGTCATACGAAAGGAAGCACTTTCTTTTCTTTGTTATTAATATTGCAAGATGGCTTAAATTTCTAGTCACAACAATAGATCTGGAGTGATACTGATACTGACTGGTTGCCTTCTCAGTGATGATGTCCTCCACATTGTAATGCTGATTGCATGTATTAGAGTAGTTCTATGAACTGAGACAGGTACATGCAGTTAAAAAAGCTTTTGGTTTTTGAATGTCTAATTGGTTGCCAAAATTCCAGCTGGTATTCTTTTATAATATCCATTGATCCAATGCAATATTGTCCACCATAACATGTTTGGTCTGCAGCAAACTTCTTCATCTTGATTAATTATATATTATGAGCATGTCATGCTGACCATGACAAATATCACACTGTTAACGAATAGGGCAGCATGTTTGATACAGAATATCTATCTTTTAGGCCTATCTCATTAATATGGCAAATATGACAACTACAAGGCTTAGATCCACATCTATATGTAAAGTGTGTAGTGTCAGTGCCCTGACAAAATGTACAAGTTTCCATCGTATTCAATCAATCAAATATTTGAGCTGTGGAAATAATTTTGCTTCTTGATCAATACCAACCAGCATCACTGCGCGGGTATCTGTTGTGTAGCAGCTGCATAATATAGCCAATCAATCTTGTTTTTAGCATCACCAAATTTGGGAATGTATCCAGTTGCCTTTTGCATCTGTTCAAGTTAAGTCAAAAGCGTTTGGAAGAATTTAAATTGTGTGTCATAAAATACTGTCTTGTGTGTGTAACAAAGAAGCTTATCTTTAAATTTTATGGAAATATTTTTCTAGCCATTTCTTCAGAAAAATCATGGTGATCTATTACACCAACAGTGGATTCTCTGACACTTCACCTGACAACTTTGAGAGATAGACTGCAAGATGGATGGTCCCTTTGTGTTTTGATACCTTATCTTCCAGCTCAAGGAGTCAAGGGTGGCCAGGATGATGTCAAAAGAGACTAACCTCATTCAATTAAGGTCATTGATGAAGCAGCCGCTGAGCATTGGAAGCCTAAAGCCTAAAACAAGACAGATGTTCTGCTTTCTGAAAACATTACAACAAAATTATTATTTGAATGTTCTGGTTGATCATTTGTACACTATTACCCTAAGTTGTCATGCTACAATGCTTATTGAAATGGAGGACATTTATTTGCGGAAAGGCAATATATACTTTTCAAGGTGACTGCAAATTGAAATTATTTCTAAATGCAAGCATTTATGTGTTGTTCAAAGAATATGATCTTATAAGTTATATTGTTAATTAGTCTCTATAAATGCTGCTGTCAGTGCACTGACTCTGGGCCTTGTAAATTATTAATATTATCCAGTACAACTTTCCAACCTACTGGAAACTTCTCCGCGAATAATAATACTTCAAGTACACTGTTTGCATTTAAGAGAGAACAGGAAATATGGGGGGATCAAGATGCCAATGCGTTAGCGGATGAGTCATACAACCATTCCAGTCAGTTTTATTAAAGATCAAATTTCCCCTCAGATGCTTCTTTATTATGTTTTGTTGATTGGGACTCTGGGATACTGGTGTGATTGATTCAAGAGATTTGTCACTTTCCACTCTGTGTGACGTAATAAACTTTCTCAATATTGCCATTTTAATATAATTATTCCTTTTGAGGCATAATCCTTGTTGACTCAACCTCATTTCGGTTTTCAGGGATCTCATCGGAAATTTAATTTACTTATTTCCGTTCTAAATTGCCAGCCTTTCAGTGTTTCTAGCTCAGCTAATTAATGTAATATTCATGCATATCTGATTATCTGATTCCGCTTCAGATATTGTTAGTCCTTCAAGAGTGATGTTGTGTGTTAAGTAAAATGATTTTGTGAATGATGTGGCTTATTAATGTGCAAAACAACCTCCCAGTGCAATTACAAAAAAAAGAGACCGATGCTTTAAATTATACATTGTAATTTTCAGACATATATAAATAGGCTGTGTGCCCTGTAATGAAAAGCCATTTGCGAAACAGCATGCTACCTTCAAGTTGCCTTTTAGTGCATGTTGTCTCAGATCAAACATTCATCACCTGTGAAGCAGTCTAAGATGTTCAGCTACTTTTGCAAGTTTGGAGTTCAGGTAAAACGTCAACTTTGAGTTTTTGGTGAGAGACATTCACCGCCTGTAGAGTAGTCTAGACCTGAAGGACTACCAGCTGCATTGCTCAAGTTTAGATTTCAAAGGGTAGTATGTTCAATGTTTTTTGCATCTCAAAGAGAGATTGCACTCACACAAGAGTGCATATATATAAGGACAGCTGAAGTGGTGGGCTTGTAAAACAGGGACCATTACAATTATTGATATACTGTGCTGTTTGATATTTTAAACTTAATTGATTTCTTGAAGATTTGCTAGCCTACATTGAATAAATGAGGTGTTCTCCTAAATCTTGCACAATATAGGATTCTGGACAAAATTGGTTTTTTCAGATGTCAAATGGTCTTTTGAAAAACCATGGTGGTTTCTGTGTAGAAGTTTTGTTTTTGCCAAAAACGTACAGCATTCAAAATAATTCATTTGCACAGCATTTCCACAAACACAAAAAAAACAATCAGGGTTTAGTCTTTTACGAGTATTTTATATTGTATCCTTGAATCTTATGTTCTTGATCCTGATGCTCCCAAAAACAGAACTGCAGTCTTTCTATCATATCTTTTGATGAAGATGCATCAGAGTCCCATATCTGACACCTGCCTCCTCAGATGGTGTGTGTTTTCATTGACCTAAAACCTTGGCACGTTGGAATACACATGATACCACAGGATTGGAGTATTGTTGCTGGCTGTCATATTTTACAACTAGAAAATAACATAGAGTTTGATATATTTCAAAGAAATCATATAAGTGGCCAGCACCCATTCTGGTAAAGTGATGACCAGTCTGTGATCACAGTCAGGAATATATCACGAAATACAAAAACTTAAATAAATCTAAAGATTCACTGGCTCAAATATCCCCCACATCTCCCATGGTTATATCCACACATATTGAATTGAGATGAGTTGCACGACACATGACTGCAGTAACTTACTGAATGTATCCCTCTTGAGTGTGACAAAATGTCAATGATACGGTACTAAATGTAGGATGAGGATGCATTGGCAGGGATAGTGCATCATTTTGCTGTGCCATATACAGCACTACCATACATTGCACTGTCGTAAAGTTGTCCAAGCTGGAATATTTAGTACAGTTACGTGTGACATAAAACTAACAGAGATGTGATATTGCAGACAAGTGCGTTGGCTGTCATGACGAGAGCTTGAAGCTTTGGCTTTTCGCAAAAAAAAATTAAAAAGCCAACAGATAAGTCATATCCACTTGGTTCTGTTTTTGGCAAAATATAATAAATGTTCTGGAAGATATGATTTGCTGCGTCTGACAATACAGAGGGTTAGGTGCTTCTTTTGCCCCAACTTGCTCAGAACCCAGTATACTTTTTTTTGTGGGTGAGGTTAGGCAATAGAAGTAATCATGCCAAATTTCAAGAAATTTTATCGTTGCCTAGGTGTAGCACATTTGGATTGAAATTTGCCAAATTTCCTTAAAATTGTGCGATTTCTTGTGAATTACTAGGTTATCTATCATATTTTTTTCAATAGTCTTCAATATTGTTTAAGAAGATTTCTGTGTCAAAACAGCATTTTCCATCCACATCTTACTCATTTCTAAATTTACCATCAGATTAAAGGCTCAGCTTAGGTTCAGGAAGGCACTGCAGGTGGCAACACTGATTGCATTGTCTCATAATGTCATAACGTTATCATTAATAGTTTATAACAAGGCTGGTTTAGTATGTATAGCATATTATACAACAAATAAAATTATTTTTCCCTTGATTACATGGTAACCTTTGTCAGAAATCAAACTTTTTCACTTCTTTGAATGCATTTATCAAAATAAGGCAGTATCTTGATGAAAACTAGAATTTCTATCATTTGAATGAGTAGAAAAATAGGAAGTTGCCAAGAGTTTCGAGACTCAGTGTTGAATGTACACATTAAATCATTTACTTGTGACACAAGTAGTCACTAAATTAAAGTTTTGTGATGTGACCAGCTGCACAGTACCTCACATGGTAAAAGTGTGAAGGACATTTCTGAAGTTTTAAAGGCCTACACAAAATTCAAATTCAGCAGGTCCTTGGGATATTCCTTTTGAACAGCATTCTTAGCCACATCAAGACACTAGGATCAAGGTATCTGTCTTACAAGAAACAATTATTCCCAAAGGAAGCAGGTCTTGTTGAGCTTCATAGCTCATAGGGAAGATATTTGGAAAAAAAACTCTGAACTTGTTTTACCTTTCTGTGAGAGAGCACATATTTCCTGTCAGCCCCAAATAAGATGACTTTGGAAATATTTAATGCTATGAGGAATTTAAAGCGTTACTGAAATAAAACACCAAGAGAGGAAAGATTCGTGCCACAGTGGTAGGGCACAGGACAATGAATATGTATGTACACCATTATATATCAAAATTAGGAGAAAATTTACCCCAAAAAATGTCATTCAGTGGTTTAAATTCATTGTCAATGGCTGATAGTGGTTTTCAGCCTTTTCTGAGCTGAAAGAGATTGTGGCAGACCTTTTGTAAAACTTCAGAAGGCACCCTATTTCTGATGATGTATTGATACTTGATCTTGTCTTGCTGTATTTCTGCTCTTCAATTGCAACTAGCAATGACTTGAAAAGGAGGGTGCTACTCACGTAGCCTGTTGGATGACAAAGCTTCTTATGCACTCTGGTTAGCTGTTGCATGAATAAAGTTATGTCTTTATTTGACAATTATAAATAAATAGTGACAATTAAGACAAGACTTTTTTGCTTGCAGCATGCAAAAAATTAAATGATTCGTCAAATTCGAGGTATTTCTGTATGCACCTCAGTTGAATTCAACCCAAGCAATGACCTCGTACTGTGCAATAATATCATGAAGTTATTAACAACTTACTCCACAATTTGGGAAGCTGAGCTGAAAGTGCTGAAACATCGTCTCTGTTATCTTGTTCCTGACATGATCGCTTTGACACTGTTTGATGATAACTTGCGTACCGATGAGAAAAACACATATAGTGCAAGAAATAAAATGTCCAACATCAAAGCAGATAAGGTACCTACTGCTTTTGGGAAGCCTTAAATTCATTTCCTGAATTGAGGGAATATGTGGAACTGTAGGTTAGTGGTTGCAGACTTATGGCATGCACATTGTTTCTTTAATGAAGATTGAACCATCCTTTTTGCAGATTGATGTACACATCCGAACCTTCTGAATGACAATATGCAGAATGCATATCAGGGAAAAAGATCTCCAGTGCCTTTAGGGTCACAAATGACTGTGCAGAAAGAGGGTAAATTGGAAGCAGATTATTAAGATCATTCAAGAAAGGAAGATCGATTTCAAAATGAACTTCTCTTAATTATCGCCAAAATCACAGAAAACAGCCAAAACTTGATGTTGTACACCTATCATATTGATGACCCTGGCGAGTGGTACAGTACAAATTTCTAAATGTGGCTCAACTTAGCTGCTTATAGCTATTCATTACTAGTCCTATCCATATCTATCCATAGCTATCCATTTCTAGTCTTTTGTATACACTGGAATCTCTTTACCCCTTGTTTAAACAATAGTAATTGTGGATAGCTATGGCTAGCTATGGATAAGTGTAGCTTAATTTAGCTTGGAATGGCTATGGATAGATAGCTAAGGCTAGATTTTAAATGACAAGCCACTTTTAGAAATGTGTACTGTACCTAGTACTTAGCTGACCTCTATCTTTCCCAAATGGTGTCTGTACTTCATTATGTATGTTTAAATCTGATTTATCATGCCAACTATGTTATCTCTTGATTGGCTATTTGTTTTCTTTTCTCTCGAAATTACGAAAAACGACAAAATTTCGATTGAAATGTGCTACACCTAGCAATTCTTCTAATTCCATGAAATTTCAGAAAAATGGTCTACATTGATAACCTAACAGAGGGGACAAAACACTTCTAGGGCAGGCGGAGGACACAGCAATGAGGTGAATGATGATTGACACTGCTGTCTAACATAGGTCCAATTGACCTTGCTTCCATTGAACTAACCTACATTAGTTACTGATCATTTAATTCTGTGATAATGAGATATTTCCTTAATTAACTATGAGAGACTGTGATATGAATGGTCCCTTAGTGTTTTGAAACCTTATCTTCCATCTCAGTGGTGGCTAGGAGACTGTCAAAAGAGACTGACCTAAATCAATTAGGGTCTTTTAAGAGACTGCAGCCTTAGCCTTGGACATAGTATTGAGTCTTGTGGCCTTTTATTAGACTTTCCTTATCTAGAAAAAGTGACAGGAAGGGAAATAAATTCTTTTTTCTTTGTTGCTGCTGGATTATATGGAGTTATTGGTAGTCACGACAGCTGATCCAGGGGGATACTGATATTGGAAGATAGCCCCCATTGTGGTGGTGCCTTCCACATTGAAAATGCTTTTGGCTTTTAAAATATCTAATCGGTTGCCATAATTATTTTGTCAATTTATGGTTATTACGTTGTAATACAAGACTTAAGGAAACCTTTGGGAATGATCGACAAGGTGAATGAACATGCAGAAGCTGCTGTCGATACTGATATTTGTGACTAATTGTGATTTCTTTAAAATATACATCTCTTTTTAACAGACCGGTTCTGTTACCATATAGGCAGTTGTTTTCACCGTAAACATATAATCTGAGAAACCAGGGACATCAATTTTCTGAAAGGTTCTATTTTCTCCTATAATGAAACAACTTACTTTCTTAATAATGCCATTATTTTGCTTTCAAGATATAAATCTAGCCGGATCTATCTGATTTCCAGTTCCAATGATCCCATACCAAAAGTAATTTACTAATTTCCATTCCAAATGGCCAATCTGAGACAGCCTGTGAGAGCCAATGGCTTAATATCTAATATTCATAGAATTCTGATTATCCGATTCTGCTCGAGACGTTAGTATATCCCTATCTGGAGAACATAGCATGCTCGGAGAGGATATGAACTTGATGGCGCTCATTTCATTACAGTCAGTAAATAAATGTCTTTTGATAGTCATCATGAATGTGTGATTGATTCAGTGATGCTATTTTGCAAAGAGCAGTGAAGATAGATAGATAGATAGATAGATAGATAGATAGATAGATAGATAGATAGATAGATAGATAGATAGATAGATAGATAAATACATACATACATACATACATACATACATACATACCTACATACATACATACATACATACATACATACATACATACATACATACATACATACATACATACATACATATATAGATACATAGATATGGTAACTTGATTCATGACTTTGAGTTAGACGCTTGAGATTTGAACCCATGCAGGCAAGGATCTTCATCAAAGCAGGGGTGACCTCTAACCACTCATCACCCAAAAGAGAAACAAGTTTTCCTTTTGCAAATATTATAAAACAAATATAGACTTTCCTCGCACATGAAAGACAGAGAATGAAGTTTCATATATAAACTTAGCTTCAGCTGGGTGTTTTTTCTATTAGTTTTGTCATTCAGGTCACTGCTGGAAGGTTAAGCCAACTTCCCTTGGCATTTTGATGAGGCAAGAGCTCCAATGTAAAAGCACTTTTTCTGCCAAGTTGAAAAATAAATATGCATTTGACTCAATTCATTTGGGCCTGTTGTTGGATGTGGCTTGTTTGCTTATTATTTTCAGCACGTCTTGTGTCTTACGACTTCTTGCGAAAACTTTCTTTGTCCACACTTATACAGTATGAATATAATGCATATTTTTTCACTGAATCCAATACATACATTGGTATGCAATGTATCACTAGAAAATAACATTTAGCAACGGTTTAGTAGTCACACTTACAAATACGAGTATAGGAAGGTTCATAAGTTGCAACAAATGTCACAAAGCTGTGCAATTTCAGCATTGCAGTGGTAGGTTGTCACCTTGACCGCCATTGCAGATTATTGTTGGAAGCACTTTGCTGGGCTTTTACTGTCAATGCAAATGCTCATAACTTTCCCCTCATGCTTTCTCCTCTGCAAAAACTACTTGCAATGTGCTTGGGGCAATTGGGGTGAATTGGTTTTCACACAGTAAAATTGTTTTAGCATGAGGATTCTAATTGTGCTCTATGTATCATTTTATGAATAGGCACTTTGTATCTGAAGTTATCACTGTACAGTCAGTTAAAAAATGTGTACTATAAAACGAGTATACACTCCTTTTATTTGTTGGCACCATTTCTTTTGAATATATGTACAAAGCCGTGATTCTTGTCAATCCGATGTATGTTTTGCAATGGATGTCTCCAACTGTGAAACCTTGATATTTCTGTCCCTATATCAATAAGTTAATATTTTTCAATATCAATCACAGATCATATCTTGTTATGCTCATTATCATGACTTCAGGCAAATAATCACATGAACTGTTGGAGTAATTAAAAGAAGTTATGATAACTCAGGGCCCTGGGGTATGCTCCTTTATTATACTCACTGAAACTGTGACTGTCCCCCTTTTGGCTATTACATTTTACCTAATCAAAGGGCTTGAATATTATAGTGAACCACAACTTGATGTAGAGATTGTACAGTTCACACAAAGACTCCCAAGCCTTTATTCCTGTTTTGGTCTGAAGGGGAACCCTAACAAGAATGACCTTTCTCTGAGATGAGAGACGAACCAAGACAGATTGCTGATGTAATACGTACAGGATGCATTGCTAAAATATCATCAGTCAGTTCACACGCATACAATGCCATACGTACATTGTACACTCTAAGCGTAAAAAATTCCAGTCAGACAATGCAGTTATGGGCCATCTCCCTGCTTGCCCTTCACCATAATTATACACTTCCCCATCAATTGTATTCTAGAGGCCTATCAAACTGTCATGCAACAACAGCACAAGCAACATCAGTACTGAAGAAGCCTGCTTGCTAAGCAGAGCGAAAGTCTCTTCAGGTAATTTTTATTGAAGTACTTGTAACAAGATGTAGCAAGAGAAATCAGAGAATGCTTGATGGATGGGGATTTCTTCATCAACACAATACTAGGAGATTATCAACTTCTTTGGCAATAGCAGATGACAAATGCACCTCCAGGCAATTAAACAATGCTGTTCAAAGTGTTCCAGATGCTGAATCTTATCCATCAAAAGTTTTCTTTTGGATGAGCTACATTTCATCTGTGTTTGCCATGATTCTTAAAGAGGAAACAAAAGACAGAGGTATGATGGAAAATGTATTGCTGGTTCCTGTTCAATTCATGAATCTTGAATTAGAAAGATGTCGACAAGTACATTGCAGACAGACTTCATTCAATGTTGTATATTCACAATTCATTGTACAATGTACTTCAATGGGAAGCTTACCGCTAAGAAATTACAAGTGCTTTCTAAAAATCCAGCAAGTTTTTCTTTGTGAAGACATAGCCCAATGCTTGCCATGTTATTCCTCATGACTCATTTGTCACAGAGTCCCATATCAGACACCTGCTGTTACCGCCAATATCCACTATTGTGCCAAATAGGCCTATTTGGCATGGATATTAGGCCTTTGGGCAAAATATAGGGTCTTTTGGCAAATTATAGGGTCTTTGGGAAAACTATAGGGCCTTTGGGCATTATGACTTCTTTTGGCATGACTTTCCAAAAGTCATCGCATTCTTCGAAATATCCGCGAGGCCTTTGGGCAAAATATAGGTCCTTTGGGCGCATGCCTAAATCACTCATTATCGCTCACTCCCGACTATAGTGGATTTTGGCAAAGACCTTATACTTTGGACACATGCCCAAGTCACTAGCAATAACTCTTTTAACTATTGTGGATTTTGACAAATATCCAACTTTGGATAATAGTGAACTGACCAATGGGAATACGCCCTAATATCTTGACCAATGAGAATCCACCCTAATATCCACAGTAGGGGGCACTGTAGTTAATAGTTTGTCCAATGAGAATGCCACCTAATATCCTGTTCAATGAGAATCCGGCCAAATATCCTAGCCAATGACAGTCAAGTCTAATATCCACTGAGCCATGATTGGCCAGTGGATATTAAGCTGCATCCTCATTGGACACAATGAGAATTCAATGAGATTCCAATCTAATATCCAACAGCCAATGAAAATTGAGGTTAATATCAAATAGGCTAATAGTGAAATAGGCTCTTTTATTTGGTCAGAGTCAAAAGACTATGTCAAAATCCATGACTGCCTTTTGTGGATATTTGTGGATATTTGTGAGGTATTATATATACTTTTGGCATACACACCTGCCTGCTCAGATGGTGTGTGTTTACATTGACCTAGAACCTTGGCATGTCGCAAGACATATGACACTGTAGAATTGGGACCATTTTAATACTTTCCGAGGTCAGAGATCAGATCAAAGGTGATGCTACAAGATGTACCAGACAGACACCATATAATGTAGGAAGGCATATTTTTGCAAGTATAATAATACATCGCTTTTTTATATATTCACGAAGAAATCAGATTTAACAAAAGTGGCCACTGGCCGGCAGGCAGTTTGTGATCACAGTCAGAAATCATTCACTACGTATAGCATAAAAACACAAGTGAAGCGATTCACTCATACAAATTTCCCTCACTTTTCCCATGGTTATGTCCTGGGATATTGAATAGACATGGGTTGCACGACACATGATGACAGTAACTTACTGAATGTATCCCTCTTGTGTGCAACAAAATGTCCTTGATGCGGTACTAACAGTAGGACATTAGTACATCAGTGGGAGGGTGAATCATCTTGCAGTGCCATACACAGTACTCACGATACATTGCACTGCCATAAAGCTGTCCAAGTTGGAATATTTTATTGCTGTTACATGTGACATAAGACTGACAGAGATGTGATATTGTAGACTAGTGCTTTGGCTGTCGTGAAGAAAGCTTGAAGCTTTGGCTTTTTACGAAGAAAAAAAGCCAACAGAAAATATGGTCTAGAAGATGTGATATGCTGTGTCAGACAAAGCAGAGGATACTGATTACACGAAGGACAGTAGGAGGACACAGCAATGAGGCAAAGTATGATTGAAACTGCCATCTGTTTTATAGACAGGAGTTAACCTGGCTATCAAGTGAGCTAACCCCATAGCAGTTGCCAGACAAATAAGTCTTGTTACTGAGATCTTTCCTTCGATAAATTTGAGAGACTGTGAGATGAATGGCCCCTTTGTGTTTTGAAACTTTATCTTCTGGCTCAGTGAGGTCCGGAGACTATCAAAAGAGACTGACCTCAATCAATTAGGGTTCTTCAAGAGACTGCAGCCTAAGGCCTGGACTCCTATGTATGGAACTCTGTGGCCTTTTATTAGACTTTCCTTTTCTGGAAAAAATTACAAGAAATGAAATCCAATTTTTTTCCTTTATTGTTGTGAGATGGTGTAATTGATAGTTGTGGCAGTTGATCCAGCTGGACACTGATTGCATGTAATTGAGGATATCTATGAACTATACATGTAGTAAAAAATGGTTTTTAGAATTGTCTTATTGGTTGCCAAAACTTATCCCAGCAATATTTACTTAGTCAATTATTATTACAAGACTTCTGGAATTTAAAAAATAACTCCCAACAACTCCCAACAAGCTCTGAAGATCCATCATTGAGGTTTAGAATGACATTCAAGAATGAGAGACTAGTGAATGTTTAATGAACATGCAGACATTTTAATACTGTGAATGGTGAGTTTAATATAATTTTTGTGATTGAGTATGATTTCTTTTGAACATAGTATCTGTTTCAGATCGATACTGTCACCCATGAGGCAGCTGGTCTCACCATAAACGCATACATTTTCGGCAGGGTTCCATTTTCTCCTATTATGAGGCAACATACTTTCTTAATAATGCCATTATTTTGCTTTCAAGATATAAATCTTGCCGACTCTATATCTCATTTCCAGTTCCAGTAATGCTGTCCAAAAAGTAATTTACCAATTTCCATTCCAAATGGCCAATCTGAGAGAGCCTGTGAGAGCCAATGGCTAAGCTTATCTAATATTCATACAATTAGGATTATCTGATTCTGCTCGGAACATTAATATAACTCTCCTGGGAAACATGACATGCTCCACTTGAGGTTTCAATCCATGCAGGTGAAGACCTTCAGCTAAGCAGGCCTGGCTTCTAACCATCCAGCTGCCGAGAGAGAACAAACTTCATTTTTGTAGATAATATAACCAATACAGTGGTCCCTGCGTTATAAGACTGCCCCTTTTGTGGTCATGAAGTAGTCTCTTGTCGGGGTGCGATCTCTCGTCGGAGTGCAGAATGCACCAAAAATACTACTTAGTGTCGGGAGGAAGGCGCCCACATAAGGCAAGTAAATCTTACAACAGGGGGTCTTACAAAGCAGGTACCACTGTGTAGACTTTCACACATGAAAGACAGAGAGAGAAGTTCCATGTGTGATCAGGACAGAGAGCACACTCATATAAAATTGGCTTTAGCCGGTGCTTTTTCTATTAGTTTTGTTATTCAGGTCACTGCTGGAAGGTTAAGCCAACTTCCCTTGGCATTTTGATGAGGCAAGAGCTCCAATATAAAAGCACTTTTTCTGCCAAGTGGAAAAATAAATATGCATTTGACTCAATTCATTTGGGCCTGTTGTTGGATGTGGCTTGTTTGCTTGTTATTTTCAGCACGTCTTGTGTCTTATGACTACTTGCGAAAACTATCTTTCTTTGTCCACACTTATACAGTATGAATATAATTTATTTTTTTTCACTGAATCCAATACCTTTTTTGCATTTTATTTATATTTCAGGGTTGTTTTAAAGACGTTTGACAGTGTACAGCCTTATTTCCATGAATTCACTCACAGTTTCAAGATGAATCATATTGTGGATATACCAGCTTCATCCAAGTTTGACAGCTGTGCAAAATGTGCCACCTTTTGTGTTCAATATCTTTGAATGATACTAATCCTTTGATGTTTCCTGTTATATACGTTGTAGGCCTGTACAATACAGAGCATCACCTTTGGCCTTATCTCTGATCTCTGAGAGCATTGATATGGTCTTGGTTCTGCTGTGTCTAGTGTCTGGCACCTGACACCATGTCAAGGTTTTATGATTTTTTAAGGGAACACTTAGAGGGTGAGTCCGGCACCATTAGATATTTGGAGGGGAGAGGTCTGTAATTTTCCTCAACGAATTATTTATTTCCCATTAATAGCGACAGTAGCATGTGACATAATTAAATCTTTATTTCTAAATCGAAAAACACCGTGTTGAGAAGTGCTCCCACCAGAAATTGTTTATTTCAAGACTGCCTCGAAAGAATATATTTATTTCACTTACACTAAACAAGAAATCATTTATTTTTTTTTTAAACTCGAAGACCTCCACCCTGGAGATCTCAGATTCAGATTCAGATCTTTTATTTTTCCCTCAAGGCAACAACACCAACAATATACACTGTATGTCAATTGATAGAAATAACAATTGCTCCAAGATTTGTGACCCCTTTAAGACATCTATGATGGTTGCAAGAGTAGGGATGGTCAAATACAAAAATAGAACAGTGATAGCAGAAGCTGGCCTGTCTCCTTAAAGAACGATTATCGAACCAAGTCAACATTAATTTTTCAAAGTGTAAAAGCTTTCACAGATAAGTACCCTATGAGGTATGCCTCACATGCCACTGAGACTACTCTATTGCTTACCTGGTCTGGAACTGAGAATTCAAAGGAAAAGGATATTTTAAGATGTTTCCTTGTCTAAGACAACAGACTTTACAAGATTTCATAGAACTTTGAAAGTCTTGTATGGAAAATGAATATATGATTGGAGACAGGAAAGAAAACTTTCAAAAGGCAATTTTAAAAATATCTTGCTGTGATGGAGTTGGTTTCTGCCATTCAATTATGCATGGATTGTGAAATAACTTAGGCACTCCAATAATATGGCTTCGGGTTCCAGTGTTTTCAAATTCTGTTTAGATATAGTTTGAGAAGCAAGACGCTATGGGCCGATTTCACCAACATGGTTTTCATACTAAGACCCAGTCTTAACAGCCTTAAACCTGGTTTAGTGAAATCCCTTTCACCAACTGAGTTTTAGTCTATAGACTGGTCAAGGTTCATTGGTTGACAAATATTGTTAGACAACTTACAGATTTGTGATCTCAAAATATTACAGTGGTGTCCCTTTAGGGTTGACCAGATATTACACGAGGGGATGGGGGAGGCTCTGGACTTTTGATGAAAATAATTGGCTCAGCACATGAGGAAAATAAATGTTTGTTCAGCGCATAAAAAAAAAGTTTTTTTCCACCCAGGCACTCAGCACAGCCTTCAATGAATAAGTCAGACACATCTCCAAAGCTGGCCAATGAACAAGGTTTCATGTATGTATGTTAGGCAAATTAGGCCAATTTCACCATTTCACACTATTTGGAATATCATAGAGCAAATAGTATTACAGATCTCAAAATGAACTGGTAAAACAAAAAAATTGTAACATGAAGATAAAAATTTGGATCAGTAATCAAATAAATATTATTGAAATTTATGCTATCTGGGTAATGAAATTCAGAAAAATGTCACTACTGCAGGCAGAGACCTCAACATCAAAATGTGACTTCTTTGTTTGGGATATTGAGACATTGACTTTGCAACAGCTGATCTGTTCACACAATATGTGTAAACTTTCACTAAACTGAAGTCCCTTGATCCTGCTCTGCTCGACTGATTGGCTTAGCCAGACCAGGTCTTAGCTAAGACCTGGCTCTTCTCTTTTAACCATGTTGGTGAAACCAGCCCTATAAGCACAAAGGATTGATCATGAATCTTGTTCACATAACTTGTGCTCTTTTTTTCACTGCCGAGTCATCCATTAATATGTAGTTAACAGATCACACGGGCGAGCATCAGATAGTTTTCTCATTTACCTACACTCTTAACGCAAAATGTACTTGATGGTCTATAAAAAAAACCCACAGCCGAAAAAAAGTTCTAAATTTTGTTTTGAGTTCAACTGAATTGCAAAGGTTCAATACTGGTTGGCAGGCCCTATGAAGGAGCTCTATGCTCCCAACTTCAGAAAAACCTGTTTAAAAGTTGAATAATGAATCTTTTAGTGTGCTTTATCTATACCAGCTTATAGAACCCTTAAAGGTTCCTTATAAAACATTTTTGTTATGAGTATAATAGTAAAGACAAATGAGAAATACACTCCTGCTCATAAATATGGAATACTTTTTTGGAAAAAAAGTGTCAAATAAAAGTAAATTTCAGAATGTGAATGTAAGCAAGGTCCATTGTAAAGGTCAAGTCATCTATTTTAATAACTCGTTGAAACCTCAACTACATTTTTTGCATGAATTTTAAATTTTCGGTTGAATGCACCTCACCTTAAAAGGCCCTCTGAATTTCCATATTTCATACTGCTGTATCTTTCCCTGAGGTTAACGCTGCAGAATGTGTTTGAAACGACAACTTGTTATTCCCTTTAGCGGTCATTGGAAGTAGTTACCATTGAATCAGACCATCATGTACTCCAGCAGAAGTTGCTGAAGTTATCAATTTCAATGGAGAATGTTGAAGTATTCCATATTTATGAGCAACAGTGTAAAACAGACACTAGTATTTGATTCTGATTCACATCATACTGAAGTCGTACTTGAGCCTGAGGTCGTCATATGTTCGAGCCATCTAATTAGTTAATATCAGCCCAACAGACCTTCTAATTGCCTTCGAAATTAACTATGTCATGTTAAAGCATATAGCTGCTTACGCAGGATCTCTCAACCAATAGCAGTATATAGTCATTTATGCATCCATCACTTCGAAGGCAATTCAGTCCTTTTGGTTCCTGCTGTAGTGACACTTCTGCATAAGTGTACATGGGTATACAATGCATCACTAGAATATCACTTTTAGCAACTGTTTTGTAGTCACACTTACAAATAGGAAGGTTTGTAAGGTACCACAAATGTCACAAAGCTGTGAGATTTAAGTATTGCAGAGGTAGGTTGTCGCCCTGACTGCCATTGCAGATTATTGTTGGAAGCACTTTGTTGGCTTTTACTGTCAATGCAAATGCTCATAACTCTCCTCTCATGCTTTCTCCTCTGCAAAAGTACTCACAATGTGCTAAGCGCAATTGTGGTGAATTGGTTTTCACACAGTAAAACTAAAACTGTACTTCTGGAATGGACTAGAGTGGCATGTCTGTTTTTTTTTTACTTGAAAATTCAAACTGCTCTTTGTATCTGAACTAATATCTTATCACCCTACATCAATTAAAGTAAGCATCATAAATAAGTATACACCCCTTGTTGCTATCACAATTTCTCCATAAAGTAAACAATTTAATTCAAAACCATAATTGGCATGCAATAAATGCTTTTCATTAACTTAGGGCAATCCAGGATATGTTTCCCATTGGATGTACTGATTTATTTAAAAATTTGATATTTCAATTGTTGTTTTTCAATGAGTTGAAATTAAAGCAATATCAATTCAATCATCGTTGATGACATCCATTTTTTGCTCAAAGTCATGCTTTCAGGCAAATAATCACATGAAATGTTGGAGTTATCAAAAGAAGCTATGATAACTGACAGGGGTGTGTACATTAGTGACACTCGCTGTAACTGTCCCAACATTTGGCTATTACATTATATGTAATCCAAGAGCTTGAATATCACAGTGAGCCACAAGTTGCTGTAGAGATTGTAAAGTTCACACAAAGCCCCCAAGCCTTAACTCGTGTTTTGGTCTCAAGGGGAACCCTAACAAGAATGACCTTTATCAGAGATGAGAGATGGAGCAAGACAGATTGACTGGCCATCCATCAACTGTAACTTAAGCTTTGCCAACATCTACAACACTCTATTTCTTCAGAGATGTCTTCCTGCTCACAACCTTGTTTATTCCTAAATAATGATATATTATGTTGGCATCATGCTTGGGATTAATTGAACACAATAACAGTTATAATGCAATATCCAGTGGCGTATTTTGAGGGGCGGGGACTGGACCTTGTCCTTACCCCCCCCCCCCCATCAGGCCCCTAATATACATGGAAGAGATAGGGAGTGCCGCTAAATGCCGCATATTTCATCCTCACTTCTCAGTGTAAGCTTGTTAAGCTTACCCTGACCACAAGATACATTGTTTTGAATGAAAATGAGTTCTGCAATGGGAGAATGCATATTTGTCCCATGTTATACCCCGGCATATCCATAAATGCGAGTCTTATTTGTAAGCTATAGGATCAATGCTTATTACCATGAGGCAGTAGTAGGATCCAAGTCTGCAAAAACTGTGCACACACAAATCTGTTTGTAAAAAAATTTTGTCACTACTCAAAGAAATCATCAAGTGCACAGAAGTAATCTAATCCGATCGATTTCACACAACTTTGTGGACTAGACAACAGCGAGGCCTATACAAGTATTTTTGTTTAAAATAGCAAGATCAATATGATGTATAATCTTGTTTGCCTTTCGTAATTTCTGTTGACTTTGAAGTGTTGACTTCATTCCAAAGCTCAACTTTGCCCCCTGCCTATGTCATCAGTCCACAGAGGACATGTACACTGTATGCTCTAAAACAAAATACCAGTCAGATAATGCTGCAATGGGCCATCCCCCTGTTTGCCCTTCACCATAATTATCCACTTTGCCGTCTATTGTGTTTAAGACACCTAATGGATTGGGATTTCTAAATCTTCATCAACACGATACAAGGAGATTAACATTGACTTATGTCAACACCAGATGATAAACGTGTTTCAAGGTGATTAAACAATGCTGAAGTGTTCAATTTCAGATGCTAAATTCTATCCATCAACGGATGACTTTTTTCAAGTTCTTTGGGAAGACCTAAATTTCATCAGTGTTTTGCCAAGAATCTAAAAGAGGAAACAAAAGGCAGATGTATGACAGACAATTAATTGCTTGTCCCCGCTCAGTTCATGAATCTTGAATGAGAAAGATGCAGACAGGTATATTGTATCTATATAGACAGATTTCATTCAATGTCGTATATTCAAAATTCATTGTACAATGTACATACATACTTCAATTGGATGCTTACAGCTGAGCGGTTAGAAGTGTTTTCTAAAATTGCACCAAAATACTCTTTATTTTCTTTCATATCCCAATGCTTGCCATGTTATTCCTAATGACTCATAAGCATCAGAGTCCGATATCAGACGCCTGCCTCCTCAGATGGTTTGTGTTTACATTGACCTAAAACCTTGGCACATGACCCTGTAGAATTGGGACCATTTTAATACATTAGGAGATCAGAGATCAGATCAAAGGTGATGCTACAATATGTACAAGACATATTATGTAGGAGGGCATTTCTTGCAAGTAGAATTACACATAGATTTTTTATATATTCAAGAAGAAATCAGATTTAACAAAAGTGGCCAATGGGCAGCACACAGTTTGTGATCACAGTCAGGAATCATTCACTATATATATTGCATAAAAACACAATGAAGTGGTTCACTCATCCAATTTTTCCTCACATTTCCTGCGCTTATGTCCTCAGATATAGAATAGACATGGGTTGCACAACACATGATGACAGTAACTTACTGAGTGTATCCCTCTAGTGTGTGACAAGATGTCGATGATGTGGTACTCATGGTAGGATGAGGATGCATCGACAGGTTAAGTACATCATCTGGCAGTGCTATACACAACACAACAATGCATTGCACTGACATAAAGTTCTCCAAGCTGGAATATTTAGTACTGTTACATGTGACATAAAAGTGACAGATACGTGATATGGCAGACAAGTGCTTTGACTGTCGTGATGAGAGCTCGTAACTTAAGATTTGTATGAAAAGAAAATTGCCAACATAAAAGTTGTTTTACACCGGGTTCTGTTGTAGACTATGACAAATGTTCTGAAAGATATGATAAGTATGCTGTGTCTGACAATAAAGAGGAGACTAATCACATCTAGGGCAGGCAGAGGACACAGCAATGAGTTGAAGCATGGTACCGCAGCATAAAGTAGGTCCAGTTGACCTTGCTTCTACTGAACTAACCCACCGCAGTTACTGAACATTCTAGTTTTTTGTTACTGAGATCCTTCCCTCGATAATTTTTAGAGACTGTAAGATGAATGGTCCCTTTGTGTTTTGAAACCTTATCTTCTAGCTCGGTTGTGGCCAGGACACTGTCAAAAGAGACTGACCTCAATCAATTAGGGTCTTTGAAGAGACTGCAGCCTGAGCCTTGAGCACAGTATTTATTCCGGTGGCCTTTTATTAGACTTTCCTTATCTACAAAAAGTCATACGAATGGAAATACTTTTTTTCCTTGTTATGCAAGATGTTGTAATCAGTAGTCACGACAACAGATCTAGAGGGATACTGATACTGATAGGTTGCTTCCAGTGAGATGATGCCCTCAACGTTGTAATGCTGATGGCATGTATTAGAATATTTCTAAGAACTGAACAGCAATATTTAGTTAAAAAAGACTTCCTTTTTAAATGTCTAATTTGTTGCCAAAATTCTAGCTGACCCTTTTATACTGCCCATTCTTTCCGTAAAATATTGTCTACCATAACAACTTTGGTCTGTAGCAAACTTCTTCATCTTGATTTATTGTACATTATGAGCATGTCATGCTGGCCATGACAAATATCCCACTGTTACCAATTAGGAGGATGTTTGATGTCCGTACAGAATATCTATCTTTCAGGCCTATTTTATTAATATGACAAATATTAGAACTACAAGGCTGAGATCCATATCTACACTTCTACATGTAATGTATGTAGTGCCAGTGCCCTGACACAATGTACAAGTTTGCATTATATTTAATCATTCGAATATTTAATCGATGGAATAATTTTTTCTTGTTGACCAATACAGTATTGTCTGCAACAATTGCAATCACTGTACCTGGTGTGCCAGTATCTGTTGTGCAGCAGTTGCACAATATAGCCTATCAATATATGGTTCCTGACATCAACAAATTTGGAAATGTATCCAATTGCGTTTTGCATCTGTTCAAGTTAAATCGAAAGTGTAAGGTGAATCACAATTTTGTTTAACAAAATAGTGTTTGGCGTGTCTAACAAAGAAGCTTATACCATTCGAAACCTCTGTTAGCCAATCACATCACAGTATTTCAGGGGAATAATTCCCATATTCTTTGTTGTCCAATTATCCTCTCATGTTTGACTGTTTGTCTCATGGTATAAGTCGGTTATTCGCCATGGGATCAGGAATGTGTCTTCATCACACCTCGGCCCAAAGGCCTCGGGTGATAAATCACATATTCCCTCTCCCGTGGTGAATAACCTTTAATTATGCATCTTTAAATTTTATGGAAATATTTTTCTATCTATTTCTTCAGCAAAATCATGGGGATCTATTACACCAACAGTGGATTCTCTGATCATTCACCTGACAACTTTGAGAGACAGACTGCAAGATGGATGGTCCCTTTGTGTTTTGAAACCTTATCTTCCAGCTCAAGGGTGGCCAGGATGATGTCAAAAGAGACTGACCTCAATCAATTAAGGTCATTGAAGAAGCAGCCGCTGAGCATTGGAAGCCTAAAACAAGACAGATGTTCTGCTTTCTAAAAACATTACAACAAAATTATTATTTGAATGTTTTGATTGATCATTTGAAAACTATTACACTAAGTTGCCATGCTACAATGCTTATTGAAATGATGGAGATTTATTTGCGGAAAGGCAATTTATACTTTTCAAGGTTACTGCAAATTGAAATTATTCCTTTATACAAGCATTTGTGTGTTGTTCAAAGAATATGATCTTATAAGTTATATTGTTAATTAGTCTCTATGAATGCTGTCAGTGCACTGACTCTGGGGTCATGTATATTATTAATATTATCCAGTACAACTTTCCAACCTACTGGAAACTTCTCTGCGAATAATAATACTTAAAGTACACTGTTAGCATTTATGAAAGAGAGAACAGGAAAAATGGGGGAATAAAGATGCAAATGACTTAGCGGATGAGTCATTCAACCATTTCTGTCAGTTTTATCAAAGATCAAATTTCCCCTCAGATGGTTTGCTGATTGGGACCCCAGGGGGCTAATTCGCGGACTTTTGGGTAGGGATGCTCCACCGCGATTTTGAAAATCAGAACCATTTTAATCTATTAACCGACCAAAACCACAAACCATTTTAATCTTTTTGTAAACAATGTCCACAACCAATTCAATCTTTATGATTTTTATACCATTGAAATCGTTTTTTCATGCCGATTGTAACGGTACGAAACATGTCGGGTAGGGTGGTCCAAAAACACTTTCTTCTAAATTTCTCTGATTTGAATGTTGCATCGGGTTCTTATATCAATAGAAGGTATTGTGTAAAAATTTCAGCAAGTCAATTAATATTTAGAGGTGGCACAAAGTTGTTGAAGTGTGATTCCCCAGCAGCAGACCTCGAAATCATTGGTATTTGCAAATCTTGCAATAGTGGAAATTATTTTTATCAAATAACCCTTTTTTAGTGTATCAAGGATGCCCAATCTAGTCCTGATATTCTTTTTGACTTAAAAAGTTTTGTAGCAGGTCAGCACAGATATTACATAGGTCAATTTCCAAGCGTTTTTTCATTAAAAACAGGCAAATATTTCACTTACTATGAATAATAAATCCAAAATTACCCCCACATATTACTTAATCTGAATTCCCAAAAAACCAAGACCATTTTAATCCTAGAAGGCCAAAAAACCTGTAACATCCAGCGGAGCCTCTATAATATATATTATACACCCTTTCATAGTGAGGATTTGGACTCTGGGACACTGGTGTGATTGATTCAAGAGATTTGTCACTTTCCACTCTGTGTGACATAATGAACTTTCTCAATATTGCCATTATAATTGTAATGCTTTTGAGGCATAATTCTAGTTGACTCAACCTCATTTCAGTTTCGGGGATCTCATCTGAAATGTAATTTACCTATTTCCATTCTAAATTGCCAGCCTTTCAGTGTTTCTAGCTTAGCTAATTAATGTAATATTCATGCATATTTGATTATCTGATTCCGCTTCAGATATTAGTAGCCCTTCCTGAGTGATGCTGTGTGCTTTTAAAATGATTTTGTGGATGATGTGGCCTATTGATGTGCAAAACTACCTTCAAGTGCAATAAAAAAAACAAAGCAGAGAGACCGATGACTTGAGACATGCTTAAAATTATACATTGTAATTTTCATACATATATAAATAGGCTGTGTGCCCTGTAATGAAAAGCCATTTGCGAAACAGCATGCTACCTTCGAGTTGCCTTTTAGTGTATGTTTTCTCCAGTCAAACATTCACCAGCTGTAGAGCAGTGTAAGACTTTCAGCTATGTTTGCAAGTTCAGGTAAGATGTCAACTTTGAGTATTTGGTCAGAGACATTCACCGCCTGTAGAGTAGTGTAGGCCTGAAGGACTTCCAGCTGCATTGTGCAAGTTTAGATTTTAAAAGTGTAGTATTTTCAATGTATGTTACATCTCAAAGAGAGATTGCACTCGCACAGGATTTCATACATGTTTAAGGATTGCAGAAGTGGTGGGCTTGTAATACAAGGACCATTAAATTGAAATATAGTCCTGCAGATATTCTCTTTTGAGTTTGATATTATAAATGTTTGTGGTTTCTTAAAGATTTGTTTGCCTACTTTGAAATAATGAGGTGTCCTCCCTAATCCTACACTATAAAAGGATTCTGGACTAAATTGTTATTGTTTTTTTTTTTTTCAGATGTCAAATGGTCTTTTGAAAAACCATGGTGGTTTCTGTGTAGAAGTTTTGTTTTTACCAAAAACTTACAGCATTCAAAATAATTCATTTGCACAGCATTTCCACAAACACAAAAAAACCAATCAGGGTTTAGTCTTTTACGAGTATTTTATATTGTATCCTTGAATCTTATGTTAATCCTGATGCTCCCAAAAACAGAACTGCAGTCTTTCTTTCGTCCATCATTTGATGAAGATGCATCAGAGTCCCATATCAGAAACCTGCCTCCTCAGATGGTGTGTGTTTACATTGACCTAAAACCTTGGCATGTTGGAATACACATGACACCACAGGATTGGAGCCATTTTAATATACTCATAGATCAGAGATCAGATCACAGGTGAAGCTGCAATATGTACCAGACAGACACCAGACATATAGGAATATTGTTGCTGGCTGGCATATTTTGCAACTAGAAAATAACATAGAGTTTGATATATTTCAAAGAAATCTGATTAAATATAAGTGGCCAGCACCAATTCTGGTAAAGTGATGACCAGTCAGTGATCACATTCAGGAATATATCACGAAATACAAAAACTTAAATAAACCAAAAGATTCACTAGTTCAAATTTCCTTCACATTTCCCATGGTTATGTACTCGGATATTAAATAGACATGGGTTGCACAACACATGATGAGTGATGACAGTAACTTACTGAATGTATCCCTCTTGAGGGTGACAAAATATCAATGATGTGGCACTCACGGTAGGATGATGATGCATCGACAGGGAAGATACAATATCTTGTTGTGCCATTCACAGCACTACAATACATTGCACTAACATAAAGTTGTCCAAGCTGGAATATTTATTACTGTGACGTGTGACATAAAACTGACAGTAGGGTGCATCAGTTGCCCCCTAGAAATTAAATAGTTGTTTGATTACCGTTGCCTTCTCCAGTATTGTTCCTTTTGCCAAAAAAGAATGTCTTGTCAAGTTTCAGAACAATCGGAACATGCCTAGGGGTGGCACACATGCCCCAAAGTTAGTCCTGATTTTGATGAAAAATATCTCATTTGAGAATCTGCGATATGCAATAATTTACTTAGTAATTGTACCAGAACAACTAGACAGGTGCCATGGTGTAGAGGAGAAAGAGAGCTTTAATTTGAGTACCAGGAAGCCATATATCCAACTAAAACATCCATTTCAATTATCTTTCTATGATAAACAAATTACAACGAAATAGAATTACGATATTGTGCATTAAAAAAAAAAAATAAGTAGATGTTATGCTATTACCACAATAATAATCATTATGTCATGAGGGATATTCAGATATTAAGTCCATTAAAGGACATCTAAGATATTTGTATATTTTTATCCTTAACATTTTAGTTTGCACATTATATTGCATTTTAAAAATCGGGCACAAGAATCAAATACTGGTGCTAACTTTAGAGGCTCGGTGTGCCAAACTTCTATTTCATGGGAAATCAAATGGGAATGTTTTGAATAATCAAAACAAAAAATAAGCTACAATGCATTGTGCTGTAATACTGATGTCAAACCTTTGTCTATAGGCAAATAGCTCAATTCAATGGAAATGGTCCAATCGAGGACACTCATCCACAGTGATGTGGGCATGGGATTTGTATCAGTGCTTAAATTATTTTAGATCAATTAAATTTTCTATTCTGTACTAATCTAAAGATCCTAATAACTGATCTAGAGGAAAATTTTCTTTTGCCAGATCACATTTGGTGTTTTAAGAGCTCTGTATCTAGACTTCAATCTATCATACAAGCTTATATTTTGTGATTTCATAACTTTTATAAAATGAATGGTTTTTTCGTCGCTCATCATTTTCTGGCCTTAGATAGAAAGGAATTATTCTTTATAAGACAACTCTTTGTATCTTCATAAGTTGGGAGTCAAATTTGAGGCAACTCAATTGAATCACCAGTCCAGCATCTCCCCTATACATATAAGTCAGTTTTGAAATATGACCAAAAAACTTTTCCAAGTTACAGCTAAAGTCAAAAGCACTGATTCGTCTTCATATGCATAGGCCTACATGTAAAGAAATGACTGCCAATGGCTAAGAGAGCCTTAACAGCCATTTATATATGCAGCTAGATTTTTCAGTATGACAAACTTAATTTCAAAGCTAATTAAAACCGCTAAGCTGTTGCAGTCTTACAAGCCAACAAATTTCCATGAAATATGACACCACCGGCTCCTCGCCCACTGAAGCTTGATTGAATCAATTATTTGACTTCTGCTGTAAAAAATACTAATTGGTCTGTCCATTGAGCCCCCTGTTTCAAACACCATCCAGGTACATTTGCACTGCCTAGTGTTTCTTTTCTTGTCAGCGATAAGACGAAACTTATCTGTATTATATTAATTCAGTGATGTTCTTTCCCAGTCTTAAATGTCTGACAGAATATGATCGAACAATCACACCAAAGATATTGAATAACTGAACAAGCAAAAAACAAAATGTTTTTTGGATAAATCTATGTGTCTGTTAGTTGGTAACAAACCCACAAAGAATTAGGAACATTGTTGAATTATTTATTCTGTTTACATCAGCACATGTATGTATTTGCGAAATTGCAAGTGACCATGAATTGGTTCTCTTAGTCACGCACCCATCATGTTGGTATTCAAATTGAAGCTCATGATTAGAGCTACAAGATGATATCATTTTTAATGTTATTGGATTGATACCCAATGAAATATAACAAACCGCGAAACCGACAAAATGGCAGAAAATGTAAAAATCCTAGAAACTTCAGTGCAAGTGTGCCACCCCTAAACGTTATCCAATTTTTCTGAAACTTTACACAATGTGTTTCTAGTATAAGAGGAACATTCCTGCAACTGGCAAGGTTTCTCCTTAAAAGTTGGGGCAACTGATGCACCCTAACTGACAGAGATGTGATATTGTAGACTAGTGCCTTGGCCGCCTTGATGAGAGCTCGTAAGTTTAGCTTTGTATGGAAAGAAAAATGCCAACAGAAAAGTTGTTGTACACTGGCTTCTGTTTTTGGCAAACTATAATAACATTATGGTCTAGAAAATGTGATGTGCTGTGTCAGGCAATGCGGAGAAGACTGATTACATGAACTTTGAGAGACTGTGAGATGAATGGTCCCCTTGTGTTTTGAAACCTTATCTTCAATCTCAGTGGTGGCCAGGAGACTGTCAAAAAAGACTGACCTCAATCAATTAGGGTCTTTCAAGAGACTGCGGCCTGAGCCTTGGACAACTAGAGCCCAATGGCCTTTATATTAGACTTCCCTCATCTAGAAAAAAAGACAGGAAAGGAAAAACATTTTTTCCTCTGTTGTTGCTGGATTATATGGAGTAATCGGTAGTCACGACAGCTGATCCAGGGGTATACTGATATTGGTAGATAGGCCAGGTCTGACAGTGCCTTCCAAGTTGTAATGTTGATTGCATGAATTAGAGGATGTCTATGATCTGAAACAGGCATATATAGTCAAAAAAGCTTTTGGTTTTTAAAATGTCTATTCGGTATAAAGAACTGCAGCTAGAGCATTTTTCTTCTGTTAATTGTTAAGAATTCACCATAATAAAACTCGAGATCTGGAAATCGAGTTTAATGTTGTCAATGACCTTTAGGAATGATAGATAAGGGAATGAACATGCAGAAGCTCCTGTCAACACTCATGTCTGTAAATTTATTATTTTTGTGACCAGTTGTGATTTCTTTCAAACATTGGCCTATAATATCATCTCTTTTGAAAGGACCGGTTTTGTGACAGTTGTTCTCACAATAAAAAAATAATCTAAGAAACCAGGGATATCAATTTTCTGAAAGGTTCTGTTTTCCTCTGTAATGAGGCAACTTACTTTCTTAACAATGCCATTATTATGTTTTCAAGATATTAATCGAGCTGACTCTTTCTCATTTCTAGTTCCAGTAATCCCATCCAAAAGTAATTTACCAATTTCCATTCCAAAATGGCCAATCTGAGAGGGCCTGTGACAGCCAATGGTTAAGCTTATCTAATATTCATGCAATTCTGATTATCTGATTATGCATAACACTCTTGGAGAACACAGAATGCTGGGTGAGGATATGCTTTTTATGGCGCTCATTCCATTAGAGTTGGTCAATGAATGTTTTTTGATAGTCATTATAGAGTGTGATTGATGCTATTTTGCAAAGAGCAGTAATGATATATAGGTAGATAAATAAATAAATAGATAGATAGATAGATAGATAGATAGATAGATAGATAGATAGATAGATAGATAGATAGATAGATAGATAGATAGATAGATATAATCTGATGGTAAATGTTTCCCTCAGAGCCCAGTTTTATGATTCTGGGTTCCCCCCTTGAGGTTTGAACTTTGAACTCATGCGGGCAAAGACCTTCAGCGAAGCAAGCCTGGCATCTTACCACCCTGCCGAGAAGAGAGAAACAAACTTTCTTTTTGCTTATATAACAAATATAGATTTTCACACATGCAAGATATAGAGTGAAGTTCCATATATGTGATCAGGACAGAGAGCACACTCATATAAAATTGGCTTCAGCCGGGTGTTTTTTCTATTAGTTTTGTCATTCAGGTCACAGCTGGAAGGTTAAGCCAACTTCCCTTGGAATTTTGATGAGGCAAGAGCTCCAATATAAAAGCACTTTTTCTAGTAGAAAAATAAATATGCATTTGACTCAATTCATTTGGGCCTGTTGTTGGAAGTAAATTTCAGCACGTCTTGTGTCTTACGACTACTTGCAAAACTTTCTTTGACCATACTTATACGGTATGAATATAATTTTTTTTTCACTAAATCCAATACCAGGACCAGTGCCATGAGTTGGTAAAATTTCAGTTTTGGGCCAATATGCGCATACATTTTAGGTCATATCTCAGCCCCTTGATGGAATTTTTGCCAGTATTATAGATCATGTGAAAGGCAAAGATGTCTTCTTTCATGTGAATAGCGGTAATTGGATCCATTGGTCACTGGTCTTGAAATAATGAGTGATACATGATTGCAGTTACGGAAATTTTTGGTGTCCCGTCTGGATACTGCATGTAAAATTTTTGCGTACAACTTCCAAATACAGGAAAAGATATGAATTTAGGATCACACTTGCAATGCATTTTTGTTCCCTGATTAGTTGGGCATCTTATGAATCCAGAAAAAAGGCAATGGGATGTTTCTATATGATTTTAATACACCTTTTGTAATCCTTAATTGGTGTGTCGTGGGTGAAGCTAAAAAGTGCAATGTGATTTTTGATGCAACAGATAAACCATTGATACCAACATTTTTGGAACATCTGATATGCCAGTGTTTTGCTCATGACCTTGTCTGTCAGAAAAATACCACTTAAATTGGCTGAGTTTATTGTGCCAGAAGCTGTGATGGCTTTTAAGATTGACAGCAGTGTGACATTCTTATATTCTGCGAAAATTTGTGGGACCTCTCTTGTTCGGGTACTTCCTGATGAAGGCTTGTTGCTTGAATTCTTGTATTCTTGGTATTATTGTCATGCTCATGAGCCTGGCTTTCTATTAGTGTATAGAATAGGGTAGAAAGTCCAACCCGTCATGGCATTAGAGCCCTATCTTTGAGACTGACAAAAAATGCGACGCCCTCACATTTAGTATTATTTATGATGACCTTTCTTCTTTACACGCTTCTTGATGAACGCTAGTTGATGGAAAGTTAACTTTAGTGATGTGCTTTTGTTGCTCAAGACCCAAGGTCTCTGTTGGTTTACAGAAAGTATTTGTAAATGCATACTATCGTGATATAAGACGCCTGTCTTTGTTACTGACAACAAATGTGGCACTCTTACATTTTGTAAAAATGTATGTTCAGACATGTCTTGTTCAAACCCTTTGTGACAAAGACTCATCGCTGGAATTTTCACTTGTTTGATATTGAATTGCTATACTTGAGCAGAGCTTAGCTTTCCATTGGTATATACAATATGGTTTTTAGTCAAACCTATCGTGGTATAATGGCCCTATGTTTATGGCTGACAAAAAGTGCAAACCTTGCTTTCTGCATTACCTGCTAATTCCACCATAGAAGGTATGATTAGGCAAAAAATGAAAAATCTGTATTTTGTTTGTTATAAGCATATTATTCAACAGAACTTGTGCAAGTTTCATAGTGATATCTTAAAAAGTCTTTGCTGCAGAAGTATTTGAATAAACCAAGGTTCGTTTTGAATAAACTGCATTTTAAGTTAGTATTTTCTTCACATTCATGTTTAAATTTACAGACATAAGGTGGCCTAGTCGTCGTAAAAACGCATTTACAACCTCAAAGTTTTGGATTTTGAATCTACTGATAGATAGGAAACATATTAGTGATTATTGATTTTTCGGCCAATTTGACCAGAAATTCCTAATTTTACCAACTTGTTACATTGGACCACCTTCTTTGCATATTATCTATGTTTCAAGGTTGTTTTAAAGACGTTTGGCAGTGTACATCCTTGGTTCCACGAATTCATTCACAGCATCCTCCAAATTTGACAGCTGTGCAAAAATACCACCCTTTATGGTCCATATCTATATGTGATAAAATTCTTTGATGTTTTGTGTTAAGAACGTTGTAGGCCTGTGCAACACAGAGCATCACCTTTGGTCTTATCCCTGATCTCCGAGAGTATTGATGTGGCCTTGGTTCTGTTGTGTCTTGTGTGTCTTGCACCTGACACCATGTCAAGGCTTTGAGATTTTTAAAAATACAATTAGCGGTTGAGTTAGGTGACCATTAGATATTTGGGTAGGGCAGTGGCTGAAATTTTCCTCACCGGGAAATTATTTATTTCACATTAATTGCGATGGCAATTATTCGTTATGAGTATGTGACGTCCTAAAATTATTAATTCCAAAGCGAACAACGGCCTTGGTTACACCGTTTTTAGAAGGTCTCCAACCTGAAATTATATATTTCATGACTGCCCCGAAAAAAAATTATTTATTTCACTAAAGCAAAGCAAGAAATTATTTATTTAAAAAAACTGGAAGCCCTCCGCGGTGGAGACTATATGGATGCATGTTTAGGGATGGTCAAGTCCAAAAATACAACAATGACAGCAGAAGATTGCCTGTCTCCTTAAAGAACAATTATCAAACTAAGTCAACATTAATTTTTCAAAATGTAAAAGCTTACATGGATAAGTACCCTACCCTTTGCCTCACATGCCACTGAGACTCTGTTGCTTACCTGGTCTGTGACTGAGCACTCCAAGTAAAAGGTATTTTAAGATGTTTCCTTGTCTAAGACAACAGACTTGAGCAAGACTTCTAGAACTTTAAAAGTCTGATATAATGTATTGGAAATGAGTATATGATTGGAGACAGAAAAGAAACTTTTCAAAAGACAACTTAAAAAGTATCCTGTTGTGAAGGAATGGGTCTCTGTCATTCAATAATGCATGGATTGTGAAATTAATTAGGCACTCCATGAATATGGCATCGGGCTCCAGTGTCTTTAAATTCTGTCTAGATATAATTTGAGAAGCAAGACAATGCAAGCACAGATTGATCATAAATCTTGTTCAGATGACTTGTGTTCTCGTATTTCCCTTCTGAGTCATCAATTGGATAGAAGTTTTCTTGTATACTTGCAAGTGAAGACAAAAGAGAATAAAAGTAGACACTAGTATTTTCTAACGTGACGCATATATCCACCTTTCTCCTTTGCATAATGGCACTTCTGCATGCACGGGTATACATTGTATCACTAGAAAATCACATTTAGCAACTGTTTTGTCATCACACTTACAATACGAGTGAGAGCAGAAACGTACATAAGTTGCCACAAATGTTACAAAGCCGTGAGATTTCAGTATTGCAGTACCAGGTTGTCACCATGACTGTCATTGCAGATTATTATTGGAAGCACTTTGTTGGGCTTTTACTGTCAATGCAAATGCTCATAACTTTCGCACTTTCTCCTCTGCAAAAACTACTTGCAATGTGCTAAGGGCAATTGGGGTGAATTGGTTTTCACACAGTAAAATTGTTTTAGCACGAGGATTCTAATTGTGCTCTGACTATGTATCATTTTACGAATAGGCACTTCGTATCTGAAGTTATCACTGTACAGTCAGTGAAAAATGTGTACTATAAAACGAGTATACACCCCTTTTATTTTGTTGATACCATTTCTTTTGAATATATAGACAAAGCCGTGATTCTTGTCAATCCGATGTATGTTTTGCAATGGATGTCTCCAACTGTGAAACCTTGATATTTCTGTCCCTATATCAATAAGTTAATATTTTTCAATATCAATCACAGATCATATCTTGTTATGCTCATTATCATGACTTCAGGCAAATAATCACATGAACTGTTGGAGTAATTAAAAGAAGTTATGATAACTGACAGGGCCCTGGGGTATGCTCCTTTATTATACTCACTGAAACTGTGACTGTCCCCCTTTTGGCTATTACATTTTACCTAATCCAAGGGCTTGAATATCATAGTGAACCACAAGTTGATGTAGAGATTGTAAAGTTCACACAAAGACCTACAAGCCTTTATTCCTGTTTTGGTCTCAAGGGGAGCCCTAACAAGAATGACCTTTCTCAGAGATGAGACATGGAGCAAGACAGATTGCTGATGTAATACGTACAGGATGCATTTCTAAAATATCATCAGTCAGTTCACAGTGGGCACGCATACAATGCCATACGTACATTGTACACTCTAAGCGTAAAAAATTCCAGTCAGACAAAGAGTTCCCCCATGGCCTAATTGTTAAGTGTGCTTGTCAACTGGCTTTGAGGGCACGGGTTCAAATCTAGGGATGTACCGAACCTGTGTCCGGTGTTCGGTTCGGCCTATTTCGGCACCTAATGGATTCGGTTCGGTGGCTCGGCTCCAAATATAGCCGGTCATCACTCTGGCCACTCGACTCCTACCTGCAGCGCCCCCATGTGCCTATATAATTGGAGAAGTCCAGTCATGCTTGAGCGACTCTGCTCAGCACGTGGGTAACATCTGCTGTTGCATAACAACTCGTGGACCTTCCAATGAACCGAAACATGAAACATCGCTTGAGATAAGAAGTATACTGGTACCTATTACGAATATAGAATGTATGCATGAAATACAGGTCTAAACCCCACTATTGCCTATATAAATCTCTTGAGCAAAACAACCAAAAGAAAAGCTTTAGAAAGGCCCAAATAGCCATTGCATACTTTGTGTTTTTATATATATAAAGTTTTATTTAACATCTGAATATCAAGAAGATCTATACATGTGTATTATAAAGTTTTATTTGACATCTGAATATCAAGAAGATACATGTGACAGCATGTGTTTATAAAGTATTTACATTGTTGCTCAGTATAATTTCACATTTATGAGGCATTTAGTATAGACATTTATTATTTGTTAATACATATTCAACACATGGATTTTCTAATTTTTTGTTGTCATATAGCACACTTGAATTGTTTATATGAAATGACATTCGTAGTGCTATGAAAATATAGTGTAAGGTGATATAAATAACAGCCTATTAACAGGCCTCTTTCTTTTTCTTCTGGGCTTTCTCAAGCCAGAAAGCCATAAACGAATAATCCCCAAACTATGTGGACACCCTTGTAACTTGCGTGAATGAATTATATAAAGGTATCTATATATAAAAAAATTAACTTTTTAAATGTGGATTGTATTAATTATTTACTAAAAGTGAATTTTAATCATAATTGTGTTTTGGCTATCATACAATAGATCATATATGTATGCGGATGGTACTATGCACAAAGAACTGTATAATAACACTGTGCAAGGGAAAAGTTGAGGAGGGACCGGGGGGGGGTTGCAAGGAAGCCGTCAGGGGCAAAGGTGATGGCAGCTGGCCAAGCAGCCGAACAAGCACACTGTCTTGTAACTCGCCTGCTACAATGCATATATTCATAATTACACCCCATAAATTATACTACAGTATATTAATGCTAGATTTTGAAACCCAAGAATTTCATTATATCAAAAGCTATTGTGGTTCAGCCGGTATAATAGACATGATTATGTAGTAGGCCAACTTAACATTTTTAAATTACGCATATTGAGTCTTGATAAACAGCTAAGTGTCCATGACTAATTAGGTATGCTTTTTTTGTTTAGTTAGGCACATAACGAGCATATTGATAGAAAGCTTATATATTATTAAATGTCGATCTGTTACTTTAATATGAAAAAAGATAAAATGTATATTGAAATAATTAGCAACTGAATAGGCATAAGAACCGGCCTTTTTGAAAATTGTAGAACAAAAATTGTGCTTCAAAATCATACAAAAAGAGTTTGTAGCATGACGTGCTAACATTACTGCAAGGTGCTTTTAAAATTCCAAAATTGTGACTCACATCTATTGGCCTATCTGTCTACTATTCTCAAATGATTGACACAAAGTTGTTATTTGTAAATTTGACTATTAAAAAGAGTGAATTATACTTGCAAATAGACCTAAGCGAAAACCCTCTACTAGCCCCATGTACGTTGCGCAACAGCTGTAGGCATGATTGCATAAACCAATCAACCAGAGGAGGGCCACCTGTTGGCCAAGTGAAAGGTTCGGTTCGGGTTCGAGCTCGGCCGAGCCTGAAGGCATGGTTCGATATTCGGTTCGGTTCGGCAAAATACTTGATCGGTACACCCCTATTCAAATCTCACCCTGGGAACTCACTTTAGTCCGAGCCCATGGGACATTAAATGGAGGCGGGTTGTATCCAGTATTCTATGCTGGGGCAACTGAAAGACCCTGGGCATCCCTGAATTAATAGGGTATGTGCCAGACTCCCAGTCTTCTCATCTCATCATCATACGGCGATCGCCTGCCTCGATATAGCCCACTAAGGTGCTGCAGAGGTGTAAAACACAAACAAACAAACAAAACATCCAGTCAGACAATGCAGTTATGGGCCATCTCCCTGCTTGCCCTTCACCATAATTATACACTTCCCCATCAATTGTATTCTAGAGGCCTATCAAACTGTCATGCAACAACAGCACAAGCAACATCAGTACTGAAGAAGCCTGCTTGCTAAGCAGAGCGAAAGTCTCTACAGATGATTTTTAATCACTGGATGTGGAAAGAGAAATCAGAGAATGCTTGATGGATGGGGATTTCTTCATCAACACAATACTAGGAGATTATCAACTACTTTGTCAATAGCAGATGACAAATGCACCTCCAGGCGATTAAACAATGCTGAAGTGTTCCAGATGCTGAATCTTATCCATCAAAAGTTTTCTTTTGGATGAGCTACATTTCATCAGTGTTTGCCATGATTCTTAAAGAGGAAACAAAAGACAGATGTATGATGGACAATTTATTGCTGGTCCCTGTTCAATTCATGAATCTTGAATGAGAAAGATGTCGACAAGCACATTGCAGACAGACTTCATTCAATGTTGTATATTCACAATTCATTGTACAATGTACTTCAAAAAGTTACAAGTGCTTTCTAAAAATGCAACAAGTTCTCTTTGTGAAGACATAGCCCAATGCTTGCCATGTTATTCCTAATGACTCATTTGTCTCAGAGTCCCATATCAGACACCTGCCTGCTCAGATGGTGTGTGTTTACATTGACCTAGAACCTTGGCATGTCGCAAGACATATGACACTGTAGAATTGGGACCATTTTAATACTTTCCGAGGTCAGAGATCAGATCAAAGGTGATGCTGCAATATGTACCAGACATGTGTAGGAAGGCATATTTTACAAGTAGAATAATTACACATAGATTTTCTATATATTCGCAAAGAAATCAGATTTAACGAAAATGGCCACTGGCTAAAAGACATTTTTTGATCACAGTCAGGAATCATTCACGATATATATAGCATAAAAACACAAATGAAGTGATTCATTCATACAAATTCACCTCACGTTTCCCATGGTTATGTCCTCGGATATTAAATAGACATGGGCTGCACGACACATGATGACAGTAACTTACTGAATGTGTCCCTCTTGAGTGTGACAAAATGTCAATGATGTGGTACTCACGGTAGGATGAGGGTGCATCAGCAGGTAGAGTACATCATATTGCTGTGCCATACACCGCACTACCATACATTGCACTGCCATAAAGCTGTCCAAGTTGGAATATTTTATTGCTGTTACGTGTGACTTAAGACTGACAGGAAGTGACTTTGTAGACTAGTGCTTTGGCTGTCATGATGAGAGCCTGAAGCTTTGGCTTTTACGACAAAAAAAAGTCAACAGATAAGTAATTTTCCACTGGGTTCTGTATTTGGCAAACTATAATAAATATTTTTGGAAGATACAATATGCTGTGTCTGACATTAAAGAGGCAGGCAGAGGACATAGCAATGAGTGAATGATGATTGGTTCTGCCGTCTAACATAGGTCCTGTTGACCTTGCTTCCATTGAACTAACCCACAGTACACTCTTAACGCAAAGGTTCTTGATGGTATATATAAAGAACCCACTGACGAAATTTGGTTCTAAACTGTTTTATGGTTCAATTGAATTGAAAAGGTACAATACTTGGTGGGAAGGCCCTCTGATAGGAACCAATGCTTCCACCTTCAGAGAAAGGGGTTCCATTGTTGGATTATCTGAATGTTGTTTTTGTTTGCTGTTGGAACCTTCTTAAAAGTTGAATAATGAACCTTTTAGGGTTCGTTATCTATACCAGCTTATAGAACCCTTAAAAGGTTCCATATAAAGCCTTTTTGTTAAGAGTGTAGTTACTGATACTGAGATCTTTCGTTTGATAATTTTGAGAGACTGTAAGATGAATGGTCCCTTTGTGTTTTGCAACCTTATCTTCTGGCTCAGTGGTGGCCAGGAGACTGTCAAAAGAGACTGACCTCAATAAATTAGCGTCTTTGAAGAGGCTGCAGCCTGAGCCTTGGACATAGTATTGAGTCCGGTGGCCTTTTATTAGACTTTCCTTATCTAGAAAAAGTGACAGCAAAGGAAATACTTTTTTTTTTCTTTGTTGTTACTGGATTATATGGAGTTATCGGTAGTCACGACAGCTGATCCAGGGGAATACTGATATTGGTAGATAGCCCCTATTGTGCTGATTCAATCCACATTGAAAAAGCTTTTGGCTTTTAGAATGTCTAATCGGTTGCCTAAACTCATCCAAGCATCACATTTATTTTGTCAATTTATTGATGTTACATTGTAATACAAGACTTATGGAATTCACAAAAATAACTCCTAAAATCTCAGAAGATACATGATTAATGTTATCATTATTTAAAACCTTTGGGAATGATAGAGAAGCTGAATGAACATGCAGAAGCTGCTGTCGATACTTATTATTTTTGAGACCAATTGTGATTTCTTTCAAACACATCACTCTTTTTAACATATTGCTTCTGTTACTGTTGTGGCATTGTTCTTACCTGAAACAGATCATCTAAGAAAACAGGGACATCAATTTTCTGAAAGGTTCCATTTTCTCCTATAATGAGGAACTTACTTTCTTATGATGCCATTATTTTGCTTTCAAGGTGTAATTCTAGCTAACTCTATCTCATTTCCAGTTCCAGTAATCCCATGATTTCCATCCAAAAAGTAATTTACTAATTTCCATTCCTAATGTGGTATCTGAGAGAGCCTATAAGAGCCAATGGCTTAGCTTATCTAATATTCATACTATTCTGATTATCCGATTCTGCTCAAGACATTAGTATAACCCTATCTGGAGAACATAGGATGCTGGGTGAGGATATGGATAGATAGAACTATAGATCTATAGATTCATAGATAGGTAGATAGAGAGATAGATAGCTAGATGTAAATATAGGTATGCATACATACACTACCCTCAAAGCCCAGTTTTGCGATTTTGGGTTCCCCACTTGAGGTTTGAACCCATGCAGGCTAAGACCTTCCGCTGAGCAGGCCTGACCCAACAGCCGAAACAAACTTTTTGCGCATGATATAACAACTAAAGACTTTCACACATGAAAGATAGGAGAGTGAAGTTCCATATGTGATGAGGACAGAGAGCACACTCATATAAAATGGCTTCAGCCGGGTGTTTTTTCTATTAGTTTTGTCATTCAGGTCACTGCTGGAAGGTTAAGCCAACTTCCCTTGGCATTTTGATGAGGCAAGAGCTCCAATGTAAAAGCACTTTTTCTGCCAAGTAGAAAAATAAATATGCATTTGACTCAATTCATTTGGGCCTTTTGTTGGAATCGGCTTTCTTGCTTGTTATTTTCAGCACATCTTGTGTCTTACGACTACTTGTGAAAACTTTCTTTGTCCACACTTATACAGTATGAATATAATATATATTTTTTCACTGAATCCAATACCTTTGTTGCACTTTATTTATGTTTCAGGGTTGATTTAAAGACGTTTGATTGTGTTCATCCTTATTTCTATGAACTCAGTCACAGTTTCAAGATGAGTCACATTGTGGATATGCCAGCTTCATCCAAGTTTGACAGCCGTGCAAAATATGCCACCCTTTATGTACAATATCTCTATATGATACAAATCCTTTGATGTTGCTTATTCTGCAAGTTGCAGGCCTATACATTATAGAGCATCACCTTTGGTCTTATCTCTGATCCCTGAGCGAATTGATATGGTCTTGGTTCTGCTGTGTCTTGTGTCTGGCACCTGACACCATGTCAAGATTTTAAGACCTTTTATAGTCAGGTCTCTTAGCGAAAAAAATGTGACAAACTGGACAAAGCTCTGAAATTTGGCATACAAGCTCGGTTTTTGATGCTCTATCAATTTTGCCTAAGCTCCAAAAAAATTTTTCCCGGGAAAGTCATTTTAAAAGCGTTTCCATGGCAACAAGTTACTGTTCAATTGCAAGTCAAGAAAGAAAATTCATTTTATCGTAGTAGACAGGCCACTTCAGATAAGGGGCTGTTTTTAAGCATAGTGATACGTGATTTAAACATCTGTCAAAATGTATGTCTATCTGAAGTTTTCCACAATTACTGTTGCTATGGCAACCAAACAAAAACCAAAAAGCTCACAAAATATTGTACTTCCTTACATAACGAAAGCTGTCAGATTAAATTTTATCACTGATACAAGTTAATTTATATGCCTGTTAATTGCCACAACACAGGCCTTCAATTCTTGTCTTAGCTTCAACTGATTCTTTCAGGGTAATATTGCCAAAATTCTGTTACCTTGACAACAAGCCACACTGTTACTGACCATAATGAAAAACATGTATCTCATCATATCAAGAATATGGTTTCAGTTACAGGGCTGAATATTTGCATGGTAATACCTGAGCAAACCATTGATCAGAAGCTGTATTTAATTCAATATTTACTCCATTTTTGTTGCCATGGCAACCAAGCAACCAGCCAAAATACAACAAATACATTTATAGTCAAGGAGACAGTCCTATTGATCCTGTACAAGAGGTGTGACATTGGGTATGATTACAGTTTTATTGCATATTATGATGGATGGGGTACCCCAGAACAAGAATCAGGCGGGTGCCATTCTGGCACCCTTGGGCATTCCATTCCAGTGGCCATTTTCCAAAATGGCCGCCGGAATCCTATTTTTGGCCATATATCCTCATATAATTGTCATAGGACCATGATTTTTGGGTCTAAATCTAGGTTTTCAGGTATAAGGAATTCAATGAAAGTGGTTTTGATGATGCCAGTTCAATATTCTGGCCGCCATTTTGGAAAATGGCCGCCAAAACCATATTTTTGGCCATATCTCCAGATATAATTGTCATAGGATCATGATATTTGGGTGTAAACCTAGGTTTTCTGGAATGGTGAATTCAATGAAAGTTGTTTTGATGACATCAAGGCAATAGTTGTCCTTTAACCCTCTCCTTAATGCAAGATGGCTGCCATCGAAACTCAAATGTGGCATTTTGTCTTGCAACATTCTCCGCTATGTAGTCAAATTTGGTCACTTTCGTTTATTTTAGTGGACCAGCCAATATATCATTCTTTACTGTTAGAGGCATTTCTTGTTAATGGAAGGTGCCTATGCCAATTAGATAGTTTTTTAAACAAAAATCCAATATTAACAGGAGTATAAATGTCCGATGGGGTTTCTGCAGAGGGCCATTTTAAATTGAAGTTGACAGCAGAAAAACAATTCCTAGAAATTACCAGCTTATTTCAGTTTAGTAATCTTGGCTGACACCAAGAGCATGATGTCAGCCTTCATTTAGCTTCTTGGTTGTCTTTTCACTACAACTTGTCGACTCTCCAAAAGCTAAATCAATTTCGCCGTCATTATTGAAATTGTCCTTGGAAACTCAGAATCCTGCGATGTATTTTCAGTTCCACTTACCCTTATCACTAGCAAACTCACTAACAATCAAAATGGATGTGTTGTATAGCCCTTGATTTCAGTTTTCATTTGACACCTTTGTTTCTTTGTTACTACAGCTGTCAATCTTGCAAGAGCTAAATAGATAGTTTTTCTTGTTATGACCACTCTCAACCCCCCCAAAAGCAAAATAAGTGTTGCTGTCATTACCAAAAGTATCCTCGGAAACGCAAAATTCTCCCAAGTATTTTCAGTTCGACCTGTCGTTATCACTAGATAACTCACTCCTGACCAATCAGAATTGATGTGGATGCATTGCCATTAATGTCAGCCTTCATTTGGCACCTTGTTTTCCCTTGCTATTACAACTGTCAATCTTCAAAGAGCTATATAAATGGGGTGCATGTTGTATTACATGGGAGAATTTTGTGTTTCCGAGGAGATTTTCGCCACTGACAAAAACATTAATTTTTTTTTGAAGGACTGAAATTTGTAGTAACAAGAAAATCATGGTGCCAAATGAAAGCTGATATCTGGGGCTATCCATCTAAATCCACTTTGGTTGGTTAGGAATGATTTATTTGGTGATATGGATAGGTGCAATTGAAAATACAGGGGGATCATTTTGTGTTTCCGAAGAGATTTTTGACATTGATAGCAACATTTAGTTACCTCTTGCAAGGTTGACATTTGTAGTAACAAAGAAACAAAGGTGTCAAATAAAAGCTGACATAAAAGCTCATAAAGAGCTATCCAACCACATCCATTTTGGTTGGTTAGGAATGTTTTATATGTTGATAAGGAAGGTGGAATTAAAAATACACGGGAGAAAATTGTGTTTCTAAGGATATTTTCAGTAATAACAGCCACATTCATTTAGCTTTTGGAATATTAACAGTTTTAGTAACAACAAAACCAAGGTGCCAAATGAAAGCTGATATCAAGGGCTATCGAACCACATCCATTTTGATTGCTTGGGAATGATTTATTTGGTGATTAGGATAGGTGGAATTGAAAACATAGGGGAGGATTTTGTGTTTCCGAGGAGATTTTTGACACTGACATTAATATCTATTTAGCTCTTGCAAGATTGACAGCTGTAGTAACAAGGAAACAAAGGTGTCAAATGAATGCTTAAATCAAGGGCTATCCAACCATATCCATTTTGATTGTTAGGAGTGAGTTATCTAATGATAAGGATAAGTGGAACTGAAAATAAATGGCAGGATTTTGAGTTGTCAAGGACATTTTCGATGGTGACGGCGACATTAATTAAGCTTTTGGAGGGTTGACAAGTTGCAGTGAAAAGTAAACCAAGAAGTTGGATAAAAGCTGACATCATGCTCTTGGTGTCAGCCTTAATTATTTGTTGATATTTCTTGAGATAACTAACCAGAAATAAGCCGGTAATTTCTAGGAATTGTTTTTCTGCTGTCAACTTCAATTTAAAATGGCCCTCTGCAGAAACCCCATCGGACATTTATACTCATGTTAATATTGGATTTTTGTTTAAAAAAAAAAATCTAATTGGCATAGGTACCTTCCATTAACAAGAAACGCCTCTAACAGTAAGGAATGATATATTGGCTGGTCCACTAAAATAAACGAAAGTGACAAAATTTGACTACATTGCAGAGAAAGTTGCAAGACGAAATGCCACATTTGAGTTTCGATGGCAGCCATCTTGCATTAAGGAGAGGTTTAAAGGACAACTATTGCCTTGATGTCATCAAAACAACTTTCATTGAATTCCCCATTCCAGAAAACCTAGGTCTAGATCCAAATATTATGGTCCTATGACAATTATTTCAGGAGATATGGCTAAAAATATGGTTTTGGTGGCCATTTTGCAAAATGGCGGCCAGAATATTGAACTGGCATCACCAAAACCACTTTCATTGAATTCCTTATACCTGAAAACCTAGGATTAGACCCAAAAATCATGGTCCTATGACAATTATATGAGGATATATGGCCAGAAATAGGGTTCCGGCGGCCATTATGGAAAATAGCCGCTAGAATGGAATGCCCAAGGGTGCCGGAGTGGCACCCATCTGATTCTTGTTCTAGGGTGCCCCATCCATCATTATATGCAATAAAACTGTAATCATACCCTAGATGTCACACCTCCCCTCTGTGACTCCCTGACCAATTGTAATTCCTGATCAAAGAAAAGCAGCACAAGTATAATTTCTCCTGATTTAATGTTGAAATTTTGAAATAGTAAAAAAAACATGGTGCTCACCTTTGGGATATGTTATATTGTGCATAAATTTAACAATTGTACCACAAGTTCACAATACTACACATGCACAGGGACCATATGCAGTCCTATATATGTGCCAATTTTCATCGAAATCGACAAGAAAGTCTTTGAGATATTCAAGTTTTTGTGTGGGAAAACTTACCTTTGAAGACCTGTTAGTTATGTTGGCCCATATTTATGGAAACAAGTGGTTGTCCAGGTAACAACATTTGAGGATCCATTCTCAAAATTTCTCATTCATAGACATGTACATCTAGACGCACTCATGATAACCAGAAAATGCCTAGTTTCTCAGCATGGTTTTGCTGCCACCAATTAACCCTGATTTAGCGTATCTACTATCCAAGATTTTTCAATTATTTTTGTGTTGCCATGGCAACCAAATATACGGGAACTCCTTGATATGTGTGAGAGTTCACTAAAAAGGTGACCAAAATTCATTAATTTCAAAAATTAGTGCTCTGCTTCCCAGTGCCTTCCTAAAAAGTGTTGAACAATCATTTTTACATTTGGCCAGTCGAATATAACTTGTTGTCAAGGAAACACAATTTTAATTATTTACCTTTGAAATGTTCTTTGGAGCTTAGAAAAAGATTAAAGGTAATTGTTTTGGGCATTCATAGGCATTATAAAACAATCAAACACATGGATACTGTTTCTCCCACAGCACTTATAGCATTGGGAAGTCCAATTATTTGTGTATTTTTGTGTATCATATCGTTGCCATGGCAACTATAATTATGACAACATGGAATTCAATATATGAATTGATAGCACTTTTATTCAGGTATTAACATGCAAAAAATTAGGACTCTATCTGAAACCATCTCTATGTTGCGATTGAATTAATGCTTCCATTCCTTTCCCCTTAGATTTGTGACTTGTTGCCATGGAAACACTTTTATAAACAACTTCCTCACAATTTTTTTTTTGGAGCTTAGGCAAAAAGTGAACTTAAGATCTTCAACTTTCATCATGGAAAGTTTCAGAGCTTTGTCCAGTTTGTCACAAGTTTGCCCTTTTTTGACCATAAGAGACCTGACTTTTAAGGGAAAAGAAGGGTGTGAGTTGGGTGACCATTAGATACTTGGGTAGGGAAGTGGCTGAAGTTTTCCTTATCGGGAAATTATCTATTTCACATTAATCGTGATGGCAATTATTTATTTTGAGCATGTGAAGTCCTAAAATTGTTGATTCCAAATCAAACAACACCGACTTTGATTACACCGTTTCAAGAAGTGCTCCCACCTGAAATTGTTTATTTCAAGACTGCCCCCAAAAAATTATTTATTTCACTAAGCCTAAGAGAAAAATTATTCTTTAAAAAACTCAAAGCCCTCCGCTGTGGTAATCTCATGGTTGTATGAATAGGGATGGTCAAATCCTAAAATACAACAGTGAGAGCAGAAACTTGCCTGTCTCCTTGAAGAACTATTATGAAACTAAGTCAACATTAATTTTTCAAAATGTAAAAGCTTACACTGATAAGTACCCTTTTATGCCTCACATGCCACTGAGACTCTATTGCTTACCTGGCCTGTGGCTGAGCACTCCAAGTAAAAGGTTATTTTAAGATGTTCCTTGTCTGAGACAACAGATTTTTTACGCAAGACTTCGTAGAACTTTGAAAGTCTTATATAATGTATGGGCGATGAGTATGTGATTTGCATAGAAAAGAAAAGTTTCAAAGACAACTTTGAAAGTATCCTGTTGTGATGGAATTGGTGTCTGCCATTCAATAATGCATGGATTGTGAAAATTATTAGGCACTCCATGAATATGGCTTCCGTTTCCATTGTTTCATATTTTGAGAAGTGAGACTAGCTGATAAAACCCTTAAAAGTTCCATATCAAACCATTTTGTTAAGAGTGTATAAGTGAAGAAAAATGAGAAATAAAGCAGACACTAACATTTTCTTTCCTGAGGCACACATCCACCTTTCAACCTTGCTTAATGACACTTCCGCATGTACATATACATGTACATGGGTATATGTAACACTAGAAAATCACATTTAGCAACCGTTTTTTAGTCATACTCACAAATAGGAAGGCACATAAGTTGCAACAAATGTCACAAAGCTGTGAGATTGCAGTATTGCAGTGGTAGGTTGTCACCCTGACTGCCATTGCAGATTATTGTAGGAAGCACTTTGCTGGGCTTTTACTGTCAATGCAAATGCTCATAACTTTCCTCTCATGCTTTCTCCTCTGCAAAAACTACTTGCAATGTGCTAAGGGCAGTTGTGGTGAATTGGTTTTCACACCGTAAAATTGTAGGTACTTCTGCTTTTGTTAAAATGAGGATTCTAATTGGCTCTTACCATGTATCATTCTACTAATAGGCACTTTGTATCTGAACTGATAACTCTACAGTAACAAATTAGTACCATGAAATGAATGTACACCCCTTTATTTTGTTAGCACAATTTATCTAGAAGTAGACATAGCCGTGAGTCTTGCCATCTATTTTAGTCAATCCGATACATATGTTTTGCATCAAGTTAAAATTGTTCAAAATCATTTCAATCACAGATCATGAGACCCTGTTTTTGCTCATTATCATGATTTCAGGCAAATAATCAAATGAGATGTGTCAGTTGTAAAGAAGTTATGATAACTGACAGGGGTATGCTCCTTTATTATACTCACTGACACTGTAGCTGTCCTGACTTTTGGCTCTTACATTTTATCTAATCCAAGAGCTTGAATATCATACCAAGCCACTAGTTGATGTAGAGATTGTAAAGTTCACACAAAGACCCCCGAGCCTTAACTCCTGTTTTTGTCTCAAGGGGAACCCTAACAAGAATGACCTTTCTCAGAGATGAGAGATGGAGCAAGACAGATTGACTGACCATCCATCAATCGTAACTTAAGCCATGCCAACACCAGTAACACTCAATTTATAGCTCTCTGCTTCAGAGGTGTCTTCCTGCTCTCAACCTCGTTTTATTCCTACATTATGATATATATGTGGTTATCATGCATGGGATTAACACAATGGGGGTTACAATGTAATATCCAGTGGCATATTTAGGGGGGGGGCGTTGAGCCTTGCCCCCCCCCCACCCACCGGGATTAACACAATGGAGGTTACAATGTAATATCCGGGATTAACACAATGGGGGTTACAATGTAATATCCAGTGGCATATTTAGGGGGGGGGCGTTGAGCCTTGCCCCCCCCCCAAATTTACATGGAAGAGATAGGGAATTCCGAGAGTGCCGCATATTTGTGATTTGTCTCATGTTATTGCCCTCCCCCCCTCAGACCATATCTAGAAATGTCCTAGAATATCCTTATTTGAGTCTGTTTGTAAGCCATAGGATCAATGATTATGACCATGAGGCAAGATAGATACAGATACAGATACAGATACAGATACAGATACAGATATATTTATTGTCACATAAGTGAAATTTGGTAGCATGAAATGTATCACAACAGAGGGAATGTGCAGAAATTTAATAAAGTAAAATAATCAATGAAAGAGTTGCAAGATAGTAGGATCCAATTACGCAAATACTGTGCACACACAAATTTATATAGTTTTCATAAATTTCATCTCCAGTCAATACAACTTCTGTTGTCTTGGTGTCTACTTTTGACAACTTCAATCTCCAACAAATAAAGGCACCAAAATAAAAGTGACAATCACGAGATTTACTGGAATAGTTATATTGCGGTTTGGCAACTGCAAAGAAAGATAGCATACAATTCAGAAAGCATGCTAAATGAGCTTTGGAATGAAGTCAACACTGAAAAGTCAACAGAAATTACGAAAAGTAAACAAAATTTTACATCATATTGATCTTGCTATTTTAAACAAAAATACTTGTACATGCCTTGTAGTTGTCTAGTCTATGAAGTTTTGTGAAACAGATGCATGCACTGGAAAAAGTATTTTGTAGAGACAAAAATAGTTTGGTGTAATTAAGGCAAACATTTAAATTATCTAGAACATTGTGAATGCAGTTAAATGAGAAAGGACATTTGTAGAGACCAATATCAGTTATTTGAGCTTTTCCACAGTACCGCAAAATGTTCCTGATGTGATATATACAGGATGTATTTCTAAAATATCGTCAATCAGTCCACAGAGGTATATGCTGTCAGTGTCACGGGCTATATCGCTCTGTTTGCCCTTCACATTAATTATGCACTTCACCATCTATTGTGTTTTAGAGACATAATGGATGGAGATTTTTAAATCTTCATCAACACAATACAAGGAGATTAACATTGTTTATTGTCAACATCAGATGACAAATGTGCATAGGCGTACGGCGCGCGCGATTTTTGGGGGGGCGAGCGACATTTGCCCAAATTTCATGATCTAAATTTATAAACATTTCAAATTAAATTGCCTGGAAATCATTAATTTTCAGCAGTTTTTATTTAATCATCTGCCCTCCGATACGCCTATGCAAATGTGATTCAAGATGATTAAACAATGCTGAAGTGTTCAACTTTCAGATGCCAAATTCTATCCATCATCAGACGATTTTTCCCAATTTTTCGTTTGAGTTTGCTAAACTCCATCAGTGTTTTGCATGAATCTTAAAGAGGAAACAAAAGGCAGATGTATGACAGACAATTTATTGCTTGAACCTGTTCCAGTCATGAATCTTGAATGAGGAAGAAGTAGACAGGAACATTGTAGAATTCATTCAATGTCGTATATTCACAATTCATTGTACAATGTACAATTGTACATACATGTACTTCCATTGGATGCTTACAGCAAATTCTCTTTGTGAAGAAAAATCCCAATACTTGCCGTGTTATTCCTAAAGACTAAAATAGTGGGCTATAACTAGTATAAGCTTTAAAAAACAAAAAAAAACTGCGCTTCATATGACCAAAGGGTTAATTTAAAAGGTGGACGCAAGATGAGGTTGCATATATGTCCACCTATATTTCGCTGGTTTGAAAGGCAACCCCCAATGGGAATATATATTTATTTACTTGGGCTGACTGCCCCCAACATAAGTATTGTCCTTTTTTACTGAAAATGATCCTTATATATGTGGTGTATGTACAGTGTATGTTGGGGAATAAATATATCTATCTATCTATCAACTACCTCAAAATAATAGAAAATTAAGGAAATTCCTTTTTTGGAATTACTCCCTTGATTTTGATTGTATTTGAAAATTTTCTGTAGTAAATTTGAAAAATTTGGAGCTCTTCATTATTTTTTTTGAGTTACGCTAATTAGTACAGACTGTATAACCTTATTTGGCATAGTCTCAGTAAAAACCTCCATTATTTCCAGAAATAAGGTAGGGGGAACAAGGTGGTATTTCACTTTACTCGTCAGTTATGGCTCTTTCAGTATGACATAATGCATCAAATGTCCAAGAAAATAAACATGTAAGGAGATCTCTTTCAGAATTTTAATGATGAAACACAGGGTCAGCACATCATGATTAAAACAATTCCGGATCTCCTTACAAGTTCATTAATTTGACATGTGATTCGTGTATCAGTTGAAACAGCCATAACTGACACCTTCAACAAAATGTTCTTTACAGGGAAATTTGGACCGCTTGCACGTATGGTAATGTATCAGATGGGTAATTGGGTATCATGAATGTCAGATTTTTTTCTAAAATGTCTGTAAAAAGAAAAACATCATGGCATAGTTGGCATTGCAGTAACACGACTTGTATTATGTCTTGTGAAGTCGATTGAGACAAGTAACATCGTAATAATACAGAGTGCACTTCTCAGGAGTGTAATAAAAATTCTCATATCAGGTAGTTTAGGAGGTTTTAGAGTCTGATGTTTGTGCCAAAGATTAATACTGCAGTGGGGATGGTACTTCATTGCCCTGATGCCATGCACTGCACTGTCATAAAACTGCCACGGTGATGTCATATTGTAACGTGGTGTGTTGGCTGTTTGCTTGGTTTACGCCTCTGCAGCACCATAGTGGGCTATATCAAGGCAGGCGATCACCGTATGATGATGAGATGAGAAGACTGTGAGTCTGGCACATACCCTATTAATTCAGAGATGCCCAGGGTCTTTCAGTTGCCCCAGCATAGAATACTGGATACAACCCGCCTCCATTTAATGTCCCATGGGCTCGGACTATTTAAAGTGAGTTCCCGGGGTGAGATTTGAACCCACGCCCTCAAAGCCAGTTGACAAGCGCACTTACCAATTAGGCCACGGGGGAATGTGTGTTGACTGTCAATATACTCATAATGTTCAGAGGTCTTCAACACACCATACATGTCAGAACCTAAGAATTTGGTGGATCCATTGATTGTCCGAAGAGTCAGGGTGAAATTTTCATGTATGTGACGACCAATAAGAACTTGAGAAGGCACCAGTTCACTTAAACATTACCACCTTTCTCCCTCACTCAATTGCACTCATGCATTTATAAACTTGGAAAAGTGTAATTGTAAAGTTTCCATAAACATGTCATAAAACTGTGAGATTGTAGTGTTAGGTTGTATGACTTCCTGACTGCTGCAGCAGATCATTGTCAGACGCACTTTGTTTGCCTTTTATTGCCAGTACTTTCAACATGCTATGGACAGTAGTGGTGAATCGGTTTTCACACAATGGAACTCTGCTGCTGGACATGGTGGTGAACTCCCAGCACGAAGGTTGCCCGTCTTGTTTGTATGATGATTGCAACTGCAAAGAATGATAAGCTTAAGTCCATATAGTAATTTTGTGTCATTTCATCAAATACCAGAACATTTTCCGGCTCAAGTTAGGAATCCAACAAGTAGTGACCTCCCCCAACTGAATAAATGGCAGGATTGGTTGAAAAGGTGTGAACAACTGTGAGTACGCCAATCCAGTGGCTCATTAAGTCCAGGGAGGTCACTAATAGTTGGTTACTTAACTTGAGCCGAAACATTGATTCTGGTAAATTTTCAAGGCATTTTGAATCAGTCGAGTGGGAGCCATTTTTTAAATTGACACTGAATTACCCAATAAAATCTTCTAAACTTCTGTTTTGGCCCAAGGAGAATCCTAACAAGAATGACCTTTCTCAGGGATGAAAGACAGAGCAAGACAGATTGACCGACCATCCATCAATTGTAACATTAGCCTTGCCAACATCTATAACACTAAATTTATAGCTCTCTGCTTCAGAGGCGTCTTCTTACTTTCAGCCTTGTGCAAGTTGCACATGATGATATATCTGTCTATATGCAGCGAAGGTGACCATCGTTTTATTCCAAATATAATAAGTTTTCAAGATGCCATTCCCTTACATGAGTCAGATTTTCTGCCAGTGCAGCTTCTGATATCATGGGTCTGTTTTTTGACAGTCTAAATCTTTAGGCAAATGAAATCACCAAAATGACCACTAGAGAGGATATATTGCAATTTTAGTCACTTGTGTGACAAGTTACAACTGAATAGCTATAGCTACAATTCAACTGCATGACATGCGATTCAGAAAGCCTCCTGCATATAAGGTTTGGAATACAGTCCACACTGAACAATTAACAAACATTCAGGGAAACAAACAACACTTTTGCATAAGTTAATTTGATTTTGCCTTAAAAAAGGAGTTGTACATACCTTGCAGTTGTCTAGTCTACAAAGGTCTCTGATCGAAACAGATTGGCTAACATTAGTTTTTGGTATAGCAAATATAGTCTTTGAGCAGTGACAAAATTGTTATATTGAAAAAATTACGGAAATATCTTTGTCTTTTTCTTTGCTGTTTTTTTCCTCGCCAAGAAACTTGTCACCCATCACAAAATTATTGCAGCCAGATTGAAAAGCAAATTTGATTCTAAATTTAGTCATTGATAACATTTAAACTTTTCTGAAAAAAAAAGAAGATCTGTTACAGTTTCTGATTTCATTGGAAGCCTGTATCATTTGATCTCTAACGCATTTTTAGACAGTCCACAGATCCTGTGATACTCTACTGTACTGGTACACGTATGTACCATATAAACACAAATTCCATTTGGACGATTGTTGTAAAAGCTAGTTTGTCTGAATGCCCATTACTTTACGCCATAATTATCCCCTTCCCATCTGTTGTGTTTTACAGACCTGATGATTGGGATTTGATATTTGTCATTGGCAAGGAGATTATCAACTACATTGTCAATAGCAGATCTATAACAAATGCACCTCCAGGTGATTAAACAAGGCTTTTAAGTGTTCCAGAAGCTGAATCCTATCCATCCCTGTATGATTCATCTTTTCCTTCGGATGAGCTAAATTGCATCAGAGTTTTGCCATGAATCTTAGAAGGAAACAAAAGGCAGATGTATGACAAACAATGTATTGCTTGTCCCTGTTCTTGAAAGTCATTAATCTTGAATGACAAAGATTTTCTGTGGGTAGGTACATTGCAGATACATTTTATTTAGTGCTGCATTCACAATTCATTGCATAATGTACAGACTTCAGTTGGATGCTAATTACTGTTGGGAATTACAAGTTGCACTCTGATTTTCCTAATTTCCCAGACGCAGTATGTGAGGACATATCATACATCATGTACTTGTCAATTTTTGCTTTTCTATGTGCGGTCAAATCCCTGCCCTTGCCACGTTAGAAGAACCCTCGGAAATAGCTTTCAAGCTGAATGCGCTCGCAAAAGAAATTTCGATAGGATTATAATAGGGGGGCTTCTTGCCCCTGATGGGTGGGGTAAGGAGGTCATTTTCAATTTTTTTTACAAAATTGGCTGTAACTCCTTTATTAAAATTGGTAGACATTTGTTTCACTAGTTATGAGTAGAGTCAAGTGATCCCTTTCTGACAGCGTAAGCATTCAAATAATCAACCATAAATAGTAGGTCAAATCGCACCTTGAAGTTAAGGCCAAATTTTTTCTATTTCAATTAGCTATTCTATCAAGATTTAAGGCAACGTACACATTATTGAATGGTTCCTGAAGCAGCTTTGAGGACCTAGTGAAGGGGGCCTCATTTCCCATACGGTGTGGGGCCTCTCGCCCCTAACCCATATATATTAATTTGACCTCTATGATCCAAATCATATTTATGTGATGGTCATTAAGTGAAGCAATGCCGATATCAATTATACTTTTAAAAATTTCAAAAGTTATTTCTGACAACCCCTTTCAAAGAACGAAGTTACAAAAACCATGCACATTTTTTTGTTTCTTTCATTTCTACTATGGTTAGATGTTGTTTGTCCTGAACATTTGTGACGTCACCTAAAAAGCAAACCTAGGAAAACGCACCAAAAATGTAAATTTAGACCCGGGGGGGGGGGCTCTCACCTAACCTGGGCATTTTGCCCCTTCCTACTCTACACGCAAGGCGTATTTTCACTAATATTGTGCTAATGCCTTTTCTGATCTCAAGTAGATTAGTGTGGCCTTGATACTGATGCTCTTCTATTCTTTCTGGGAAAAGGTGTCAAGGCTTTGCTTAATGAAACATACAAAATGTGTGAACATTCGACTGCTTCTCTCTGTTTTATATAATTGCTCCCACAACCTGCATAATAAAATACTTTTCATTTTTTGTAGGGACCATCTCAGATCTGTGTTGTATACTCCAAATTAGGAAGTAATTGACATGGAAGGTCCCTTACTATTGGGACAAAAATAATCAGCCAAGTGCTATGTGTCATCAATTTATGTGTACTGCAGTGGTGTTCTACTTGAGGGTACGCGTTCTTATTGAGTTGTGGACAGCGTTCTTAATGAGTTGTGGACAGCGTTCTTATTGAGTTGTGGACACGTTCTAATGGAGTATTTATGAGTAAGTGTCAAAATACTCAAATATTAAACTTCTCACAACTGCTCTAATGTTCATAAGCACATGGAAAGGGTAACAATCCAAATATGCAAGTCAGAATTAATTGTTATAGAAATAGAAATTTCATGTTCATGATAGATAATGTAAAAGGCTCATTAATTGCCTGGTTTGGTAATTGTGATTCCAACACTTGTATTTAGGCATGCCTAATCATGAGGTAACATTGTAGGTAGGTTTGTTAAATCACAGTTATAGGAACGGTACATTGGAGGTAGATGTAACAGCACATACATAAGAAATCAATAGAATATTACAGATATGTGTTCGAAGAACCTCATATGTGCTAGTTATATCCCGCGTTTGAGGGAATATGTGATATATACCGAGGCGCTAGCCGAGGTGTATATCACATATTCACGAAAACAAGGGATATAACTAACTTATACCTTAAACAAAACAACATAAAACATAAACAACGAGATTTTGAAAAGAAAATAAAACAAGAAGGATTTGAGAGAAGCAGAAAACAGCTACAAACAATTTGCCAAGAGGGATTAATTTAATAACTTGAAAGTATCAGTTGAAGAAAAAAAAACCAAAAGGCAACATGGTAAAAATATATTTGATATGAAATTCTAACTTATTTTGAGAATTTTCTTGGTTATACAAGGCCTATGCATGTGAAAGGTATTATAAATTATCAGTCAAATACTTAAAAAGCTTAAAAATTTCCTGTATATTTCTTAATCTGATTGAAGAAGCATTAAATTTTGTGATTTCAATACTTGGCATAGGCATATAAGTCTCCCAATTACCCACTTCAATATATGCTCAGATAATATAATAAGCTAATAAGTAGCAAAATTATTAGAAAAAATATAGGGAGTGAAAATTTTTTGAAAGTGGAAACTAAAACCGGTCGAATATTGAACAAATATATGTGAAAAAAATTGATTAAAAAATGAAAAGAAAAATTTGAAAAAAGATGAGGGCAAAAAATGCAGGGAAAAAATGTTTGTGGAAAAAAAAGATTTGAAAAAAGAAATTTTGGGAGAAAAAAATAAAAAAATATATACATAATAGGAGAAAATATCTGGGGGGAGGGGTCGGGAGAGGGAATTGGAAAAAAAATATTCGGGATAATAGGCAAAGAAAAAAATGTGGGAAAAAATATTTTAAAAATCAGGAGAATGTATCATATAGGCATTTGGATTGTTAGAGGGTGACCATCAGATATCAAGGGGGAGGGGGGGGGTCTTGGAGTTTTCATTTCATGTTGACAGCAGCAGTAATTAGACCTATTTATTCCGAGTGTGTTTTTATGAAAAAATGCCACGTAATGAAATACCCCCACCACCTGTAATTACTTATTTTAAGACTGGTCAAAAGTTTATTTATTTATTTTACCAAAACATGACAAGACATTTTTAATAGTGTAAGCCTTCTCCCCCTCGCTGATATCTAATATGGTTGAACCCTTACCATTGGTCATGATATTTGCATTAAAAATCTGGATTGGGTTGGAATTAAAGGATTTAAGGATTTGTCAAAGGCTTTAGGTCTCATTGTACTTTTGTTTATTTTTGTTGGCAATTCACAGTTTGGTGTAGTTTTGATGTTTGCGTTACGAGATTTGTTAAACAATGAGGCTTATATATCCAATATACTCCCATGGGCGTATAAGTGAACAACAAAGAATATAGGATATATACCAGCCAAATACAGGCTTCTGATTGGCTGATGGCTCATAGGTATGGTATAATTAATACCAGGTCCCTACAATTATTTTTTTAAAAAGAATTTCTTGTTCATTACAGAAAGAAAAATGTGGATTACTTCTTGTATAAAGGCAAGAAATAAATTGCCTGCATTTTAAAAAAGCCAATCCTTATGGAGTTTAATTTTGGATTTTTTGGTTGAAAATCATTTTAAGAAGACTGGTTTAGGAAATATATATAAACATTTATATGCTTATTTTGACATCAATAACATTTTAGGATACATTCTCATGAATATCATAGCCAACAGGTATAGTATATATATTTCAGTTGTGGTTGTCAGGAGGAATGTTTGAAACAAGGAGCTGTTATTACTCACCCACTTGTATTAGACTCAGTAGACTCAAGCTAGATGTAATTAATTCATTAATGTGTAAGAAATTTTAACATTGCATTAGACTATACCTGCACATTTTAGTGTGTCAGGTGGGTATCATGAATGTGTCAAAAATTTTAAAAAGCAGTTCGAAAAAAACCCCAAAAAAAAACAATATGGCATTGCACTCACATGACTGGCGCTCTATAGATGTCCCTGTGAAGTCATTAAGGTGACTCAACCGTGGTACACTGCACATACTTCTGAGCAGCCTGGTTGCCTAGCAACATAGCGTCACAACTGCTGCAGGCCCTGAAAAGTTGTGACGTTACCATTTTCTGCTCTCTTTTTTTTAACAGCATGGCAGCCAGTAATTTGCTATTTAAATGAGATCTAATGCAGCTAGAAGCATAATTATTTTTTTATTGAATGCAGTAACACCTACTCTACGCTAATTCAAAGTTTCAGCTTCTCGTCTTTATCAAAAGAATTTTCTCAACTAATTTCAGTCAACTGTGTCTAAAATTGCCTTTATTTCTTTAAATTGACATTGGCAAAGTCATGGTACTGCAGTTAAAAAATGACTCGGTGAAATTTTTTTATTTTTGGACATTTGTTTGACAATAACCTGTTTATGATATATGCAAATTTAAAAAAAAATCTGTATGATCGTTTTCCTAAAATTTGATTACTGCCAAAATTGATGCATGCAAAATCTGCAATTAATGAGTGTGTTTGTGCCCTTTGAGCTCTTACAGAAAAAAGTATTTTAACCTTTTTCTTCAAATTTGTGGCAAATGTATTGGTTTACATCCGTGGGAAGACATTTCTGACATTTTTGTGTGACAAATGCATGTAATGCTTTATTCTGTGGTACATAACCAAAAACTCAATTTACAACTTTTAAGCAGTCATCAGGCCAAATATGCTGTTACCATGGCAACCAAACGAGTCGGTGAAATTTTTTTATTTTTCATTGTTGGAATGTATGGGTCCCATAGACTACCTGTGCAAAATTTTAGAAAAATCTGTATGATCAAACTACCACGCTTGAGTCACCTTAAGAAACAAATAACATTGTAATAACACAGAGTGCACGTCTCTGAAGGACAACAAAATGTCTCATCTCGGGTATTTGTAGGAGTCTGATGTTTGCATCAAAGATTAATACAGCAGTGGGGATGGTACTTCATTGCCCTGATGCCATGCACTGCAATGTCATAAAACTGCCACAGGGATGTCATATTGCAATGCAGTGTCTTGACTGTCAATACAAATGCTCATTAATAAGGGTTTTCTGGACACTGCATGTGTTGACCCCATGGCACATCGTGTGGCGTAGGAGAGGTGCAGTGCAGTCTTTGCACTGGAAAGAGCGTAAAAATAGCTGTCTAAAATTAGTTACTCAGATCTGTATTGAAACCAGTCCCAGAAGTTAGCATTTGTTCAAATCTTCTTGTAGGACCAGTAGTCACTGCAATGATAGCCTATAGCTGTGACTTTGACACTATAGTTTGCAGAATAGTTAAACATATATCCTACTGAATAAGGTCCTATACTGACATCAACCATCTGAAATATTGACAAGATTTTCTTTGAATCCATGTAAAACCATAAATTTTGATGTTTTGGTTTCTGCATTTGACAACTTCAATTTTCTAGCCAATGATGCTACTAAGTGGCTATCAGGGGAGGATTTAAAGTAATCTTCTCTACATCGCTTGGCAACATCATGACTACATATTTGCCTTGTTGAAGCAGGCTGGGACATTCAACATTGAAAGTTTGCTGTGCCAATTTTGCAGTGAAGCTAACTAGTGAAAACCAGCAAAAACAAAAATTGTATAATGATTGATATTATGACAAAAGTAATGCAACAGGAGTGATAATTACAGTTCTGATAATTACAAATCTTTTTGGTTTGTTTGTCGCATCTTGCAGTTTGTTTAAAATGTTGCATTGCAAAAGAGACATTAGCCCAAGATTTTTTGGACAACGCCAAGTTTATATTTCTTTGTGTTTTCTTCAAAGAACTTACAAAATTCTTTATACTCTCCATCTTAGTAGCTCTTTTGCAACACAGGGGTTTGTCTAGAATCTAAATCATTAAAAGCTTCTGATGTATTATGCCTCACTAAGTTGCTTTCTTCCATTACAGTAAATTACAATCCCTTTTCATCACAATTCATTTGTGAATATCAGCTCAGATCTTTCCATGCCTCTTTGAACTGATTGTGTTGCTCACCAGAAAACTCTCTATGTGAGTTTGTGAATCCTTTTAGATATGAAATCAAAGGGTTGTCACAAATGGAAGACATTATTGGATTTACAAAAGACTATTAAAGTTCTCTACAAATTACAAATTTTAGTAGTTTGTTTTTCGAGCATCATTTCATTCCAGCTTCAAAGGTTAACTTGCTATAAATAGACTGAAGGGGATCTTAGTCTCTACACTTACTCAAAGCTCTTGAATCACAAGTGAAAGACATCAGCCATCAATAAAGCCAACACAAATGGAGGACATTGGTGAAATTGTGCTCAATAAGTCTTACAATTTGGTCTTTAACCCAATCAGCCATAGCCTATGGACTAAAGTAACAATGCTCTTCCCAACCGGCCCCATGTCAGAGATCCATCAGATATCCCTAGTGGTAATGTCCCGGAAATGGAATTGAGGCAGAATGTGTGAACCTAATGCACTGAGAAAATGTTTCTCTCGGGAGCATGCTGTCTTTTCCATGGCAGGACAGTTATTGCTCGATGAAACTTCTGTGTTGCCTGGACTATTTAGAGACACTGTATGACGCATCCTTTGTTATTTAAACCAAGCCGAACATTTAGGTATACAGAAGGATTTTGAAGTTTTTTTTAATGGCTGTGCTTAAATTTCTATAATGAAACTCTGAATGTTCTCTTATCTTGTTGTACATTTATAGATTTTCATGCTTCTCCTCGAGAGCGTAGTTTGGGGTTATGGCCATCCTAGGCCCATAATTAAGTTGAAGCGACTGTATATTCCACCCATGTTATGTCCCCCCTCCTCGTAGGCCATTTCTGGATTCGTCCCCACTTTTCTTTTGTTAAAAACTGATCATCTGAGATCTAGATTGTGCAACACGCCTATAAAGGCATAAACTTGTTCAATGTTTGTCATGATGAGACCAGACCTTGATCATCTAAAATTTCATATCATATTTATGAATCACACAAAGGTATTGTTGTTGTTAGTTAGCATGCACAACAGGTAGACCTGTCACATACATCACTCACCCAAGCTGCCCATAGAAGTGACAATATAAGCCCCGGGGACAAGTAATGAAATGGCAATTTGATAGCTCTTTTGTGTACTCAGGCAGTTTTGTTGATTATATGTTGACAGTTATGAATACATATCTCAATGGAAGATGGATGATTGGGGCTTTATGTCCTTTATTTATGCACCTGACATGCTAATTAGGACAGGAGGAGGACATGGTAAAGAGGTGAAGGATGATTGAAACATCTGTTCAAGTTGCAACATAGGCCCAGATGACCCGGCAAGAGCTAGATTTAACCGTGGACTGAGTGATTAGCAGCCAGGAAAGATACCACTGATCTCAATGGAAGAGTCAACTGCATAAGGGTTACAGTCAGGGAATTGAAAGTGGTCAGCCTAGTTGGTGTCCCTTTGGGCATCCAATTGATGGATCGTTGGTTTCAATTTTCACTGTTGCCTTGTCACATTAACATTTTTTTCAAAGCAGCAGTTTCAACCAACCTGCACCTCATTGCTGTGTCCTATTGCAGGACATAAAGACGCAATCATCCTTCTACGTATCCATTGCAGCTTTATCTGGAACCATCCGTTAACATGCGAGATTAATAGCAGTAACCTTTGATGCATCTGTGACTTTTGGGAAAGACGAAACTCAGAAGATTGCAATTCAAAGCCCTGGGGAGTTATATTGCCACTTCTGGAAGACTTCATCACAATAAATTGACAATGATGCTTATGCTGCCATCCGTGGTCGCTAAACCCGACTGACTGGATGATTGGTTGTAATGTCACTACTTTTATCATTGTCCTATTGATGGCAAAAAGACTTTTATTAAGTATGTGTAAGGTTCTAGCAGAGTAGGCCTACATCGACAGTCATCTAGGAATACGTGTAGGTATTTTTTTACATATTCTCACAACATAGTTGTTAGCTGAAGAGCTTTAAAGGTCCATCTCGACCTCTTCCTCAGTTCTTAATATCGCCTTTTCACTCACTGAATGTAGTGTTATCTATGGTATAGGCACTGAAAGCTGACAACATGTATTCTCCATGTTGATCTTTCTTGCTATGCCACACTTTTGATAAAGGTGTCACTTAGAATTATAGAAAACGGAAAGTCCTCTCATAATGGGCATCTGAAACTCCAGAAACTTCTTTTTATGATCAGGTGCAGCTGTTGAAACAGTTTAACGCTGAAATGGCCCTTTTAGACATCTGCAGTTGCCATAACAAACTTTCGATTGTTATTCCTGAAACTCTTTGTGAGAATTTTCAGTTTTGAAGTATCATTTGTCTGTTCCAGTGAATTTGAAGCACTCGAGCTTTGTGGTTACAATTAGTTGAAGTTTTGATTATGATATTACAATGTGATTGTCTTGCTAACAAAATAATCCACATTAAGCCGAAATGTTATTGTAATTAAAATCAAAGACTTTGCTGTGTTTGAAGCCATAACTGGATGCTTGTCTTGAATTGCTGCACAATAATTTCATTGTGCTGTTGAAACACACCTAATTTACGGAACATGATGCATGCATTCCTGCTGTTGAACACACACACACTACAAGCACATATTTTAATATCTTGATAAAGTTTTTATATCACACAACCTGTCAGAATGATATCTGCAACAATAAATATCATCATTTTAATGGAATTTTGTGAAATTGGGTCTTGGAGCAATGATTTTCAAAGAAATAACCGAAACAGCTCTCCCTCCAGTAGGCCTCACAATCGTACATCTGCATTCCTCAGTGGTCATGTCTCTGAAATTGAATAAAGACATAATGTACTGAGAACATGTCTCTCCTTGGAACATCCTGCAGGTTGGCTGGCACAAGGAAGTTCAGAAGTATTGTTAGAGCCTAACTTTCTCCGAAGGTTGATTCGGTCACCATTCTTTTCTTAGCGAGTTTTGACAAACTACACCTGAGGCCATATTGCTTCATTCTATTCTGCTGTCTGCTGTGTATTCAACATCAAGAAAGGATATTTTTAATATTTGTGAAATTGATGTGCACTAATGAAATGATATTTTGAATTCATAAATGTACATGTAACTCTAAGAGACTGAAAAAGTGTTCCAGCCAATGAGTCTTATCAATTAGCCTACTGATCTTTTTTTCCAAAAGAGTAAACTTTGATGTCGGATGAGCTGAGTTGCTTCAAAGTTTTGCAATAAATCTTAAAATGGAACAAAGGAAGATGCATAGCAGACAAATATTGTCTGTCTGCTGTTTAAGTCGTATATCTTATGACTAATGTGAGAAGTGCAAGAAAGTTTGGCTGTTTGATGAAAACAAATGGCTACAATATTGTAGCGATTTTTTGACGTACTCACAACATAGTTATTGGCTGAAGAGCTTTCAAGGTTCATCTAGACCTCTTCCTCAGTTCTTTATGTTGCCTTTCACTCATTGAATGTAGTATGATCGATGGCAAAGGCACTGAAAGGAAACTACATAATATTCTCCATGCTGATCTTTCTTGTTATGCCACGCTCTTGATAAAGTTGTCACTTAGAATTCTAGAAAATGGAAAGTCCTCTTAAAATGGACCGTCTGAAACTACGGAAACCTTTTTTGTTTTATGACCCGCTGCAGCTTTTGAAACAGTTTAATGCTGAAATGATCCTCTTTGACATCTGCAGTTGCCATAAACAAACCAGAAACTCTTTGTGAGAGTTTTCTGTTGTGAAGTATCATTTGTCTGTTTCAGTGAATTTTGAAGCACTCAAGCTTTGTGGTTACAATAAGTTGAAGTTTCGATTATGCTATTACAATGTAATTGTCTTTGCCAACTGAATAATCCACATTTAGTGGAAATGTTATCAGAATTAGAATCAAAGACTTTACTGTGTTTGAAGCCATAATTGGATGCTCTTCTTAATGTGCTGCATAATAATTGCATTGTGTTGTTTACACTCTCCTAATTTACTGAACTTGATGAATGCATTCTTGCAGTTGAACACATACACCACATGACACACACTACAGGGACTCATTTGGATTTATTGATTAAGCATTTATTCGTGAAAACTGCCATGATAATATCTGCAACAATAAATTTCACCATTTGGAAGTTGGTGACATTTGGTTTGGGAGTGCTCAATGACTTTCAAAGAACTTTACCAAAACAGCACTCACTCCAGTAGGCCTCACAATCGTACATCTGCATTCCTCAGTGGTCATGTCCCAGAAATTGAATAAAGACAGAATGTACGACCTTAATGCGCTGAGAAATTGAGAAATGCAGTGAGAACAAGTCTCTCCTGTGAACAGCCTGTCTTTCTCTGCAGATTGGTAGGGCTCTAGGAAAGTTAATAACAGTGATTTAAGTTAACGTAGATGGCATCCCCCCCCCCGATTGGCCTCACAGTCATACACCAACATTACCAGTGGACATTGGCCATCGTTCTTAAACAAGATTAAGGTTTGGCTGGCTCAGTGTCTCTTCCTTTCTAGTTTGGGGATTAAGTTTTGATGTGAAGGAATAGCACATGCTGTGACCAAGTCTTGGACCTTCATCAAGAATTTCTTTGCTCTCATTTTACCTTCAGCGAACGAAGTTCAAAGAAGGTATTGTTATCACTTTGGTCAAAAGTTGTCCGTCCGCCGGGCGGGCGTCCGGGCGGTCGGGCGGTCGGGCGTCCGGGCGGCGGGCGGATAGATAGTTTCCGGGCCAGTACTCAGCCCCTATTGAATGTACATGGATGAAATTTGGTACACATGTAGCCTGTGTGGTCTAGTTGTGCCTTTTGATGGTCTGATTGATGGATATTTTTTCATTTTTGAAATATTGAGAAAAATATAAAAAAATTATTATTTTTGTTTCCGGGCTAGGACTCAGCCCCTATTGCATGCACACGGATGAAATTTGGTACACATGTAGCCTGTATGGTCTAGTTGTGCCTTTTGATGGTTTCATGGATATATATTTTGTACTTTTTGAAATATTGACAAAAAAAATATATATATATTATTTTCATTTCTAGGCAAGGACTCAGCCCCTGTTAAATGTACATGGATGAATTTTTTTACACATGTAGCCTATATCGTCTAGTTGTGCCTTTTTGTGGTCTGATTGATTTTAAAATTATTTTTTTCATTTCGGGCCAAAACTTGGCCACAAATGCATGTAGATAGAAGAAATTTGTTACAATTGTCACCTATATGATAAATTTGTGTGGGTGAATTCATATTGACAAAAAAATATTAAAATTATTATATTTGTTTCCAGACCAAGACTTGGCCATCATTGAGTATCCATAGAGGAAAGTTTATATACATTCCCTATATAATATTTCAGTGCCTTTTGTTGGTCTGCTTGATAGTTACTCTTAATGTTTTTTGAAATATTCTGACCCATACATCACAACTTATTCCTTGTTTATGTATGAAACTGGTCTATATTATGTTTATACTGGTCTAGTAAGGTCTTTCCATCGCTCAACATACCCTGGCATGCAGGCGGGCATATGGCGGACCATATAGATCATTTCAGACCAAGATCGGGCCACTATTGCAAATACTACTTGCAATGCTGTTCACATCACTTTCATGGTGTAATGGTGTCCTTTTAAAATGTTGTTTTTTCGCTGAAGGTTTGCTGCTACGCAGCCTATGTTTACATGCATTATTCCAGCCTGAAATATCTTAGATTTGCTTCCTTTATATTTGATAAAAACAGATCTTTTGAAATAGTGAAATTTTTCCATAGCCAAATATCATGGATATCTTGAAATAACAAATCAATAACAAAAATTGAAAAAGAAAACGTACTGTAGACTGAGCAAAATTTCATCATTCCTAATTTGAATTTGCCACATGTTATTATTCTGTGCAGGGTGTAAATATTTTGTGGTGATTTATAATGAATTAGGAAGTCCTTTTGCAGGCATTCCTTTTCTTTGTCAACTTTACAATGGTTTCTACTTAAAAACCTCGCCAGTCAAGACAATTTCCTCTACATTGTCTTACTCTCCAGTTTTGTTGTTGTTTTTTTTGTTTAACCACAGGACTCAATCAAGACTTTTACAGACCTTGTAGGGATTTGTTGAACAGTATAAACTTAGCTACAAAAAGTCTGGCAAAACAGCCTGAAAGATGTGCTCCTATACATAACGATGAGTTGCAGCTTTAACTGCTAAAGTGGACGGGAGTTAATATTGTCTTTCCATTTATTATAATAATATCAACCTTGCCATTGAAAGAGGACCCATGTGATTCAGATTCAGATTCAGATACAATTTATTTCCAATATTTTTCTCATTAATGTATACAGTTAGTCAGTATTAATAATTGGTGGAGACCCCAATGAAGGCCCAATGGACCGCTATGTAGGGGCCACCAGAAGTAGGTAAGGTACATGACAACTTGACATAGATGTTTAAAGGACACTTGATGGGATAAAACCATGTTCATTCTTGTGCAAATAGTGTGTGTATTTTCAATTTTTATTTAAAAGTTCCCCTATAGAGATATTTGCATAAAAAAACATTCCCCTAACAATGCTACATTGTCAGTCTACCTGGAATCAACCATGGCCAAAAACAAAATTGATGATATAATTATTTCATATAATTGAAGAAAAGCAGAGTACTCGACCAAAAAAATGATTTAGATAATAAAGCCTCCAGTCAGACTGCTAACAACAGCTTCGTCACCCAGCGAGCGCCTGCATGGCAGTGCACTTTCGGTAACCTGAAGTCACGACAATAATGAGAGTTGACAAGGCTGTCTCCAGGCTACTCGAAAGGTCAGGACACCACTTCATTCTGCTTTTAGGTCACCAAACACTTCAACTTGATATTTCTGTGTCATTGCTCATATATGTTCAGTAGAGCAACTTTTGGATTTACAGAAGCCTTACTCATACAGACAACCAATCAGGAGGGGTTCATGGAAGTACCTATTGTGTTCCGTATTTTCATCATTAATACAAAGCCAGGATAATGTTCACATGACTGCTGTTCTGTTTCGGCAGAAAAGCTGGTAATATTTCTTCAAAGGCTTTCAAAAGATCTCATTTTCTTTTAAACTATATGAAGATTGAACAGTATATAACAAATTTCCTCAATGAGACAATACTTTGGACTTGTTTTCCCTTCTGAAAAACTCCAACATCATTTCTTGCTGGTATTTCACCAAAATCTGTATATGCAATCCTCAGCATTGACTGTTTGATATTCTATGAGAGTGACAGAGATATAGTTTTGCAATATTCCCAAATTACTCTCAAAACAATTTCTATCTGGCCTTCTTCCTTTGCAAGTGACCTCCACAGAATTGTCTGAGGCATGTACGGACCCACAGCTTTAGAACATGCAAAGGCAATATCATATCTGATTTGGTACAAATATGTATGACCCTCACATTATGCTGCGTTCAGAACATTGGCAAAACTTTTTATCGTATAGACAGATCCTGATACCCGGGTGTCTAAATCCCATTGGAATTAGAACAATAGTTCAACCTACGACGCTTCTCTTTTTACGCTTGACAAATTGACATGTGATACCTCTCACTACTAGTTCTATTGACTCCTCTAAGCTTCTCTTTTTACTCTTGACAAATTGACATGTGATACATCTCACTCCTAGTTCTATTGACTCCTCGAAGCTTCTCTTTTTACTCTTGACAAATTGACATGTGATACATCTCACTACCAGTTCTATTGACTCCTCGACGCTTCTCTTTTTACTCTTGACAAATTGACATGTGATACATCTCACTCCTAGTTCTATTGACTCCTCAAAGCTTCTCTTTTTACTCTTGACAAATTGACATGTGATACATCTCACTCCTAGTTCTATTGACTCCTCTAAGCTTCTCTTTTTACTCTTGACAAATTGACATGTGATACATCTCACTCCTAGTTCTATTGACTCCTCGAAGCTTCTCTTTTTACTTGACAAATTGACATGTGATACATCTCACTCCTAGTTCTATTGACTCCTCGAAGCTTCTCTTTTTACTCTTGACAAATTGACATCTGATACATCTCACTCCCAGTTCTATTGACTCCTCTCTTTTTAGTCTTGACAAATTGACATGTGATACCTCTCACTACTAGTTCTATTGACTCCTTGAAGCTTCTCTTTTTACTCTTGACAAATTGACATGTGATACATCTCACTCCTACTTCTATTGACTCCTCGAAGCTTCTCTTTTTACTCTTGACAAATTGACATGTGATACATCTCACTACTAGTTCTATTGACTCCTCGAAGCTTCTCTTTTTACTCTTGACAAATTGACATGTGATACATCTCACTCCTACTTCTATTGACTCCTCGAAGCTTCTCTTTTTAGTCTTGACATATTGACATGTGATACATCTCACTCCTGGTTCTATTGACTCCTCAAAGCTTCTCTTTTTACTCTTGACAGATTGACATGTGATACATCTCACTCCTTGTTCTATTGACTCCTCGAAGCTTCTCTTTTTACTCTTGACAAATTGACATGTGATACATCTCACTCCTAGTTCTATTGACTCCTCGAAGCTTCTCTTTTTACTCTTGACAAATTGACATGTGATACATCTCACTCCTAGTTCTATTGACTCCTCGAAGCTTCTCTTTTACTCTTGACAAATTGACATGTGATACATCTCACTCCTAGTTCTATTGACTCCTCGAAGCTTCTCTTTTTACTCTTGACAAATTGACATGTGATACATCTCACTCCTAGTTCTATTGACTCCTCGAAGCTTCTCTTTTACTCTTGACAAATTGACATGTGATACATCTCACTCCTAGTTCTATTGACTCCTCGAAGCTTCTCTTTTTACTCTTGACAGATTGACATGTGATACATCTCACTCCTAGTTCTATTGACTCCTCGAAGCTTCTCTTTTAACTCTTGACAAATTGACATGTGATACATCTCACTACCAGTTCTATTGACTCCTCGAAGCTTCTCTTTTTACTCTTGACAAATTGACATGTGATACATCTCACTCCTAGTTCTATTGACTCCTCGAAGCTTCTCTTTTTACTCTTGACAAATTGACATGTGATGCATCTCACTCCTAGTTCTATTGACTCCTCGAAGCTTCTCTTTTTACTCTTGACAAATTGACATGTGATGCATCTCACTCCTAGTTCTTTTGACTCCTCGAAGCTTCTCTTTTTACTCTTGACAAATTGACATGTGATGCATCTCACTCCTTGTTCTATTGACTCCTCACAGCTTCTTTTTTTACTCTTGACAAATTAATATGTGATACATCTCACTCCTAGCTCTATTGACTCCTCTAAGCTTCTCTTTTTACTCTTGACAAATTGACATGTGATACATCTCACTCCTAGTTCTATTGACTCCTCGAAGCTTCTCTTGTTACTCTTGACAAATTGACATGTGATACATCTCACTCCTAGTTCTATTGACTCCTCGAAGCTTCTCTTTTTAGTCTTGACAAATTGACATGTGATACATCTCACTCCTAGTTCTATTGACTCCTCGAAGCTTCTCTTGTTACTCTTGACAAATTGACATGTGATACATCTCACTCCTAGTTCTATTGACTCCTCGAAGCTTCTCTTTTTACTCTTGACAAATTGACATGTGATACATCTCACTCCTAGTTCTATTGACTCCTCGAAGCTTCTCTTGTTACTCTTGACAAATTGACATGTGATACATCTCACTCCTAGTTCTATTGACTCCTCGAAGCTTCTCTTTTTACCCTTGACAAATTGACATGTGATACATCTCACTCCTAGTTCTATTGACTCCTCGAAGCTTCTCTTTTTACTCTTGACAAATTGACATGTGATACATCTCACTCCTAGTTCTATTGACTCCTCGAAGCTTCTCTTTTTACTCTTGACAAATTGACATGTGATACATCTCACTCCTAGTTCTATTGACTCCTCGAAGCTTCTCTTTTTACTCTTGACAGATTGACATGTGATACATCTCACTACTAGTTCTATTGACTCCTCGAAGCTTCTCTTTTTACTCTTGACAAATTGACATGTGATACATCTCACTCCTAGTTCTATTGACTCCTCGAAGCTTCTCTTTTTACTATTGACAAATTGACATGTGATACATCTCTCTCCTAGCTCTATTGAGTCCTCGCAGCTGCCGAGTTCTTCTGAATGATTACTGCCGGTCTCAACTATTTTTTACTTCAGCTGTAAGCTTATCATTTTGTGATATCACTGTGAGCAGGTTCCAAATTTCAGATAGGATTGCAGTCTTTCAGAGCTAGCTTAAAATAAGCGCAAATATTTTGGCTCTGGTGGCACTGTTATGTTTTCTAACCCTTCATACTATTGAATATTTTTTCTTGTTCTTTAATTTGGTGTGCAGTTGTTTACTTAAAAAGACAGACAAGTTTGAAAGTCATGATGACAGTTTAAAGTGGTAGCAACTCAACTTTTAGTGGGGCATTATTTTCGGAATGCTAGAAGTTTCACTAATTGCAACTGAGACCTATTCAAAGACGACACAAAACTTGTGACCACTGTGTGCATTGAAAGACAGCTTGTTATTCGAATGATTTGCTTTAAGTATAATTATCTGGTAACTCCTGATCATACAGTTTCAGTTTTTTTTTCAACTTTCAAAGTATAGATTTGTCACATCAACAGTTCATAAGTCAACTTGGCAGAAACATTGAAAACATATAGCCAGGTGTAAGTACTATCAAACTTGTAAAATTTGTCAGCATTCTCTGCAATTTAACTTAAACCATGCAATGGCCCACTTGAAAACTAAGTATCTGAAGACAATTTTCATCGTATTGACTTACTCCAAGTTCATCCTTGTATGCCTAAGGAAATCAATGAAGACCTCCACAGACCTTCGTTAGAATCTCCTTCTTGAGCAAATAGAGCTGCGATTCGCTGCTGCATACATTCAAATTGAGGAAGAACCTAAATTGTACTGGGAGGATGTGACTCTGCATAGTGATAACTTAACAGTATGACCCTGCATAATATTGACTAACAAGTTTCCCTCAACAATTTCCTGAGTTGAAAGTTCATACAACTATTCATTTCAGATTCATCTTTTAAGTTAGATCAAAAACTTCAAAATCTAACTTATTCAAGCGGGTCCACTTTTAGGAAGCCATTTTGGCCTTCTTGGCTACCTTTCAGATGGTGAAAAGTTTTTATGGCTTGAATGGCCCAGTTACTTGCTTTACTGCTGAACGAGTTGAGTGTTTTAATGATTATGGCTGAAATATCTCTGAACATTTTCAGTGGGGAAATAGAATTTGTCTATTTAAGTTTATTTGAATATTTAAGGGCACCAAGAGCTTGCATTCAGCTGATATCCTGTTGATCCTATCACAACATAATTGTCTTTGCTAACTGGGTATCTACAATTAGTGGAAATACGATTAGATTTGAAATAAAAGAGAGTACATAATCCGAGACAAGAAGTCTCATCATTTGAGTAAAAGTTCCAGGAGCAATGACTTCCCACCAACATGACACTTTTCCTGATTGGCCTCACAAACAAACGTACACCAACATTACCAGTGGACAGCGGATATGTCCCGGAAATTGAATTAAGACACAATGCATAACTCTAACATGTCTCCCTTGGGAACATTCTGTCCTTTGTTGCAGGTTGGTAGGATATTAGGAAATTTATGTGTTTTCTTAAAGCCAAACTTTCTGAAGCAAGATTAATTCATGCACTTTTGCTGAGCACTTCCTTTCCTGGTTGGGGATTAGCTTTTTTATTTGAAGGACAATGTCAGGCGTTTACTTTCTGAACCTAGATGGGTATACCTTTTCCTTCTTTGTTTCATTCTAAAGGCCTGTGATAGCCCAAAGTTTATTCCCTCATATTGGTGAGAAAATACTAATGTTTTCAATTTGTGCAAACAACATCAAAACCAAGTGCCGAATAATATAAATGTTAATAAACAGCTTGGAAGCCGTGTTCCTGCTTTCAGTTTTCAGGAAAAAAATGATGGCCAGTTACGCTTGCAAATAATTTGAAACAAACAATCATGAAAGCTTCCACTTTGCTCATTTGAAATGGTAACTCAGCAGATAATTATAGAACCATGACTGTTAATATGATACTTAGAACAAACAGTCTCCAACCTGGGAAGGTCCCCATCATGTGTGCTCAATTCTTTCTGTTTCAGTCCTAGAGAGCTTCTACTCAGCTGTCGTTACTATACCCCTGTTGTAGCACAAACCCTTGACAAAAGTGAGAGTCATCACAGACAAGGATGTCATCCAGACAGATAGAGAGGTTGGCACTCTTGTCGTGAGGCCGTCTCCTCCAGTGAATGAAAAGTCCATCGGTCAGACTACTGATGTCAACTGCCATATTCTGGGCCTTTTACCCAGAGCTCTATTTGTTGGTCACTACTTCAGAGAATTTACTAAAACAACAACCTACTTGTGACGGATATGCTGCCAACTTCACTGCCAAGTAGTCTAACAAACAATCGACTAAGTCAGATGTGAGGCACTCCCAGTAATCCCAATCAGTTATCAAGTGCATCAACGTCTGACACTCAGCCTTTGGGAGCATCTGGCAAAAAGTGCATCAGCTGAAACATGAAGAAGCCTTGATGTAGCTGTTGAAGCCACTTGAAAAGCCTGCACTTCTGTACCAGGTCAACACTTCCACTAAGCAAATGCTTGTGCCATTTTGAAATACAATATGAGTTCAATGGTTATAAACACGGGGCTTACGCTTCAGAATAGCCTTTCATCAATGCTTGTCAGTCAGTTTGATACAACAATGGCAAAAAACACATCAAATAATAGTATTATAATACACATCATTTAACTTGTCAAGTCAATGTTCACTGTATTAGACTAGTATCAAAGAGGTAAAAAACACCTGTTATTGACCTAAGAAAAACCATGTTGCTGTTGTTTTACATAATTTGGCAGCATCTGCCTGGCAGTGCCTCTGCTGTAACCTGAAATTATGACAATAATGTGGGTTGACTCCAAAGGCCAGAAAAATACTCTTTCAGGTCACCAAGCACTTCAGCTTCATATAACCACATTATTGTCCATATGTTCAGTAGTACTCTGGCTTAAACAAAGAAGTAATAAATTAGGTAAAGTAGTTGAAAGCATACATTTGTATCATACGCTAAGCATCTGACTATGATTGTTTTGTTTTTTATTTGTTTGTTTGCTCCTGTCCTTCAAATATTATCATAAATGAGAGTGATGTGGCATAACCTAACAAAATTATTTTCAGAACAATTTCAGGCTGGCTTTAACCCTTTACATCAACAGAACTCCAGGAAAAACCACTGGCCGATGGCTTTAATAAAAGGAAGGCATGGTATGGTAAAACTTTATTTGATATTGTATTAAACTCATGTGGCAACGCACTGCCGGAGCAGAGCTTCTGAAAGACAATAATTATTTATCAATTTCCTGCATATGAATGACAATTTATCAATTTTCTAAATATGAATGACAGAATAAATGTTATCAGTAATGGGTTTTAATGACACCGATGACAATGATAATATTGGTTATGCAAGGTTTACATAATATCCTGTTGATCGTATATCATCATAGGCATTCCAGTGGCGTAGCTAGAAATCCAGGAGTGGGGGGGCCAAGGGGGGGCCAGGGTCTGAGCTGGGGGGGCCAAGGGGGGGCCAGGGTCTGAGCTGGGGGGGGCCACTTTACGCGGCATTTTTGGGGCAATACAAGGGTAAAAATTAACGCCGCGACACAAGCCCTCCACTATTAAAAGTTAAAGGTTCTATTTCGGAGGTTGCCACACCTTGTGGCGTATATTGTGTGTATTTCCATACTGCTTTATGCCAGAATAACCCCCTCTGATTGGTCAATAGACAGGAATTGTGGCCTTTTGCCGTGTTACTGATGTTGGTCACAATTCTCACTACCATGACCAATTTCGGTAACAGAAAGTACTATTATCGCTCATTTATTTTCTTAGTGCCCTCTTTACAAGTGACATAGGAACATGGACGCTCTTTGCTTCTGGCATACACTTACTGCATTTATTATTCAATTTAGATGGTACTAACCACTAAATATTCGTTTTCGATTACTTTTTAGACAGAAAGGACTTTCCATACAACCACTTCGATAAAGTGAAGAATGTTGATTTCAGCTGTTCAATTTGTTATGCTCACAGAATGAGACAGGGGCATTAGTTTCATTTTAAAGTGGTGGGGCAAATTGGGCCAAAACCCTCACAGAAATGGGTCCAGGAATGCTCAAAATTTTTTCCTTAAACAATACCCCTTTTGTGGTGAAAAAGTGGTGCTGCAAATGTCCCACCAGCCCCACCTACACTGATGCCACTTGAACGAGAGGACCGTTTGTTCTTAAAATAGCACTTTCTGATTCATAATGCTGATGACCCTCATGATCATCTTGCGGTCAGGTTTCTCTTACTTTTAAAGAGCATGGCCCGTATCTGGTTGAAAATTCCCTGATACGACAATAATGACAATGCTTGAACATAAAGAAGAAAAACCTCAAGAGTGCACTCAATAATGTGCTGTTACAATCATTGCCATGATACAAGTTTAACACGGACTTGAATGGTCTCATGAAATTATTTTTTTTATCTGCTCAAATAGGCCTAAAAGCTGATGGCAATTGCTGGAAATGATAGGGAAATTCCATGCAACACATGAAAAACCGAGCAGTTTGTACTAAAATCACTCTGGATAATCAGTCCTCTCCAGAAATAATCCAAAGGCGCAATATTCCTTTGGCCCCACATTGGCGAAAGATTTCCTCAAATCACGATATTTTTTAATTTGCAAGGAAACTGCAATAGATACTTAGGCATACCAGAGGGAGGGGGGAGGTTAGAATTTGGGAAACACTAAGATTCTAGGCAAAAAGGCAAACAATTTAGGTAGATTATTAAATAAACATATTTAAAAACTAATTGTATCCACAAGATTTCTTTTGAGATTGTATTAAATAGGGATCCTGAAAATTAGGGCAAATGTCACAACGCTGCACTAAAAAGTTCAGATGCAGGTATTCCTATTGCCAGATAATTTCAAAGAAAATAAAAAATTGTCAAATGCCTTAGAACTTTTCAAAGGGCAACTGTCATTCTGGTGAGAATCCGTTATAAGTGAGCGCGGGCTCAGGTCACAAAAACGGACGTGCTCTGCTCAAATAATTTTTCAAATTTCTCAAATCTGAAATGGGGGGCCAGTGGGGGGGCCACTAATCCATTTTGGGGGCCTTGGCCCCCCCAGGCCCCCCCATAGCTCCGCCACTGAGGCATTCATTCTTCTCATTTTGCATTGTCTGGGTTGTAGACAAGAGCAAAATGAAACTTTTTGAAAGCACATGAAGTTCAAGTTGGAAAAAACAGAAATTAGTAAAAAGGAACTTTAACCACCCTACCAGCCAACATATGGTCCGTCGGTAATTCTTGTTCTGCAGGTCCCACTTGTCTTTGTATTTTTGTTGGTTCTTTTTGTTGTTCATTTTCATCTCTTTATTCTTACTTCTTTCTTCTTTCAAACATCTACTTTGTTGTAAAGGGGGTGAAATTTTGTTACTAGCATATTTTCTGAAGTAGTGTTATCGTATCATGCCTGATGCTGAATAATCTTTTCTATCAAACATGATCTAGCCAGGAAAGCATTTTAATAGAAAGTCAAACTGTTCCTTCCACAGAATTCCATTTCAAACCTTTTCGATTAATGTCAATATGAGAACATCACTTATGTGTCTTTGAGGTTTTTGGCCAAATGCATAACTCATGTTGAACAGTTAATTGACTTATAGTTGAGGATGTTATTCAATACCATGAAGCAAAGCAATTCATGTGTGGTATAAAATATCTAAAGAATTGAAAAACGAAACTATACACGACAAGGAGGGGCATAAATCTCTTAGTTTGCTGATGTGAGAATGGCAAAACTATTAATTAATTCGATCTTGCTATCTGAGTTGCCACTTCCTACTGGATTCAGAATAATAAGACCATCTGCAACACTCTTCTTTTTGCTCTTGACAAATTGATATGTGATACATCTCACTCCAACTTGTATTGACATCTCGCAGCTGCCGAGTTCTTCTGAATGATTACTGTCGGTCTCAGCTGACTATTTTTGGCTTCAGTAACAAGCTCTTCAATTTGCTTGATGTCACTGCAGACAGCATCTTCAATTTAGGATGCAACTGGAGATGTCAATAGCTAATATAAAACCAGTAAAAATGTTATGAGTTCTTGTTGCACTTATATGTATTCTAAACTTCATACTTTTGAATGCTTAGTTGAGTATTCTTACCTACAACAGCAAAGCACTTTGAAAGTAATTATGACAGGTTAAACAGGCATCAACTGCATTTTAGTACTTTTCACAGAGTGGTAAAATTGTTTCTATAGTCCACTTGAAAGTTACTGCAGACAATTTCCTTAGCATTGTCTTACTCTGAGTTCCTCCTTGTTTGCTCAAGAGAATCAATGAAGACCTCCACAGACTTTTGTTAAAATCTCGTTCTTGGGTAAATAGGGTTGAGGTTCGCTGCTGCATATGTTCAAATTAAGAAAGAGCCTAAATTGTATACTGGGAGGACGTGAACATGCATAGTGATGACTTAACAGTAGTCAGTGTATGATCCTGCATAATATTGACTAACAAGTTCCCCTCAAAAAATTTCCTGAGTTGAAAGTTCAGACAACTATTCATTTCAGATTCATTTTTTTAGTTAGATCAAAAAGTTCAAAATCTAACTTATTCAAGTAGGCCCACTTTTAGGAAGCCGTTTTGGTCTTTTTGGCTACCTTTCAGATGGTGAAAAGTTTTTATGGCTTGAATGGCCCAGTTAGACATCTGCAGTGCTTTACTGAGTTGAGTGTTTTAATGACTATAGCTGAAATTTCTCTGAAAATTTTCAGTGGGGAAGTAGAATTTGTCTATTTAAGTTTATTTGAATGATCAAGGGCACCAAGAGCTTGCATTCAGATGACATCCTGTTGATGCTATTGCAATATAATTGTCTTTGCTGACTGGATATCTACAATTAATAGAAATACAATTACATTTAAACTCAAAGAGAGTATTATCTGAGAAAATAAATCTCATCATTTGAGTTTCAGGTGCAATGACTAAGTTCTGGACCTTGGTGGGTGCTCGTATACTTTTTTCTTCTTAGTTTCATTCTAAAGGCCTGTAATAGCCTAAATTTTGTTCTCTCATGTTCGAGGGAAAACACTAATGTTTTCATTTTGTGTAAACAACATTTAAAACCAATTATGTGTAACAGAGCGTGGAAGCTGTGTTCTTGATTTCAATTTGCAGGAATAAATAATGTTCAGTACACATGCAAATCAGTTGACATGGACGGTCATCAAAACATCCAGTTCGATCATTGGAAATGACAACAATTACGGGACAATGGCTGTTAACTTGATATCTAGAACAAACAGTCTCCAACCTGGGAAGGTCCCCCTGTCATGTGTGCTTAAGTCTTTGTGTTTCAGTCCTAGAGAGCTTCTACACAGCTGTCCTTACTTTTCCCCTGTTGTAACACGAACCCTTGACAAAAGTGAGAGTCATCACAGACAAGGATGTCATCCAGACAGCTGAAGAGGCCTTGGCACTCTTATCCTGAGGCCATCTCCTCCAGTGAATGAAAATTCCATCTGTCAGACTACTGATGTCAACTGTCATATTCTTGGGCCTTTTACCCAGGACCGTGTTTGTTGGTCACTACTACAGAGAGTTTACCAAAACAACAACCTACTTGTGACGGATTGCTGCCAACTTCAGTACCAAGTGGTCAAACAAACAAATGTAGTCAGATACGATGGGGCTCCCAGTGATCCCACCCTGCCAAGACAACCCCTGCCCACACAGGCCCTCCAAAGTGACTATTCTGGGTAAAAATTGCATATTCATGAGCTTCTGGTCATTACTACCATATATAATTTCTGTGGTTTTCAAAATAGTGTAAACTATTTTGTAATGAGAGTTTATCTCACAATCTGCTCTCTAATACCCAAAATAGCCCATCTATTATCCATTAAGGGGTTGCTATTTTTGTGGTTAGCAAGTTTAAAGATTCAAAATGACCTCCCTATAAAGATTCCTTGTCCTCAACTTGGAAGGTCACATAAATTATACCATTAGGGTTTTTGAATCCGGTTAACTGATTGGCTGAGAAGGCCAACTGGGTCAAAGCCTGGAATAGTGGCTGAGGGTTACTGTGTAGGCAGGGTACCTGCATGGGAGGATGAGTGATCCCAATCAGTTATCAAGTGCATCGCAGTCTGACACTGAGTCTTTTGGAGCATCTGACAAAGAGTGCATTAGCTGAAACATGAAGTAGCCTTGTCAAGAATGAGGGTTGACATAGCTGTTAAAGCCACTTGCTAGGCCAGAATGGTTCTATACCATGTCAACACTTCCCCTAAGCACATTCTGTCATTGCAAAATACAATATGAGTTATAAACACGGGGCTTTCACATCAGAATGGCCGCGCATCATTGATTGCCATTCATTTTGATAAAACAATAGCAGAAAATACATCAATTATACACATCAGTTAATTTTTCAAATCAATGTTCACAGTATTGGACTATCAGCAAAGAGGTTAAAAAATCCTCTCATTGAACTGAGAAAAATCATGTGGCTGCTACTGGCGTAATTCCGCAGCATCTGACTGGCAGTGCTTCTGCAGTAACCTGAAATCATGACAATAATGAGAGTTGACAAGGCTGTCTCCAAGCTACTTAAAAGGCCAGAACAACACTCCTTCAGGTTACCAAGCACTTCAACTTGATAACCCCACATTATTGTCCATAAGTTCAGTAATAATCTGACTTTGCCAATGGCCTTGAGTAAACAAAGGAGTAAATAAATTAGGTAAAATAGTAGAAGGTATGTCATAAACTAAGCACCTATCTATGATTATTTTGTTTTCATTTCTCCTGCCCGTTAAATATTTTCATAAATAAGCGTGATATGGCATAAGCTGATAAAATCATTCTCAGAAAAAATTTCAGCTTTTGCCCTTTACATCAGCAGGACTGCCGAAAAAGCCTACGACCGTTGGCTTTAAATATCCTATGGATGGTATTGAGTAAGGGCATTGATTCTTCTTATTTTGCATTTTTGCGTTGTACTCAAGAGCAAAATGAAAGCACAAGAAGTTCAAATTGTAGCAAACAGAAATTTGTAAAAAGGGAATTTGAAAACCCTACCAGCCAACAGAATGATGGTCCCTATGTAATTCTTGTTCCACATGTCCCACTTGCCTTTGTGTAAGCGAAACAATTCATGTGTGGTATAGAATAACTAAACAACTAAAAAACCGAACTACACATAACAAGATGAGCCATTAACCATTTAGTTTGTTGACTTGAAAATGGCAAAACTTTTAATAACTAGGTCCTGTTATCCATAGGCATACGGCGCGAGCGATTTTTGGGGGGGCGAGCGACATTTGCCCGAATTTCACGATCTAAATTTTTAAAGATTTCAAATTAAATTGCCTGGAAATTATTCATTTTGAGTAGTTTTCATTTAATCATCTGCCCAAATTTCTAAGCCTTTTTGCCCGAATCTTACTGTTTCCCAAACTTTTGGGGGGGCGATCGCCCCCCCTGCCCCCCCCCCCCCTCCGATACACCTATGCTGCTATCTAAGTTGCCACTTCCCACTGGATTCAGTATAATAAGACAATCTGCAATACTTCTCTTTTTACTCTTGACAAATTGATATGTGATACATCTTACTTCCACTTCTTTCACTTCTATTGATCATGTTCACTTCCAACAGCTGCCGAGTTCTGCTGAATGATTACTGCCAGTCTCAACTGACTATTTTTGGCATCACCAACAAGCTCTTCAATTTGCTTGATGTCACTGCAGACAGCTTCTTCAATTTAGGATGAAAATGGAGATGTCCGTATCTAATTTAAAGCCAGCAAAAATATTGTTCTTGTTGCACTTATATTTTTTCTATTCATACTTTTGAATACTCAGTCTAGGATAATTATGAATAACAGCATACCACTTTGGAAGTAATTATAACTTTAAACTGGCACCAACTAAAATCTCCTTCTTGGGTAAATAGGGCTGAGATTTGCTGCTGCATCATACCATCAATTCACGGACCCCTTACGCTACTCCAGCCTAACCACTGATTGCCCAACCAAAACAACTTGTAAGCAACTTTTCCTCACTCTCTACAATGTCCTTATACGGCTTTGGATATCTAAACTTCTATTTTATTATCACTCATTCATTATGTCTAAGCATCACCTAATATTCCTGCACCCTTCCTTACTCTTTCACCGCAAGATGGCCCCTTTGCATGGTATCAAGGGACAATCAAGCACTTCTATTCTTTCCCCTTTCCCCGGGTATTAAGCTAGTATGTTCAAATTAAGAAAGAACCTAAATTGAACTGGGAGGATGTGACTCTGCATAGCAATAACTAAACAGTATATGACCCCGCATGATATTGACTAACATGTTCCCCTCACGAATTTCCTCAGTTGAAAGTTCAGACAACATCATTCATTTCAGATTTTTCTTTTCAGTTAGATCAAAAAGTTCAGAATCTGTCTTATCAATTATGCCCGCCTTTTGGAAGTCGTTTTGGTTAGATATCCCACAAACTTGACCATTGTGGCACTCTTCTTGATTGGCCTCACAATCGTACATCAGCATTCCCCATTGGTCATGTCCAAGACATTAAATTTATCAGAATGTAAGATCCCAATGCACTGAGAACATGTCTCTCTTGGGAACATCCTGTCCTTGTTTTGAGGTTTGTTGGACACTTGGAAAGTTGGAAGTATTCTTAAATCCTAATTGTCTCTGAAACAAGGTTAATTAGGTTCCTTTCCAGTTTGGAGATTAGCTTTTGATGTGAAGGAACAGCAAAATGTCAGGCTATGACCAAGTTCTGGACCTTCACAGAATTCCTTTTGCCTCTTAATTTCATTCTGAAGGCGTGTTATATCCTGAAATTTTTCCTCATATTTGAGAAACTGACCTTTTCAATTTGGGTGAAGAGCAAAACCTATTACTGATGAGTGATGAATGTAATGTTCCATGAACTGAAATAAGGAACTGCATTAGCAACCATTTCACATCTCTGTCACTGAAGACAATTTCCTGTACATTGTCTTACTCTCCAGCCTTTTCTTGTTTAACCAAGAGAATCAATCAAGACCTACACAGACCTTGGTTAAAAATCTCTTGGGTAAACAAGGTAGAGATTTGCTGAGCAGTATAAACCAACCAAGAGTCTAAACAAACAGTCTGAAAGATGCGTTCCTGCACAATGATGACTTACAAAATTTAGCTACCAAAGCTGCTAGGCCTCAATTCTTAAATTAAAGACTCTTTTTTTTGGCCTTTATTTTACTGCTCAAGACATTTGTGTTCATGCTATTAACAGTTGGGACCTCTGCGGTGATGATGATTGATTGATTGATTAATTTATTCGACTAAAAAGTTTTGGAGACCAGAAAAGCAAATCTGCTTATCGAACTGGCGCCATACAGACAGTACAGGCATTGAAAAAATAAAAACGACAGACAAAAAATACAACAACAAAAAGTGCTGCTACACTCTCATCTTTAAAGCAGGATCACGTGCAGTTTCTCTTAGCTATTTTAGATATAATTGTGAGGTATTTGATACAATAATAAGTGATCATCAAAGCATCCAGTTTGCTACATATGCAAATTTTAACTCTTAAAGACAATTTTGGAAAATGGTGGTATATATGATGTTTGAAAGAAAACGTTATGAACCTAGAAAGTGTTCTCATCATAAGTCTCCCTGGATGAGTCCCATAAAGCACCTGCCTGGCAATGCTATGATGTAACATAAAGCCCTCACAGGAATGCGAGTTGTGTCAGTTGTCACAGAGGTCATCAGACTGCTATAGAGACAATGGCACTCTTGATCGTAGGCCTCTTCCTCCAATGAATGAAAAGTCAATCTGTCAGACTTCAGATATCAACTGACATATTCTTGGGCCTTTTACCCAGAGCTGTGTTTGTTGTATTAGTCACAACTACAGAATTTACTAAAACAAAAAGAAATCTGTCATTGAACTCTGGAAAAATCATTTGGCTGTTGCAGCAGTGTTGCTCACATAATTCGTTAGCATCCCCCTGGCAGTGCTTCTGCAGTAACCTGAAATCATGACAATAATGAGAGTTGACAAGGCTGTCTCCAAGCTACTCGAAAGGCCAGGACACTACTCTTTCAGGTCACCAAGCACTTCAACTTGATATTCCCACACTATTGTCAATATGATCAGTAGTGCAGCCTTGGCATAGCCTATAACTTTAGTTAGACAAAAATAATAATAAAATAGAAAACGTAGTTAAAAGCATCTCATACACTAAGCACCTCACCATGATTGTTACTGTTTGTCTGTTTGTTGGAATTCCACAAAGAACAATGTCCCCTATCTTTAAGACAAAATCTTGTCATATTGCAAGACTGAAGCAGATTCAAACAGAAGTATTCTCAATAAAATTTCAGTTTAGCCTTTTTCCTTTACATCTGCAGAAGTGACCAAGTAACCACTAACCAGGGACTTTATTAAAGGAAAATGGAATGATCTGATGTGGTACTAACAGTATACAAATGTTGACTGATACGAGGGCAACAGTGCAATCTGTTTGACCCAAGGGAGTGACAGTCACCTTGCTGTTTCACGAGGCCGAAGGCCGAGGGAAACAGCAAGGTGACTGTCACTCCCGAGGGTCAAACAGATTGCACTGTTGCCCGAAGTAACAGTCAATAATTGTTTTGTTATACCTTGAATGCAATTCTGACAAAAAAGATAACTTTTGAGAGGCAGGAAATTTCTCCATCAAAGTTTTGACATTGATCAGGTAGTCATCCAGATGTAAAAGTCAAATAAATTTATGATAGGCCTACTATCCATAAGTTTTATCAATTGTCATTTAATTTTGTGAAGATGAACGATCTATTTATAGCCTCACTGTGGTGACGTCACAACTCTATGACATCACAATGCAGTGGCATCACCATGGTTACAAACACACAGTTCAGTTTAAATAAACAAGTGAAGCTGCAAAAAGTCTTGGATCAAATTGGCTTTTGCGTTTTCATCAGATAAAAAAGGTTCAAGTAACATCTGTGGTTCCAAAACCAACTGCTACACAGTCATCTCGATCAGCAGTCAGCCTCAATGTGAATTCGGTGAACTGATGCCCTCCGAGAGGGCAACAGTCTTTTCTGATCCCCGTCATGTGACGTCATTCTGACCAATCACAGAAGAGGAATTGCATTTGAGGTGTAACAATATTTGTTGTGTTTCCGATGTCACACGTTTTCATATTGACCCAGTCGAAGGCATTGGTTCGTCTCTTGTCTGTGGTATATCCAGGAGCAAAATGAAAACATGTGAAGTCCAAGTTGGAGCAAACAAAAAATATATTTGTAAAGACTGACAAAATTTTATGTTTGTTTGTTTGTAAATTTATTACAGCTGTCACTTTGATATAGAAAAAGAGTGGACTGTTCCACTGTGAAAATGGCACTTCGTGTGTCATCATGCTTATGATTTGTCATGATCGTAACCAATACATTCAATGTGAATTTGATTTAAGGAGACGTATCCCCTTGTTGGTGACAGCCAACAGCATTCCATATTCTACTTCCTTTATAACTTATTTTGTTTTAAGCTTGTTTTGTTTTGACTCTTATCTGCACCCAATAACTTTGACTGACGAGTTTCTTTATTATTTATTTCCTCATTCCTCTTTAAATAGTCGTCGAATACACTAGGCAACAGCTTCATTCTTTGTTTACGAACAAATTGGGCAACAAAGAGCTTATACAAATCTCTCACACTGAGTAAGTCGTTTTGGCAGGGTTGTTTGTGGTATACATGTAGTTTTGTACCATTTATATATAACAGTTTTAATAAATTTTGATGTCGGACTATGTAACTTGGTTTCCTATGACTCTTGTAATTTGGTGAATAGGGAACTGTGTAAACTGTGTTTTCCGATTCCCACTGGAATTCGAATAATAGTTCCATCTGCGACACTTCTCTTTTTTCTCCTGGCAAATTGATATGTGATACATCTTACTCCCACTTCTATTGACTTCTCACAGCTGCCAAGTTATTCGGGATGATTACTGTCGGTCTCAACTGACTATTTTTGGCTTCAGCTCCAGGCTCTTCAATTTGTGATGTCACTGTGAGCAGGTTCTCCAATTTCAGATGCAATTGGACACTTCTAGAGCAAGTTTTAAATAAAAAAAAGATATAACTCTGGTGTCACTTATACGATTTCTGAGCTACATACTTTAGAATACTCTGTCTGGTTCCTTTACATTGTATGCAAACGTTTACTTACAATAGTGAAACACTTTTAGATTAAGTATCATCATTACAAGTGGCACCGATCCATGGCAACAAACTCGCAAGAGCTCTGGAGTAAAATGAATTCCAATGTTAATGCTAATTAATGTTTGCTAATAAAGAATCTCTCTTTAAAGGGGCAACATTTTGAGAAGAAAGATGAAGAAGGACAAGTGACTAACTTTTTTTGGCTAGATAAGGTTGTATCTGCATTAAAAGACAACTTGATATAAGACAGATTGTCTTAAATTACCAAGGTTGTGTTTCAGAAAAGAAACTTTTCTTTTTCTTTTTGACAGACAGATAAATGTTTGTTTAATGATGCATAAATTTACAATTTCCATCAGAGAGTCACAAAGTAGTAGTATCAATGGTATGCAGCACAGTTACAATGTAACTGCATGATTTCTGCCCCACTTTAAATAAACATTTTTCTAATTATCGTATGAAAGCATGGAAATGAGAATGGGTATGGATATGAGATGTGTTGATTCCTTAAACTATAAGAATTCTAGATTTGTTCTGCAGTAAGATGACTGACTGACTTGTGTTTTGTTGGTAAAGCCTATGCCGGATTAGCCGGACCATCTTTGTGGAGGTATTTGCAATATTTTTTTTCTTGATGACCTCCGTATGATGATGAGATGAGAAGACTGGGAGTCTGAAACATACCCTATTAATTCAGGGATGTCCAGGGTCTTTCATTTGCCCCATCATAGAATACTGAATACAACCCACCTAAATTTAATGAATGTCCCATGGGCTCGGACTAAAGTGAGCTCCTAAAGTGAGATTTGAACCCACACCCTCTAAGCCAGTGGACAAGCGTTCTTGACCATTAGGCTACAGGGGATGGAAGTTTATGCATAATATTGAAGCAGTCACATTTCCCAATTTCTGAGGATTCTTGCAGGGAAACTCAATCAATAGTCCACTTGAAAACCAAGTCACTGACGACAATTTCCTCAACATTGTCTTACTCCCCAGTTCCTTCTTGTTTACCCAAGAGAATCAATCAGGACCTTTGCAGACCTTCGTTAAAAATCCCCTTCTTGGGTAAATAAGGCTGGGATTTGGTGCATGTGTTCAAATTAACAATGAGCCTAAACTATGCCGGGGGGATGTGACCCTGCATAGCAATGACCTAAAACTTTATCTAATGAAGTTTCTGACAGTGAAGACAGAGATGACATTATTCTTGTTAGAAATCTTCCATTTACTTTACTGAAATGAATTTGTCTTTATCCTTAATAAACGTAATTTACATGAAAAATCAAAGTTGCCGCTCTTATGAGTGTCTGACCACTGACGATGGATCTTTTACAACCAACCAGAAATTAAGGCTATTAAACTTGCTGTAGAGAGCATTATTCAGACAGGAGAGCAATTCACGAATAATTGCATTTGATATGGAGGACTCTATGGAATACCGAGTCCGAGAGGTTCAGAAGTAGCATATTTATGAGAAAATAAATAAGCTATTACTTCAAAGTGTTGTAATGGCATAGACATTATTTTTTTATTTTTTTGTAAGCAAACTTCAATATGCAGCTCTGGGACTCATACTAATCTCTATCATGAAATCTGTTTTTACCTTTTTATGTAGCTTACAAACCAAATCTGCCAGTGTAGCAGTACGACATCTTAACTGAGGTTGCTGAGGAAGACTTCCAGAAGTTGCATGCAACATGAGTAGGTACGACATTTCCTCCTATTCACCCCAAGGGCTTGGCATTACGATCTCATCTGCTCCTCATTTCCCCAAAGTCATAGATGCCAGGAAGAGCTACACTTATCATCCTCGTTAGTAGCGGTTACATCATTACTGTTACTCCATGAAGGGTTCTACCAGGAATTTGGCACTATTACAGGGCATCACATTCACAGGCAGAAGAGACATTCACTTATAATCGTCTCTTAGGTGTCAAATTCATTCAAGTCACAAGCCAGCATTTAAATAGATAGATAGGTAAATAGATATGTATATAGATGGATAGATAAATGGACAGATGGACTTGGTCATCTTGAATCTCGCCTACTCAGTTGCACAAGTTCAACGAAGACGATAATAAATAGCCAGGATGCTGTTCTTTTCATTTTTGTGTCAAAAAAAGAATGCCCAAGATCATTTGGTTTGTGTGTCTTCCATTTGTGGATATCTTAGCACTTTGTAAGCAATGCCTTGCTAGTCTATTTCTTCAAAATGTATGAGTTGCTGTCATTTAAAACTTCAGTAATAACTTTTGAAACTGCTTTGTCTTTGTAAGTTGACTACTGAATACCAAGTAGAAGAACTTGAGGCAGTATAGCTTAAAATGAGCGCAGAAAATATTTGACTTCCAAAAGTTATTTTGACACTGTGTTTAGTCTTAAAACCTGCATCCAAAATTGAAGAACATGTCCCGAGTTGCTTGGCAGATTGAAGAGCTTGATGCCAAAGCCAAAAAGAAAGCCGTGGCCATCAGTAATCATTCACAATAGCTCAGCAGCAGTGAGAAGTCAATAGAAATTTTAGTTAGATGTCATGTCAACCTGTCTGCTGCATTTCGAGAAAGAAAAAGTGAGAATGATGATTTCCTAACTTAAAAGTTCAGAAACTTCCAGATATATACTGTAAATATAAGGTATTTCTCATCAAGTAATAATATTGTTCAACCAAGTATAAAAGTGAGATTACAAAGAAAAACTATGAAGAAGGCTTGACCAGACAAGCAGCAGGGAGAAATAAACCAACAAATAGATAAAAATACAAAGACAAGAGGGAACTGTAACACAAGGATTTCTGAGGGATCATCTGTTTGTAGATAGGGTGATCAACAGCTCCCTTGCTTTATTTTTTGTCAGCTCCCCTCTGGCACTCATGTGCAACTATTGTGCTTCTGGGAATAATACCAAAGACAATGCTAAAAGAGAAGAATCTAAGCCTTTGACCTACCACCATCTATTTGTGTTAGCGGCCAAGCAGATTGTACTTTACAGTAGACTGGCGGGATTTCTGAAATATGTGAATGGTACGAGCATTTTTGGGTAAAAGTCGGGAACCCATCTTTTTAGCATATTTCAGGTATGCTGAATCCGAAAAAACCGGTTCCCAAGCAATATTCCGGGTCCTTCACCTCCTAATTTGCATATCAAAATGGCCGCCGAATTAGCACTTTTTGATCGTTTTAAAACTATAACCTTCAATATCTTTCTGTTTAGGAAAGCAAAAAAGGCAAACCAAGTGGATAAATCCATGTTATGAAGACCAGGGTATAACACACACCATTTTAAAATCAATTATACAAGTTTGATGGTCATTAATATGCTAATTAGTAGCCATTATACAAGAATGCATTTTCTTCAATAACTTCCTTACTAATCAAGCAAATTAAACAAATTAAAGTTCTATACCCATGTTTTAAGGGTCAATGAAGATGATGAACTCATCTAAAAAGTTATAGCACTCATCTAATACTAATTATGCAAGCATAATGGTCATTAGTCTGCTAATTAGCGATGAAATATTACAGAAAATAACAATCTTCTTAGTATCTTCTCTGTTTATCCAGCAAACTTTACAAATTAAAGTTCTTTACACTCATCTGATAATAATAGTTATACAAGCTAATGAAAGGCTGATTTACATTTACTCATTCATCTCTTGGGTTTATGTTGTCAACTTGTCACCATATAAACTCTGCTGACAAGGTAAATGAGGCAGGTTTGCCTGTGTAGCATGCTCAATGTGGCCTTGTTTGTCACATTGACATCTACTGACTTTTCTCATTTAAAGCCAATTTGTGATGAGCAAATAAAAGATCCCTCACAAGCATCCTCACTTCTCAGGGTAAGCTTGAGAATTAAGCTACCCTGACCACGTGATACACTGTTTTCTGAAGTATTAACAAAAGATCAACTTTCCTCCGGTGTTACAGACATAACTGACAGTGTGAGATCTCTCAATTGAATGAATGCTTGAGTGTTTCATAGTTGCCTGTTTGTTGTTTCAATGAGTTTCTTTGCAGAAAACCATAAACAATTAATTAAATCACGCCGGAAAAAAGCTGACAATGCTTTAGAAATCTTCAGCATTTCGTAGAGCCCGTTGGCAGGGTGAGTGTAAATGAGTCCTGCATGGGAGGATGCTTACAAGGGGTGAATGAGTAAAATGTTGAAGACATCCGCTGTCATCATCTCATTAATCAATGTCAATATTTATTCTTCATTCTAGTCATACATACCATTTGTTCATCGATTCCATCCTGCGTTTTTTTTTTCACTACACTCCAGGACCCCACTGGAAACAAGTCCTCGGGCTTTTGTGTGTCATCCTTGAAGTTCACCCATTGTTAAATTTTCTTTTTTTTTTATTTACCATTGCAACTCTGTTTGAATTTCAAAATCAATCAATCAAGCTACCTGTGACTGTTCTGAACTTGGGTTACAGGGCTACAGCTTTACCATATCTACCATTCTAGCTGTCTATCTGTATCTCAAGATCAACCTGCCTTTTGTGACCGACTGCCTTACTTCTGATTGGAGTGATTCAACCCTTTGAAATTCCTAAAACGTAAAATTGATATAAAACATTTTTAATCAAATAGTCTAATATTACCTCATAGTGTTCATCCAATATAAAACCCTGCAATTGCTTCATGTACGATGTATATCTATGTATATATGACATAAATTTTCTGTGAACTTTTTTCAGGACATCCTCTGTCTTTCTTTGTTCCTAATTTACTACGACAAGACCGTCTACGGCCCAATAACCTGCCTTTATTAAAGGAAAGGGAAACATAAAAAGGACATCTCATGGAGAATGGAGTTACTCTAATGTACTGGGCAAGAGTTGTAATTATTCTGAAGTATCACTACTGCCCCTCATTTAGTTGAACTACATGTACATGTAGCTTCAGAGCCAGTAGAGACAGGTAGATTGATAATCATGGTAAGTGTAGCCCTCTAAGACCAGTTCTTGGCACTCATAATAGTTGAACAATAGCATGGAGACATCTTAAGAAGGGGATATTTTAGTTGACCCAGTTGGAACACAGCCACAAATTCAAAGATTTAGATATTCAATGTCTCATTTGAACAAATGCAATTCTTATTTTGTACTTGAAGGTCTACTGATGTATACTGTATAGTGTTCTCTAACCGCGGTTCGAACACAGACAATTAGTAGAGCATTATTATATCATATATGGCTAATCCATTCCAATTTTCAGAGATTGCTCCTAAGGTGCGACCAGGACCAGATTATACCAGGAGGGCTTTTGGTTTAGTATGAAACGGAAAGTTTCTCTGGTATATGCCACGGAAAAAACCTTTGTTTGTTTCAAATGTTTGGATGAATCCCTTGGAGAAAAAAATATATAATCTTGTCTACCCCTAACATAATATTGATGGAGATAGGTCAAAGGCTTCGATTCATCCCTTATAGCATTGTCTCTTAGTATCATCCCCAGAAGAACAATAGTTGCACATGAGTGCCACAGGGAGATGACAAAAACCAAAGCAAGGGAGCTGTTGATCATCCTATTTACAAACAGATGATCCCTCAGACATTCTTGTGTTATAGTTCTCATTGTCTTTGTATTTTCTCTTTATTTGTTGGTTTATTTGTTGGTTTATTGTTGCCTTTGCTTGTCTGGCCAGTTCTTTTTAAACCACTTTTTACTTAGTTGATTTAGACTTTTCTGAAAAGAATGATTGCAGCATAATATCAACCTAATTTAGAAGTTTCTTAAATTTTCAGTTGAAGAATCATCTGCAGCACTTCTTCTTTCCTGATAAGCTGTTGGCAAGATGATGTGTGATACATCTTACTGCCACTTCTATTGACTTCTCACAGCTGCTGAGTTCTTCTGAATGATTGCTGTTGGCCACAGCTATCTATTTTTGGCTGTGGCACCAGTTCTACCATCTATCATGCAACTGCAGACAAGTTCTTCAATTTAGTGTGATATTTACAGACTTTCAATAAAGGAGTTCACAAATAGCTTTTTTACAATCATACGTCTCATTTTTATATACTATACTGCTCCTAGTTCTTCTATTTGGTATTCAGTAGTCAACTTACAAAGACAAAGCAGCTTCAAAAGTCATTATAGAAGTTTTAAATGACAGCAACTCATACATTTTGAAGGAATAGACTTGCAATGAATTGCTTACAAAGTGCTAGAATATCTGCAAATAAAATGGAAGTTAAACAAACCACGTGATCTGGGACCATCTGTTTTCAGACATAAATAAAAATAGAACAGCCATCTGCTCTCTTGTTTTTCTGTTCTTTTCTTGATGTATACAACTGAGTAGGTGAGATTCAAGATGACCATTATTAGGGTGTACTGTAAAAAAACTGAAGTCTGAAATTCATTGGGGCTAACCTCTGAATGTGTTCTATAGTCCCTCTCAGACTCTCATGCAAACTGTCAGCTCATTTGAAGGTGTTTTGGATGTTGCTCAAGAGCCCAAAAGATAGATGGGGGATAATTTTCATGCGGAAATGGCTATTTTTGCTAACAGCTCACTAATAATCGTTTTCAGTCAACCCATACACATTGGTGGTTGATAAAAAGATGTTTAAATTATTCTACAAACCATGGTACCAATTTAATATTCGTAACTGCCTTAGGTATTGAGTGATATACCTATTTACGCAATTTTCTGTGATCCTAAAAAAACTTTGTAGATTGTTTCAATGGTCTAAAATAGATTGTACGACATTGGTTGATGTTCTTGTGTCTCTGTCACACTATGGAACCAATATGTGATTGTCTCATGTTTAGAATTCAAGATTAGACTGTAATTAATCTTCATTAAGAAAGATAATTTGCCTTGGCGTCAATTTTTCGCGTAAAATAGTGTACATTTGCCAATTACACAAGAACCAAGTTAGGTACATATATGAAATTGTTACCACAGTGTGTAGAATAATTCATGCATCTCTGTATCAACTATCCATGTGTTCTGGTGGACTGAAACCGATAATATGTGAGCTATTAGCAAAAATAGCCATTTTCGCATGAAAATTCAATGTTAAACCCCTTCCATCTTTGGGGCTCTTGAGGAACTGCTAAAAGACCTTCAAATGAGCTAAAATTTTACATGGGAGTCAGAGAGGGACTATAGAACTCATTTCGAGGTTAGCCCCATGAATTTCAGACTTTCACTTTTTCTGGGACACTCTAACCATGATAGATCTATTTCCTATTATGTCTAGTCGAAATACTGGCTTCTGCTTGGCGGAGAGTCATGAATATCAATACTTCAAAGGTCACCACACTCATGTCAAGGAAATTATTCTCGGTAACTGAGCACCCAATTTCACTTCTCATCTCAGTGAATATTATTTATAATAATAGGATTTGATTGCTAATGATATAAACTCAGCAACATTAAAAACGCACACATTTTTGAACAGCTTAAAAACCAACTTGTAAAGTAGATATTTTCATGAAACTTTACACTGATGTCTGTTGATATATCTTGTGGAAGTCCAGAAAATTTCATAAAGAAAGAAAGCGAAACGGCTGGATTAGGCCACTTTTAGTGCATCATGTCCAAAAACCAAAATCACAACCAATGCAAATTGGTCCAAAATTGATTTCATGTGAAGTCTGTCACAGCTCAATATTTTTGGCGTGTGGAAATAATCAAGGTGGTCACTCATGCTTTTTTATGGGATTTTGTGAGTTTTTGGTTGATTTTTCTGCCAAGTTGGTGTTTTTCACATTTGTTTGTCACATCATTTTCAACACTTTTTCATCATAAGCATTTCAAATTATCCAGTTTTTGGTCAAATTTAGACCTGACCTCTTGAAGGACACCTGTTCTGATCATTCGAAAATAATAATAAATTGAAAGCATCTGTATTCTACTCTCCTATCCCTTTTTCAATTTTGCAAATTCCAAAATTGACATTATGTCACAAAAGCATGTTTGGTTCTACGAAATATCCACGGAACCCATTCAAACGTTCACAATCTTTAGTTGAGTAGCTAATAAGCAAATTTGACGAGTGACATTAAGATAAATGCAGTGCTTCAAAAGTTATGATACTTTGAAAATGTGTGCGTTTTTAATGTTGCTGAGTTACATGTAGAGCAAGAAATGAAAATCATACATATGTATATGGCAAATCGGTCTCACAACAGATGGTCTAATAAGCAGGTACCACTGTATTGCCCAATTCCTAGCAGATTGCCAGAACCCTTCATGGAGTGACAGTAATTATGCAACCGCTACTAACGAGAATGATAAGTGTTACTCTTCCTGGCATCTATGACTTTTGGGAAATGAGGAGCACATGAGATCGTAATGCCAAGCCCTTGGGGTGAATATAAGGGCATGTCATACCTACTCATGTTGCACGCAACTTCTGGAAGTCTACCAAGACAACCTCAGTTCAGATTTGATATGATTACATCCACAGATTAGGTTTGTGAGGTAAATAATGTGAAACAACTTTCATACATGAGGAGATTGTCTTGCAAAAGCAGAGGACAAATAATATTTATATCATCAGAACACTTCACAGTTAATGCTTATTAGTTTTTCATAAATATGTTACTTCTGAACTTCATGGTATTCCATGGAGTCCTCAATATCAAATGCAATTATTCATGAATTGCTCTCAAAGAAAATTGTGCCTGAATAATGCTCTCTATAGTATATTTTACAGCCCTGAAATTAATTGCAAAAGCTCCATCATCGTTAGTTATTAATTGGCTTTATATGAAAAGAAACAATTTTGTTGATATCAATGTGACAAACAAGGCCGTATTAAGCAACCTACACAGGTAGACCTGCCTCATTTACCTTGTCAGCGGAGTTTATATGGTGACAACGTAAGCCCAACTGATGAATGAGTCAGTATAAATCAGCCTTTCACTTCATTGGCAGTTATGGGTGAAGTTGACACCTCTGCATTAGCTATACTTATCAATGTGTATATCACCAAATTATAATATTATTTGTCATAGCATATATTAAAGCATTTAAAGCTACTATAAGTAATGAGAGTGTGAACATGTCATAGCTTTATTGCTCACTGTTGACCAGCATTATTGAAGATGCCACGGTTTTTTGGCCTGAAGGGGGTCATGCATATTTTCTAGAAAAACTATTATATGTATACATGGAATAAGAACATTATTAGATTCTTACTTTCTAAAAACATGTGTCTGCTATTATAAAAAAATTACTTAAATGGTAATATCAGGCCCATCCAAATGTGCCAATGAAGTCGATCCAGCACAAAATTATTCATGGCTACTGTGAAACACTGAAACAGCTTATTTGACCATTAGAGCTGACCAACTAAAATGGCGAATCCCGAATCCTAGATGATTTTACAATTTGCCAAAACGCCTTGTGCAACCATTGAATTTATTTAAATTCATTTAGCCAAATTTTTACATATCACTTTCTGTGATTCTATCCACGTGAGACTACAACAGAATTTATATGAGAGCAATTCAATGGCAATTTTTAAAATTTAAAAGCCTTTGGAAAACTGAACCACCATACTTGTCAGTGACCAGTTTCAATTTTAGCTACACCGTGCTCAGAGACTTTTCCTCTCTATGGCTTGCCAGTTAAGCTCCTGTTTCACGTAGCCTGTCAGAACCCTTCACCGAAGTGAAAGACTGACAGTAATGATGTCAACAGCTGCTAACAAGGGAGATAAATGTTGCCTTTCCTGGCATCTATGACTTTTGGGAAATGAGTAGCACGAGAGGTTGCTGTAACGTTTCCTTTAGGTTAAAAAAGGATATGCCATAAATACTCATTTTGCAACATGTTACAGATACAGTATCACCGGACTATTGGGTGAAACAGCCTTCATAGGGGAAAATATTCATGATATTATGGACTTGATACACCTTACCTCCAAATCTACTAACTTCTCACAGCTGCTGAGTTATTCGGAATGATTACTGTTGGTCATGGCTATCTATTTTTGGCTTTGGCATCAAGCTCCTCAATCTATCCTGTAATTGCGGACAAATTCTTCTATTTTGTATGCATTTGGCAGACTACTCAGCTAACCTTGTTTCTAATAGCTTTTGGCAGTTGAGTCTCTCATATGTTTTCTGAGCTCTTTTTCGACTATACAGTTCGCTGTCTGATAAGTTCTTCTATTTGATATTCAGCAGTTAACTTACAAAAACAAAGCAGCTTCAAAAGTTATAATAGAAGATTTGAATTACAGCAACTCATACATCTTAAGGAAAAAATAAGAAGGCATTGCGTACAAAGTGCTAAAATGTCCACAAACAAAAGATAAACGAACCAAATGAGCTGGGACCATCTGTTCTGACATAAATAAAAATAGAGCAGCCAAAGGGCTCTTTTTTTCCTTTCTTTTCTTGATGTGTGCAACTGAGTAGTTGAGATTCAAGATGACCGAGATGGATCTATGTCATATCAGAGGGGGACTAGGCCCCAATGCTCTCCCCATTTCTATTTTATATCTATCCATCTGTCTGTCTATCTGTCTGTCCATCTATGTATCTATCTATCCATCTTTCGATCCTTCTGCCTATCTGCTATTTATTGATATCTGACTGACAATTCAGTCTGCTGTTAAAGCAGACGAGCGAGCGAGGCTGCAGACTGATGAAATTCAGATAGAAATGGGTATCGAATTGGCTTCTAGGTCACTAGAACTGCTGCCTCTAAAGTCCGCGCTGCTGCCCCTAAAGTCCACGCTGCTGCCCCTAAGGTCCGCGCTGCTGCCCCTAAGGTCCGCGCTGCTGCCCCTAAAGTCCGCGGTGCTGCCCCTAAGGTCCGCGCTCAGCAGCACTCAGCGGAACTGAGCTGCGCTGCTTCAGAAATTCATGTTAGCGCGGACCTGACAGGCAGCACCTTCAGTGAAATGTAGTAGCCTTCTCACTAACGCTCGCAACTGATGTAGCAGGCTACTGTAGCCTGTATTGATATATCGAACTATCTAAATCTATCTGAATGCTGGCTTGGGACTTCGTTGTTAAATGAAGTTGACTCTTTGCCATAGCAGTTCACCATAAGTTGAAATTGTGATGGTATTTAGTGAGACTGTTTTGCATTTCTGATCTATCCTGCCTGTGGGGTCCTGTAATACTGCCCAATTCCGAGTAGACTGTCAGAACCCTTCATGGAGTGACAGTAATGATGTAACCGCTACTAACGAGGATGATAAGTGTAGCTCTTCCTGGCATCTATGACTTTGGGGAAATGAGGAGCAGATGAGATCGTAATGCCAAGCCCTTGGGGTGAATAGGAGGAAATGTTGTAACTACTCATGTTGCATGCAACTTCTGGAAGTCCAGCAAGACAAACTCAGTTTAGATTTTATACTGACAGATAAGGTTTGTAAGATATAAAAGGTAAAACAACTATCGTAATATGTAGAGAGTAGCTACATAAATCCCAGGGCTACATGTTGAGGTGTGCTTGCGAAAAGAAATGAAAAATAATTGTTATGCCATCAGAACACCTTGCAGTAATCCCTTATTCATTTTCCATAAATATGCTACTTCTGAACTTCATGGTATTCCATGGAGTCCTCAATGTCAAATGTTATTATTCATGAATTGCTCTCAAGGCAATTTGTGCCTGAATAATGTTCTTAATAGTATCTTTTACAGCCTCAATTTCTGGTAAGTTGTTAAAGCTCCATCGTCAGTGGTCATAAATTGGCTTTGTATGGGGAAAAAATTATCAATGTGACAATCAAGGCCATATTAAGAATGCTACACAGGTTGACCTGCCTAATATACCCTGTCAGAAGGGTTTATATGGTGACAACGTAAGCGCAAGTGATGAATGAGTAAATATAAATCAGCCTTTCATTAGCTTTCATTGGCAGTTATGGGTGAAGTTGACACCTCTGCATTAGCGCTGCTTGTCAGTCTGTTCACGCATATCATCTTATAAAATCATAATTTCCCCTGGCTAATATCAACTCTTAGTTGTTGTTTTTTTTTTACCGTTTGTTTATAATTCAGTTCATAGACAAATTAGACCTCAGCTACATTTTTGTGTTTGTTTCTAGTTAACCTAAACCAAATTTGAAATCGTGTTTGTTTCTAGTCATTTTCATAGACAAACTAGACCTCAGCTACTCAAATAGCAAATTTGTACACCACATAAATTTCATAACAGTATCCAAGCTGTAACTTCCATGTAGTTTTTGGACATAAAATGTATGGAATATAACTCTTTATTCCACTGGAGTTTCTATAAATGAATATGGATGCATGGCCAGTGTAGCTCTCATTTCATGGAGCTGTCAAAACCCTTCACAGAAGTGACAGTAATGATGTTATAGCTGCTAATGAGGGAGATAAATGTTGCCTTTCCTGGCATCTATGACTTTGGGGAAATGAGGAGCAAAGGAGATCATGGTGAAGCGCCCTTTGGGTTAAAAGGAGAAAATGCCATAACTACTCATATTGCAACTGTTGCTTAGAATGCTACATCTGCAACAGCAGTGACAGACTCATGGATGAAACAACAAGTTCTCACAGGGAAAGTATTCTGCTCATAAGATAGACAACATGATCTTCCAAGAACCAGAGTGTTCCTGACTAGAGTTTGGGATTTTCGAGGAGAGAATGAAAAAACTAGAAATGCAGAGATGCAGCGTTGTAGAGCATTTATGGTCAAGCAACATTTCAAGACAAAAATGAAACAATTATGTTGGAAATATTGCTTTTGGTTGATGACATGTCTAGCCGCACAAATGAACGTAGCTCTGTTACACTTACGACAATTGTTTAAGTAACTGGATTATCAGCTCTCTAATCCATAATAGAAGCTTGCGTGACCAGAAAATAGGAATTATTTTGCCTTATAGATATGGAACCATCCACACAGATAATGTACATATTGAAAGTTAGAGCTCCTACTTTTTGAATGTTTTTGGCAATTTGAGGTACGCAAACTTTTAGATAAGATACAGGGTGGTCAAAAAAACTCTACACTTATGAATATTTTTGGATAACGCTCACTTTAACAATTGTTAATTTTTCAATACAAAAACAACTTGTATTGCAAAGAACTACCTTTCTAAAGATAATCTATTCATTCAGAGGTCCTTTTGGGCCATCCTAACATTCAGAGGTCCTTTTGGACTAATGACTTTTCTACAGCGGGCCTAATGATGCAGAGGTGTCAAAAGTGTAACTTAGTGTCTGTTTTTCCCATGCAAACTTAATCGAAGCCTTCCTTGGGAAACTAAGGTTTGAGGTGTCTTGCAGGGATCTGCCTCTAAATTTGCCCACCCGCAATAATCAAATTGATTGAGATCTTGTGATAATAGGGGCCATGTTGTCCTGCCGAGAAACTTGACAGAGCGAACCTTTATCCAGTTCTGGGTTTTCTATGGGAGAATGGCTGATGCCCCATCTTGTTTGAAGATCAAATGATCTGTTGCACTGTATTTCTTATCCATCATATCAGATGCTCTTTTAAGATGTTTAAGATGTACTTTTTCTGTAATCATCTACCTTCAAGCTGCTTTGGTTTTAATTCTTATAATGGCCACAGTGCAGACTGAACTTGGTCTAGCACCTTCTGGCTTGCGCTAAATTGTGCCTCTGTCTTCTCATTTTCATTTTATGATGTATTTATTTTGTCTTGTGAAGCTCGATTGCTTCAAAATTGCTGATGGGCCATGATCAACCCAGAGTAGTATAAACCCAGGAGCATCTGAGGCTTCCATTTTTCTCAAATATCAAAAAAATAATTACCCGTTTTAATCATTAACCAATTTTCCAAAGATCTGACATACTTGGCTGGTATACATAATAAGTACGCAGGCATTGACTCAATCATGGCAGCCTAGAAAATGAAATATCAACTGTAAAGTTTTTTGTGGCCACCCTGTATACATAATACTAGGTCATTTATGTGTGGTTTACAATTCAAGCTAATGCAGGACAACACTGACAATCATCTCTTTAGACTTTATTGATATTGGAAGCACAAATAACTGCCGAGATAAATATTAGCTTCATGGGAATCCTTTTGCATGAGTGAATCCAATCCTGGAACCAAATGAGGTGTCAAATTAGCAACATTGCTGTGGACAGGATTGATGCAGAAGTTTGTTGCACCCTTGGGAGAAACATTGGACTGTTATGGGCTGATGGCTTACTATTCTAAGTTCTGTATCAAGGAGCAAATCATCATTTAATGCACTCAGTGCATACACATTATAATCATGAACGTCACATATGGTATACAGGGTTGGTATATCTCCATATTTCATAGTTTCAAGCCATTTTCCTTCATAAACGTGCACATGTAGCATAATATCCAGATATATTTTTCTTTTTTTTGTCTTTCCTGTTGAAAAAGACCTTGAAGAAACTTCAAGGGAGCTTTGTGTCAAAGATGTCCTTGATATAAACCTTTGTATGTTTTTTGAAGGAAAGTTTTTGTCAGTTGTAAGATATCTTCAAATACAGCAGCATATATTGTATGACAAGAAAGTTCCTTTACAAATCTTTATCATATGGAAATACCGCATTGCAAGATGCATACCAACCAGACCTGAAACACTCTTCGAAATGCTAATCGCCATACAGAACATACGCTGCACTCCGAAAGTTTGAATACACAAGTAAAAGTGAGGTTTCCTTTTATAATATTTCATATTAGACACACATTTTGATTTTATCTTATTACATTGAGGTTAAGGTGTCTTTATTTCCTTGTTTTATGTCAGTTTTGGTAAATTTTAAATAACTTCATTGATTTTCTACATTATGCTAATGTTGTTATAACAAAGAAATCTTTGAGCACTATGAAATTTAATCAGTTTAACTTGTTTCTGCGGGTGTTATATGATTTGAACAGTAGGCTAATTGCAGACCAGATGAAGACTTTGTATTTTTGAAGAAACCTCACTTTTGCTGTTGTATTTAACATTTTGACGGTAGTGTGACTGTTTGGAACGAAATGGTGGAGGCATGGATTTGAGGGGGTCAGCTGCTCACTGCTCAGAGAGACGGTCAGAGTAGGAACCATATATCTACATGTATATAGTCAGTCGATAAGTCAGAGAAGTAAGTAACGGACAGTAAAAAAGGTGTATACAGAGAGAAAACCTCCAAAATTGATACTCTATGGCCCTTTGCCATATTTAGAAAATACGTCATCAAACTAGCTTGAAGCAGGCTTAGATACAAATATCAGTAGCTAGCCAGAAACTGGGTTGTAGTTTGTCTTGATGGAAATGGGAGTCCAGAGGCATTTGTTGATTCATGTGGTGCCTAAAAGAACAAATGAAGTTAGAAGAAGGCCTGTAAGAGAAATGGGTTGGGTAACTAGATTATCAGTATAGCATCTCTAATGGGGGCTTGCATGCACAGTGCACAAGAGATCTGAAAGAAACTAAGGGGAACAATATAGGTCTTAGAAACTTGTTCTACTTTTGATGTTAAACTTATAGGCAGTTTTATTGGTAAAACAGTGTTAAATTACATATATTTACATTTGTAGATCAAAAACGCTGGAGACTATACAAAGTTAGGCCAGTATGAAGCAAGAGATGGCAGTTTGAATCAACATACTATTTGGGTTCAAAATTACTAATCCTTAGAAGTAAAACCCCTCACAATTGTGCGGTTTTATTTTTGGTTGTGCAATACCCAATATTTTAGCTCTCCTGATTATATTACCACAAATGGCAGAGAAATACCGGATGAGAAGGGGGAAAGCCTGTAGGCAACTCAGAAGATAGACCACTCTTATTACCAACCCTTTATTACCCTTTATTAAGATAAAAGGCACTAATATTACGGGCAAGATAAATATTAGCTTCATGGGAATCCTTTTGCATGACTGAATCCAATCCTGGAACCAAATGTGGTGTCAAATTGGAGGCACTGCTCCTGACAGGATTGATACAGAAGTTTATTGCACCCTTGGGTGAAACATTGGCATGTTATTATGGGCTGGTGGGTTACTATTCCAAGCTCTGTTGCAGATAGGAAGCCTGGTCAGCTTATGTGTGACCAGTTGACAGAGGCACTGGGGCTGACATTATGATGAGATGATAAGGTAGCTGTTCTTCAGAAATAACAAAAGATCCAACCTTTTTTTTAAACATTGTCATTTGACTACTTTTGTCTCAATTAGCCTACCCAGTGCATAAAAACAGGACATTCATATCCATCCATCAGTACCCGATTAAATGTATGAATGTTTTTAAAACATGGGTTATCCTAAAGCGGTTAAGTCATTTTACTGCTGTTGTGTCAAAGCTGAACATGAGTTGGATAACTAGTTTTAATTAACTGAACTCGGTACAACATAACAACCTTTTTTTCCAGTAATCTGGTTAGAGGATAAGTCATAGCAGTTGTGAAAGCCATTAGGATAACCTGTGTTAAGCGTTCGTTCAATCCAGCACAGATGATCTAATCTACTATATATGCTGAGTCCGCATGCATGCATGTCATGCCAAAATGTGGCTTTAAAATCTGACAGTATCTGTCTAAAGCTGGCACTTTTTCTTGTCATTTCAAGGAAAAATATAAACTTCAGAAAACCTGTGCAAGCGAGGTTCATATCAACTTTAAAGGTCATGCAAAGTTTAGGTTTCTTTTGACACAGTAAATGTCAGTTTCTTCTTTGACATTTGAATCACACCTGGGCTGTCTCGCTTCCTGTAAGTTTTATGTCGTGTGGTATAATGATTCTTTTATATACTTTTTCTTTTTGGTATTCTGTATTTTTGTTCACATCCCTTCAGGCCATTCCGTTTCTAAAATGCAACTTTTTATCTGCTTTCGTGTCATCAGAAAAACACAAAATGAAAAATACCACTGAATACAAAGTTCATTTTTTTTGCCTTTGATATAACAGATCAATTTTCATTCTAGCATTTAAATAGGAATCCAGTATTTAAATAGGAATCATCCGAATCAAGGTTGCAGAGTCTACTGACAAAACTCTAAAAAAAACCTAATGTTTGTAGAACCGCTAGATTAAATTGGTTTCTGGAAAAAATCTGTAAAACGCGTTTTCATGCATTCGATTGATAGTTATGGGACTTAACCACTTTAGGATAACTTGTGTTTTAAAGCATTCATACAATCCGGTGCAGATGATTTAATCTACTAAAGCATATGTAGCGTTGACACACTTGCATGTCACGTCAAAATGTGGCTTTAAAATCTGACGGTATCAGCCTAAAGCAGGCACTTTTTCTTGTCATTTCAAGGAAAAATATAAACTTCAGAAAACTTGTGCATTCGAGGTTCATATCAACTTTAAAGATCATGTAAAGTTTAGGTTTCCTTTGACACAGTAAATGTCAGTTTCTTTTGACATTCTATATAGCGTCTTTGACATTTGAATCACACCTGGGCTGTCGTCACTCTTCCTTTTAGATCTATTTATGTCGTTGTATGTTTTCTAGTATATATATATGCCTTTTCATTTTGCTACATTCTTTTTTTCTAAATTGTTGTACACATCCCTTCAGGCATACAGTTTCCAAAATGCAACTTTTTTTCCACTCTCTTGTTGTCAGAAACAAAAGTCGAATCTACAAACAGGAATTTTAAAAGGTTGTTGTGTCTACTGACTGAATAGCGTTGATTGCCAATGTTTTTTTGTTAAATCTTAGATTAACAAAACAGTGTATCTTGTTTGTTGGATTTTGTACAACTCTAAAATAAAATTAAAAAGCTGATGTTTTTAAAAGTTCCACATTCAATTGCTTTTTGAGCAGATCGGCCTTGAAAAAAATCTGTGAAATGCTTTATCATGCTTTTGGTGGATGCAAAACATTGAGAATTCCATAACAAATTTAAACCAATTTCAATGCTTTCAATGATTTATACTTAGATGTTTTTTAAACGTTTTTCCTCTATATTCTGATGTAAGTTTATCAAGCAACTGTGCTCATCGTGTCAATAGATGAAGAGAATATGATGTCTGTACTAGCTACAGTGGCGTAACTGGGGGGTCTCGAGCGGGGGGGCACCTGGGGGGGCACGCGATTCTCTGGGGGGGCACCCACAATACTAATTGTATATTTTAGCCAGAGTTGGAAAGTTCATATGGGGGGGCACCTGGGGGGGCACAGGTCCAATATGGGGGGGCACGTGCCCCCCCGTGCACCCCCATAGGGACGCCACTGACTAGCTAGATTAATACATTTCATCAGGTTTCTTGGAAATGACCATGTGATAAACGAACATTACACTAGAGGTAGCAGCAGACTGAAAAGCATACAACCCGCACCAATGACACCCAGTGATAACATTTCGTTCCCTGCAAAGGCATTGCCACACAATCATTATAGGCCTTTAGTATTGCTTTTATTCACTAAGGAGTATTGATTTTAGCTCGAGATCAGTTACTTTTTTTTATTTCATGACCTCTTGTGACACATTTTAGTTTTATCAATGCTTGTTTTCTACAGTGTTTTTGGAACAACAATTCTATGTGTGGTGGACAGAATGATGACAATTTATATAAAATGTTTGAAGAAACAATTAACCAACAGTACTATAGGCTCCTGAGTAGTTCTTACTTGTCCATCGTGTACATGATATGTATTGTTGATTTATCTCATCTCCATATTAAAGCAAAGCTACACAGAACGAAATCAACAGGTTCAGCAACAGTTGGTCGCACCTGCAGTTCTACCATCTAGTGGTATCATATCTCTCCAGTATCCTAAGAAAAGAAAATCTTTAAAGCAAGACATACTCTTGTTTGATTTACAAAGTGTAAGAGTCACAAGCCATCTGTCGAATTCCTTTACATACTTGTTGTGTATATCTACACCTGCAATCCTTTGAGAACAGACAGCTGCGGATTATTGCAGGCCAACACAGGCTGTTCAGCAGCAGGTCCTGCAGCATGTTCTGCAGGCAGCCTCTGTGACAAAACGTCAATACTGGAATATGTGCCACTGCACATGCGCACAGGCCACAAAACATCAGAATTAGGTCAATGCACATGCGCACACTGTGTATTCACTGCAGCTGCTGTTCAATACACAATTATTCCTGCAGAAAAACAAAAAGTAGAAATTCATTGCAGAAAAGGCATATTTCATCAATATGAGGAGTAAGGCTGAAAAGGCCAAGGCCAAGGAGGCTAAACAAGGCCTCAAAGGTAAAGGCTGCTTCAAATGTGTGCATTTCATTTAAGATGCATCAAGATTGAATAATCCTGTCTCACATTTTTAAGTCTATTTTCATACATAAGCCTCTTGGGGACGATACCTTCATTGTATTACGCTGTGTCTTCAAAACCTAAATCCATTTTGTAAACATTGCATTATATAAAGAGGTGATATCATTAGCTATATGGAGCAGGAAAACATATTACAATAACGCAAGTCTAATATAATATTATATGTTGTCAGCATGACATAAAAAGGTTTGTGTGACATCACCCAAATGCATTTCAATTAAATTCCCAAAACTGTCATACCCATTGTGTATATAAGTATATTCCCCTCAACTGGAAGTTACATATCTATAAACCTGTGGTTTTTGTGTTAGTTCAAATTTGAAACATCCATTTGAAATAAATAGTGTTTCTTCAGTTGATGTCTGTCAAAAAGCACTGATTTTTCTGTAAAACTCCTTCATCCCAGCAATCTACTTAGCTATTGAGATTTAACTGTTTTTAAAAGTACCTTATAAGATTGAAATAATCGTTTCTGGTGACACTAGACTTCTGTTCAGGGACGGACGCAGGGGGGGGGGGATGGGGGGGATGCATCCCCCCCCCACCAGACCAAAATTTATATATTTTTACATGTTAATTTTATCAGCGCGCAGTCACGTTATGTCGCGAATTATGCGTTTCGCGACGCGACAGCCCAATAGACCCCCCCACCGGAATTTTCTGGATCCCCCCCTGCTTCTGTTGGCAATTAAAATACAGAGGACAGAATTTAAGAAAGATAATAGAATACTTTTTGTCTTCTTCTTCCATACCTTGCAACACTTACTCATCACTCAATAGTTTCTTTTTTTTTTTCAAATATTCAACATCAGTTCCGTCCATACAGATTTCTTTATCATATTTTGCATCAATTTCACCAAGCAGCTCTTTTTCTCTATTTTTCTTTCAATAATTTTGTCGACATTCCATGATATTCATTTTCATATCCATCTACACTAATCAGATATCCCTTTTCCATGAGCAGCAGTTTGAATCTATCATCATAATAATATCACTTCACATCATCACATATCCATTATCTATCAATTTTTAAAAAATGTGCAGCCACCATTTGTTTGATGCTACACTATCTAGATTCCTATGTTGATAACTATACATTCAAATGTGTAAATTTCTCATCTTATAGCTGTCATTGTCACATTGAACCCTGAGTGTTGCGTAAACTATATTTATAGTAGATCTGAAAAAAAGGTCAATGACCTGCGTTCAGCTTTTTTCGTACCATTTCTTAACATTTCTTAACATTATTACCTTAATAGGACCCTGACGAAAATAGGGCACCTTACGGTATAATATACGTATGTTTCCTTATATGCTGAGATTGAAAGAAATGATTTTGTCTTTGCAGCCATCCGGTCTTCTGCTCCAGGTCATCCGGATCGGCCAGACGAGGACATTGACCTGGACAGGGAATCCAGAACAGGATGTGCCGTATACTTCGCCCTCGTCCTATTTGGTAAGTATTTGGCAGATCACTCTAAAAACTAGAATTATGGTGTTTTTCAAGTTTGTGAACGAAACCTGCATGATATTAACCTCAAGTCCTCAACAGAAATGCATAATTGTATTATATTCTGCCGTTACTTCTCAAATACATGAACACCATGTTACAATGAAAATGTTTTTAAAATTACATTAAGAAGGTACATGCAACTGACCTACTTTTTCAGATGAACTAATTGGGTATTACATTATCAAATTCAAAGATTGTGGGCAACTATTTAAGATTTTTGAAACGTGTTGAATTTTGCATCTGTTTGATTTTCAAATGTAGTCTCCTTAAAGACCGAGGTTTGGAGTCAGGTGGTCAGTTAACCAAGTCTTGAGTCCTGTATCATATTCACTGTAAAATTTGAAATTTTCATTTTGCTTAAATGTATGGGTAAGATAGTTGCCTAATTCCTTTGAGCTAACATAGCTTGTTGTTTTAAGTTATTCTGAAAATCAGTCTATTGTCATAACAGGATGTGCCATATACTTCGCCCTCGTCCTCTTTGGTAAGTATTCGGCAGATCACTCTAAAAACTAGAATTATGTTGTTCAAGTTGTGGACAAAACCTGATATTAACCTCAACAGAAATGCATAATTGTATTATATTAAAACAACAAGCTATGTTACACTGTAAATTCTGAAATGTTCACTCGAAAAAATTTTGGAACAAAACTGGATTTTTAAAATCCAAAATGGGTTTTTGAAAAATCCATATTGGTTTTTGCATCGGAGTTTAGTTTTTCAAAAAACCATTTTCCATTTAAAAAACCAGTTTTGTCCTGAATTTTTTTAGAGTGTTGAGTCAGCTCAAATGATTGAGTGAGATGGTTGCACAAATTGTTTGAGCTAACATAGCTTGATGTTTTGAGTTATGATAATCTTTTCGTTGTTATAACTTTAAACAACAAGCTATGATGGCTCAAAGGAATTGTGCAACCATCTCACTCAATCATTTAAGGTGACTCAGAATTCAAATTTTACAGTGATATAGCTCAGAAGAATTATGCAGCCATCTCACTAAATAATTTTTAAAAACAGACTCAAAATTCGAATTTTACAGAGTACCATTCATCATGTCTCCAACTTAAACTCCGACTCCTCAGGTCACTTTAATTTTGACTCCAACTCCAGACTTCTCTTTTATTACTGCTTGCACACCAGTTTTCGTTAGTTTTCATGTATTAATACATGCAGTACTTTAAGAAGATTTTTGTAAGTTATCTTGAAAAATATTCATGGGTCATTCTCAAATTTCGGGACAATTTGCGTCACTCTAGCTCCCTGACATTAATATGAATGCGATAAATATCTGAAGCATCACTCTGCATCTGTTTTTCATATTTCTACTTAGAACCACTGCATTTGGAGCAAAAAGTCATTCATTAGACTTTTTTTAATGCATTATGTACAGAAACCATGCAAAATCAATGGTTTTTCCCTGTCACTGGACCTGACATGACAAAATCAAGTGTTCATTTTCCTCCTAATATACCATTATTTTCAAAGTTTCTTTGCACGATTCATGGGAATATAGACTTGAATTTATATTTAGTTCATATTAAATTTTTTTTGGGTAAAATTTCATTGATTAAATTGATACAATTGTCGTGTCACTAATTTATGTCAATTTTTTTGTCCTCTCCGTTACTTGCCATAGCTCTGTTTGTTATTATTTTTTATGAGTTATTTTCACTGAATATCATCAGACGCATGTGCGCCATAGTACCACTGCCTTGCAGACTTCATAAAACATGTATTCAATAAATTATGTCATAATGTTCAGAAAAAATGTTTTTGGTCCCACTAAAATGTCCCCTCCGTTTCCTTAATTTCCAAGCTTACCAATGATAATTTTACAGAGCGATTTCATGTATATGTTGCTGAGGGTGGCAGGTTTTAATATTCTGCAATTATTTTGTCTAATCTCCAAAATAAAAAGCAGTAATGAGCGAAAAGCAAAAAATTGTTCCCCTCCGTTACCGTCCACTCCGTTACCAGATCATGAGCAAGAAATCGACATTTGGACCAAGAAATCTACTGATACGAGATGAAGTACTTCTGAAAATAATAGTTACATCAATCTTTTATCATTTTTCCTTTTGTTGCTGTTCCTACAGTTGGTTTTTTACATCAAAATTCCCCTCCGTTACCACATTGTCCCCTCCGTTACAGGATAATTTTCCTATACTCGTTGTCCCGAAATTTGAGAATGGCCCTCATACAGTTCATTGTTTCATAATATGTTTTCAATAAGTTATTTGGCGGGGGGGGGGGGGAATTTTGGGATCCGGTGTTGGCAGAATAATTTTCAACTCTGACTCTACTACTACTGCCTGAAAAACAATGTTCAACTCCAACTCCAACTAAAACCTCTGATTAAAAACCAACTGTTACAACTCCGCGACTCTGACTTCAATCCAAAGCCATGCTATATTCTATATTTTGCAGGGCGTCGGAGTCAGGAGTCGGAGTTGTGAAATCAGATGTTTTTGTTGGAGTCGGTGTCAGCCGCTGATATTCAGGTGGAGTCAGAGTCGAAAATTAAATTGCTGACTCCTGAAAATCAGTGATATAACTTTTAAAAAAAGTGAAATGTATCCCAAATTTTACACAAAGACTTCCTAAACCAATTTTCATGTACAGAATCCTATGAAAACTAGAATTAATTTTTCTCATCTGTTAACCATGTAATATTTGTGAGCAATAATACCGATAAGCTGGGTCTGGAGTCAAAAGTCAGAGTCATAATTCAGGAGACCTAAGGAGTCAGAGTCTGGTTCATAGACGGAGTCAGAGTTACTTTTCAGAAAGCAAAATGAGTCGGGAGCCTGAGGCTGTTCATTTGTAAACCATCCAACTCCAAAGCCATGATATTTGGTGCTTTCTTTTCTTCTCAGGTATGAGTGCCAACCTGGCCATGTACTCGCTGTGGGTGCAGATGCCGGTGTTGACCACCAAACTGCCAGAGGGCGCCACACTCAGCTACTACATGCTTGGTCTGATGGAACTGGGAAACGTCTCCGCTCTCCTTTATCTGTTGGCAAGGAGATGTTGCAGAACAGAACCCAGCGAGGTAATGGTATAGATATATCAATATTAAAATTTTTTTTTAGAATTTTTTATTTTTTCAAAATATTTTTCTTTTGGGAAATTTTTTTTTTTTTATATTGAACCATGTGGTTCACTCTTCGCATGTTTACCATAAGGGACGAGACACCGCGCTCTGCTCGCTGAGCCGATGGCTCTGTCCCATCTATTATGTGATAACATCAGGATCCATCCAAAAACAAGTCCAGTTAGTCCATATCCTCCTCCCTGTTACATAACATGGCCCCTGTCCCAACCCCACTGCCTAATAAAGGTTGTATTGGTAAGAATATCTCTGATTAGTCAAATTCAAAAGTAACCATTTTTCTGTCCAGATGAAGTTGGCAAGAACAGTCAGAGCATGGTGTCTTTTAATTTACTTCTAACAATTAAAATTAGACTTCAGGCCTTGGCTTGTGCTCATGTCGACACTGTCAGGTAACCCAGGTCGAGTACCAAATGGATGACTTAAAGCCCTCAACCATTACATTGCGAAGAGGGACAATGTTGACCACACCTTTTCTTAACTTTTCAGGTACCTGGGATTTACCTTGGCCTTCTTGTTAACCTGGCTTGTATCATCCTCATCACATTTTTCTGGGAGCATACATTAATGATAGGAGGCAAAGGAAACAGTGTTGTGTTTCTACTTTGTTTCTTCGCGATCTCATTTATCACAGCCTACAACGGAGTTACTTACATTCCGATGGCTGCGCGGTTAAAAGCCGGCTATATCACAGCAGTGTTACTCGGCGATGCCATCGCAGCATTGATACCTCACATACTTGGCATAGCTGAGGGGTTAGCTATACCCCCTGAGTGTACTCGCAATACAGATTATTATTACCATAACATGAGTCGTAACATTCGCCAGGGGTACATGCAGCCGGGGTACCATAGGCCGAGCACCACCCCTGTGACTATCGTACCGCCGACGTTAGTGTTCTCGGAGTTTATTTTCTTCCTAGTGATCGTTGGACTGCAAGCATTGTCTTTTATCGCATATCTCCTTTTACGCAATATTCCCTCATGTAGATTTGAGTACGATGAGATAAGAGTCGATTGCATGGATGAAGAAATGCACCATCAACCTGAAGAAGAGGTTTTCCCAACGAATCACGATGGCCCTCCGTACACCAACGTGCTGGACGATGGCTCCATCCTGCAAACGTTCAAACCCCAAGTATCGAGAGACAATCGGCCGAAGAATACACCCAATAAGCGGGCAGTTGTGGGTGATAAAAGCAAGAGTCAAGGCCAGAGCAAACCTGCTGTGACATTCCGAGGCCCCGCTGGCCGAGTTCGGGTTCTATCTCAGACGTCTCAAAACACTAATTCTACGGCGAGTGCCAGTGAAGTGCATCCCGATCCAACCGATCCCCTAAACATCAAAGATCTCGAGAAACAAATTCCATCTTTCACCATCCTCATGTTAATCACATTCTGGGCCAGCGCTATAACATCTGGCCCACTCTCCTCCTCAAAAGCTCACAACTGCCTACCATCAGGGAATCTTGGATTTTTCATCGGGACTATCTTCACAAACTTTGGTAGTATCCTGACCTGTATCGTTGTTCTCAAGGTCAGCGCTCGACTCAAGGTTACTATGGTGGTTGCCATGACAGCACTGGCTACCATCCTTCTCACATATTTGGTTGCTCTCGTTGCCTTCAGTCACCAATCAGAGTCGAGAGAAGACTCGCCAATATTCGGGGATTTTGGAATACTGTTGACGGTAGGTTCTGTTGGTATAAATTGCCAGTGGTTGTACGTATAATCGTATGTGATCAATGTAACTTCTTTTTGTCTGTATGTCACTAACAAGGATAACAGACTATTTATTTTATGATGTGAAGACCTTCATTTTCTTGAGAAAATTTTAGAACTCGCCTTGTCAATAGTTTTATTTTCTGGTTTCAATGTCATGGCAAAAGTGTTCAGACTTGAATTCTATAAAAATTAATCTAACAATTTTGATCGTTTTTTTGCCACAACCAAGAAGCTCTAAGAGCTTGACATTGTTATCTGCAATATTATTAAGATATTTCTTTTGTCCATTTCATTATTTATCGTAATGAGAAGATTTTATGTTACTTACGTTTTATGAAATTGACAGCAAAATGATTTCAGTATAATTCCAATTTTGAAAGGTGTTCCATTACTGACAAATTTCATTGCTGCACTCTAAAAAATGTCGGGACAAAATTGGTTTTTTAGATTCAAAATGGTTTTTTGAAAAACCAAATTTCACTGCAAACCAACATGGATTTTTAAAAAAATCCATATTTGTTTTTTGCATTGAAATTTGGTTTTTCAAAAAACCATTTTGAATCTAAAAAACCAATTTTGTCTGAAATTTTTTAGAATGTGCCAATTTTGACACCTCACTTATTTCATTGATTCCTTATTTTGAAATGATACTCCATTGCTCTGCAACAAATCTAATCTTCATGATCTCATTATTCTGATTGTTGTAGCAGATACCATACCAAATTTCAAAAGTTCTGAAACTTTACACTAGCAATTGTGCAGCGTATGAATTACGTATGTAAATTCTACGTACTAAACTCACAAAAAAGAGACGATCTGTAGTACGTACGTACATTTTCGTACGAATTTCGTACGAATTCATACAAATTTCACACAGGTACTTTTCAGTTATTTTGGCCATTTTAGTGCAATATGGTTATCACAAATAGTTTAATTGCATTGGCCTATATCTAAAAAAAAATCACCAAATAAGTCGAGATAGAGCCCAAAAACCTTACTTTTAAAATCCACACAAAAATTTATGTATGTCTTAAGTACGTAAATTTTCGTACGTATTTCCTACATGAAAACAAACACTTTATGTACAAAATTCACAAGAAAGAGCTACGTATGTTTTACGTACAATGCACAATTGGCCATGTACTAATGTCATGCATTTTCATTTCAGACAATAGCTTGGTTTGCTGTCGCCGGGCTATTTTTCTTCGCGCGGGTAACAATTGCCGTCATCTGTCGTCATCATGGCCGCGACAGCATGATATGGTACGCTGCTGTTACTCAACTTGGAGTTGCCTTCGGAGCATTTTGTCTTGTGGAGAATGTCAGTATTTGTCGGGTTTACCGAACCTACCAAGAAATGTGCTGTGGGAAGACGAATGCCCAGATTCTTGAAGATGTCGGTATATTATATAATTGTGCCCAGCAATATTGAAAAATCTTTAAATATTAAATTAGAAAGCAAAATGAAAAGTGATCGGTCTTTGACAATTTTTGGCAAAAGAGACAGGTATTAGTTCTTCCCTCCGGTTTGATTAGCAAAATCAATGAAAAATACTTTCGGTTTGATCAAATCGTATCCTCCACATGCTTAATTGCCATGAAAATTTGTTAAAAATTCCTTTATTATTAGCCAAGAAAATAAAAAATTATAGACAAAACATCAACTGACCTTGTCACCTGTGGCCAAATATGATTTCACGGAGCAAAACACAGGTTTCATGAAGCGGATTATGTCATAAATTGTGGATGGGGATGAATTTGTGGATCGTGATACTAACCAAAAATTTGCCAAGAAAAATGTTTCAATGGTTACATATCGTATTGAAGTTGGCAGACGGTGTCCATCCCTAATGATACATGTACTAAACTGCAAGGACAAAATGTCAGAAACAAAAAAGAAACCGAGAAACAGACCATGTCAAACTACATGCATGTCTGTAAAATTTGCTAATGCAATTGACAAATTCTGAAAGGCATGGTTTTGACAAATTGCAAAGGAACCCATTACCAAAGAAAACTGAAAATTTAAAGTTGGATGTTTAAAAGGATCCCTAAAAGGGGAAACCTTGTAAACAACTGTTGGAAATCAGTGGAATACATTGGTTCTACGTGACTTTGTGGATACGGTGTGAATATTGTATGACAGACAGAAAAGGCACAACCAATAAAATAACGAACTGCAGCAGATGATAATTGATAATAAATGAAGCCTCATTTATGACGAATAAAACATTCCTTGTATAATGCATATACATGGTGGTCAAAAAAAAACTTTACAGTTGATATTTCATTTTCCAGGCTGCCATGATTGAGTCAGTGCCTGGGTACTTATTGTGTATACAAGCCAAGTATGTTAGATCTTTGGAAAATTGGTTAATAATCAAAACGGTTCATTACTTTTTTGATAGCAGACAAAATGGAAGATGGGAGTGCTCCTGCGTTTTTACTACTCAAGGTTGTTCATGGCCCATCAGCAATTTTGAAGCTACTGAGCTCCACAGGACAAAATAAATACAACATGAAATGAAATCGAGAGGACAGAGGCACAATTCAGCACAAACCAGAAGGTGCTAGAGCAAGTTCAGACTTCACTATGGCCATTATAAGATATTACAACAATGCTGTCTGAAGGTGGATAATCAGGGTGTTGAAATCGCATGAAAAGTACACATTAACATCTTGAAAGAACATCGAAAGCCCTGGATAGATAAGACATGCTGTGCCACAGATACTTTGATCTTCAAACAAGGTGGGGCATCAGCCACACTCCCTTTGAAAGCCCAGAACTGGATCAAAGTTAGCTCTGTCAAGTTTTTCAGCGGGACAATATGGCCCCTGTTTTCACAAGATCTCAATCAATGTGATTATTCTGGATGGGCAAACTTAGAGGCAGATCCCTGCAAGACACCACAGACCTTAGTTGCCCAATAAAGGCACCTGTTACGTTTGTATGGGAAGAACGGATACAAAGTTACATTTTTGACACCTCAGCATCATTTAGGTCCACTGCAGAGAAGTCATCAGTCCAAAAGGACCTCTGAGTGAATTAATTGTCTCTAGACGAGTTATTCTTTGCTATACAAGTTGTTTTTGCATTGAAAAATAAGCATTTGTTACAATGGGCGTCATCCAAAAAATTATTCATAAGTGTAAAGTTTTTTTTTTACCACCCTGTATATATACGTGTATATAAGTATGATGTCCCGTACACTTTTCTGCAGATTTTTCTTGTTGTCTGTTCAAAAATGTCAAATTCTATAATCGATACATATTGTGTATATTTTGATAAGAATTGTACCTGTCCCCATACCATTCATTATTGAATTGTAACATGTAGTTTCCCTGTTGTGTCTATATAATATGTAACTTCTACATAAAATATGTGTAGTTGGCAAGGACTGGGACATAATAAAGAATTTAAAACTACCAGTTTCTCTGTTCATGCTAATGTCAAGTTTCTTGCTCAAGTTCATAAAACAGAAATGCATACACTTATTATTTATCTAACAGACATGATGAGACATCTAGTAAATCAATCAGTGGATGGTCACAAGCAGTGGCGTAACTAGGGGGTCTCGAGCGGGTGGTAACCTGGGGGGGGGGGGGGGCACGTGATTCTCTGGGAGGCACCCACCATACTAAGTGTATATTTTAGCCAAGTTCAAATAGCCTATTGTTACTGGGCTTCTCTGGAATCTTGTGGACAATTTTTTTGAGACAAAATTATGCACCAATTTCATTCAAACTTTGCACAAGAGGTTTAATTTGCCTAAGATTGTGTTGATCAACTTTACAGGAACATGCACATTGTTTAAATACCATTTTAGAGACCCAGGAAAACCACCCTAGAAAAACTGGAAAGAGGGAGTCCTGTGATGTCATTGAGGGGCTTCCCCGACCCGGATCTATTTATAGCTCACTTGGAATTTGTCAAAACAACAAGAGGTCAGCACTGCATGCTTCATCAATCTGTTGCTACCTTTTTATGCCCTGTTATGTAGAAGCAACAGTTAACCAAGATAACCTGGACTTAAGATTACTAGCAGAATGCCCTTTAAGGTGCCTTCTAAGACTAAGACCAAGACTTCTTTATTGGTCATTCTTGTAAAATACAATAATACAGAATAAAATTGTTGTGCACGTAATTTTATCTGTATTTCTTTCGCTATCAGCGACGTAAGCACAGGGTCTCGGTCGGGAGGAGGCACCTGGCAGATGGGCATTCTATTTTCTTGGGATACAATCACTGTACTCAGGGGCATATCTAGAAGTGGCCTGAGGGGAGGGGGGGACGTGAGGTGAATACACTGCGATCTGCAGCGTTTCCTATCTCTTCCATGTTAATTTGGGGCTGGGGGGGGGTATAGACCAATGCCCCCCCCATATATGCCACTGGAGCCAGCACTATATACATGATTTACATGTAACTATAAGGAGAACATTTTACTATTTGGGGGCACCAGAGAGAGACCCGAAAAGGGATGAGGGGGAGGGACAGTAGTACATTTTTACAACAATTATAATCAATGACAATGTCAGATCTACTGCATTGATATTTGCCCATCAATTTTGCATACCTTTGCTGTACCAGGCTTGCACTAGTAATACTCCAAAATGGCTACTTCACACAAAGTGTTATTGTTACGTCGTTGGCCAGTTACATCAATGCCGACTTGTTCACATTCTCCGCAGTCACAGAAGCAGTGGTAGCGACAGTCTTTGGGAGAATTCTTGTTCAGAACACATTGTTTGAATCCACCAGGGGAGTTCACCATCACATCCAAGAATGGCTCTTGACACTTCTTCGCTCTCACTTGCAACGTGATGTTTTCCAGCTCCATTTCTGCTCTTGGCGATGTTACGTTGTACATGAAGATGATTCTGAAAATATGATAATTTTAGTGCAACATTACCCAATGCCAGGAATCAATATGAATCTACAGTTGTGCTTGAAAGTTTCTTAAACCCTGGCACTTCTTACCTTATTTGTGCACATCTCTCTAACAAATGCAGGAATAGCTCTTAAATTGGGAGAAAATTCTCTCTTGAAAATGGTCAAAAATCCCACAGAAAATCTGCCAATTGGTAGTCCATAGCCATATGAAGTGTTTGGAAGCATTTATTTTGGCAAAAGTGGGCCACACAAATTGCTGATTGTATACATGTCAGAAGGGTTCAGAAACTTTTGAACATGCAGTTTTGGAGACTTTCATCATAAAATCATATATGAATGCCATTATTTGCTATGAATATATGCTTACATAAAAAAGATGGTGTTCAGTTGTATTATTAACCCAATTTAAAAGCTGTTCCTGCATTTGTTAGAGAGATGCGCACAGATAAGGTAAGAAGTGCCAAGGGTTCAGAAACTTTCAAGCACAACTGTATTACTGATCTGAGAGTCATTCTAACTGAGTTTGCACCATATTCTTTGGGAGGAAAATTGCAATATTCTAGACAAAATGGGAGTAAAATTTCAGGCAAAATGGCAATCTACCTGTCTAAATGATAAATGTTTAACAAGGATACATTCCCGTTTAATTATCTTAAAGTCACAGAGTTGAAAGTGTTACAGAAATGCACTAAATGTTCCTTGTGAGGTCATATATCATGCAATATCAATGCTATGTTATTCTTATTCACTCATAAGCCGCCAATGAGCTTATATCCTATACTTCCAATGCTACACACTAAAGTCAGTGACTGAGTCACAAGTTGCCCAATGACATATTGACAGCCCATTATTTTCAAAGAATATAGGGTTTTGTTCAGTCATCATTGATGTCAATGATTAGCTTAATGCAATTTACTTGTTATTCTTTGTCTGTAAAGTTTTCCTCTTTGATTTGATTAAAGTTGGGAACTCTGATGGCAGGCATATTTATCTACACTAAACATTATTCCCACCTGAACCAGCCTTTATGTAAACCTACCCAGTTTGTCAAAATATAAGGCTCTCTTACTGGATATGAACAGTCACCATGTGGGGTGCCACAGCCATAAACCATTACCAAGAAGGGGAGAATGTAGCAGTTGTGGTATCCAAAGATGGCAGCACAAGGCAGTGTGTTAGTAACAATATATGCCACATGTGACACTGCAGTCAGCAAGGGATTGTGGGAACCTCAGATGTGAATTTCCCTCTCTTGGCTCCCAGACACTGAACATTACAGACCATCCTGATAGAAATTCATATTTACTTAAAACTCTTTTTCAGATGAAATTGCAAGAATCTTGGTTTTGAACTCACCTTGAACCATCGAGTGCAGCAGCATCAACACAGCTTAGTTCATTCTTGTCAATCAGTTTTAGTGCATCATTTGGGTTCTCTGTACAGATTGGCATTGGACCAGCATACTTAAGTTCTGCAATAGAAAAATTGCTAGAATATTACCAAGCTAGAATAATAGATGTGCCACAGTACAAGTATGGTTAATAAAATTATTAATGACATTATTCGATAAATGCTAAATTTATAAACTAAAAGTTCATTAACATCACTTCCATGCACAAAGGACAATAAGAATCTCGCACTACACCATTACATTTTTGATAAAAATGTCATATAGGCTACCATGCATAATTGATTAACTTGAATTAGTCAAGCAAACATTAAAATTTGTTCCCTGTTTTAAAAACAGCATCTGATTCACAAAGGGTTCAAGAGCTCTATTGACACACAGAGAAGAAACCAGCCCACAAGCTCGACTGGGATTATTATGTCAATGTACACTCTAAAGTCTACACATATCAGAAGAAATATTGAGGTCATCCACTGTCTACAAGTGGACTGCTCTTGCATTGCCACAGATCAGAACATATGCTGTCTTGGGTTGCCCCCCAGTGATTAGTGTGCTATTCCGCGAGCTCCTGCGAGCGTCCACATCATTTCAATCAGAGGAACACACACAATCTTGTCTTAGTTTGCTGATGGCCTTGTCTACTTCCTTAGAGAATGTGGTTGCCCAGTCCGACTCCGGCATACATCAATGTTGAATAGAAATTTTGTGAATTGGAACTATTTCTTGGGACAGCAATGCTGTAGCATACAAAATCAACTTTTGTGCCAGGTGGCAGCAGCATGCAGTTCTCATTTTCACAAGACTGGGTCATCCACCTACCCAGTCCATATTCGCAGACAGTCCCCATGTTATAATAATCAGTGCAGGACACATCGCCCCGTTTCTGAAATACATTACAAATGTGCATGAGCCAAGACAAAGTAAATGTCAATTTCTTTTAGTAAATGTCAATTTCTTTTAGTAAATGTCAATTTCTTTTAGAGCTCTTTGGAGATTTGTGGCCCACTGTTTCAACTTTTAACTTCCAATTTGGCATTGCAACATTATTGACAGTTACCTGTAAATGTTCTTATACCATTCAACACCTCTGTCAGCCAATCACATACCAGTATTTTAGGGCGATGATTCCCATATTCTTTGTTGTACACTTTTACTTATAGAAATTTTCCACTAGCTTTTGTACTTGCATATCTGTTCAGTGCGCTTGTCAACTGGCTTTGAGGGCGTGGGTTCAAATCTTACCCCGGGAACTCACTTTAGTCCGAGCCCATGGGACATTAAATGGAGGCGGGTTGTATCCAGTATTCTATGCTGGGGCAACTAAAAGACCCTGGGCATCCGTGAATTAATAGAGTTTGTGCCGGACTCACAGTCTTCTCATCATCATACGGCGATCGCCTGCCTCGATATAGCTCACTAAGGTGTCGCAGAGGCATAAAACACAAACAAACAAACAAAAAACAAGCATATCTGTTCAGGAGATTTTTCATTAAAATTCAAGGTACATTTCACATTGTTGTAACTGTGCTTTTGTAAATTATATTAATTATTTTTAAGGAGTCGGGAGTCACCAAATAAATTTTTGACTCCGACTCCGTCTCCACCTGAAAATCAAAGCCCTGGTTTTTTTTCTTCATTTTATGCAAGGTCTAAACATGTTGTGAACATGTTAAAAAAGTGATATACCATCGTGTAAACGAAAAATAATCATAGTTTTTGTAGCATTTTTTTTTTTTGCATTAAATGGTTCACTAATGATTTATTAGCTTCATGTAACATGTCAGCCTTAAGTTTAAAATATGATACAAACGATCTATCTGAAGAAACGGTGAAATACAAGGATTAAAAAAAAAGAAGATTAAACAGAACAACTTACGCCGTCATGCGGCACAACTTACCCCAGCAATGTTCAGGCAAGTTGTGCCACTTGACCTACTTTTTAAAAATGCCTACCATGATCTCCCCAGCAGACTGCCCTGAAACTTTGGTCGATTCTGGCCAACGTATTATATTTTGATGTCGGATTTTCAGATTACATGATTAAGCTTTGGTTTTTCGGAAAATCAGCCTGTGGCAAAAAATGGCACAACTTACCCCGGTCTCCCCTATTGTTGTTTTTTAAATTGTTTTATTTGTTCCTCACAAAATAGCAACTGAGGTAATGTTGCTATTGTTAACCCTGTGATATAAAATAAAGATTTTTATAATTTTATTATTATCATTAAATAGATAATAGGTTTGACAGATAATCAGCTGAATAGTAAAAAGGCAGACAACACTGAAAGTTGCCAAATTTAGGTCTTTGTTAGATTTTTGATATTACATAACAGTATAATAGAAATGAAAAAACAATAATATGGTTTGCATGAAGATTTTAAATTGCTCACTGTTACATTGTATTTTGTTACACCTCAAATGCAATTCCTCTTCTGTGATTGGTCAGAATGACGTCACATGACAGGGATCAGAAAAGACTGTTGCCCTCTCAGAGGGCATCAGTTCACCAAATTCACATTGAGGCTGACTGCTGATCAAGATGGCTGTACAGAAGTTGGTGTTGGACCCACAGATGTTACCTGAACCTTTTTTATCTGATGAAAATTCAAAAGACAATTTGATCCAAGACATTGTTGCAGCTTCACTTGTTTATTTCAACTGAACAATGTATTTGTTACCATTGTGACGCCACTGCATGTGATGTCATAGAGTTGTGACGTCACCACAGTGAGGCTATAAATAGATCATTGCTCTTCACAAAATTAAATGACAATAGAACTTGTGGATAGTATCATAAATTTATTTGACTTTTAAATCTGGATGACTACCTGATCAATGTCAAAACTTTGATGGAGAAATTTCCTGTCTCTCCAAAGTTATCTTTTTTGTCAGAATTGCATTCAAGGTATAACAAAACTATTATTGACTGTTACTTCGGGCAATAGTGCAATCTGTTTGACCCTCGGGAGTGACAGTCACCTTGCTGTTTCCCTCGGCCTTCGGCCTCGTGAAACAGCAAGGTGACTGTCACTCCCTTGGGTCAAACAGATTGCACTGTTGCCCTCGTATCAGTCAACATTTGTATAATGTTTCATTGTTGTCTGTTTTAAAATGAAATGAATCATATATGTTAATAATTTAATTTGGCTTGTCATCTTATGTCAAGGGTAATAATTTTAAACTATACCATAAAAATTATAGGCACAGCTAATAATTAACCATTCCATAAAAAAGACAGAAAAACGTACAAACAGACGGACAGACATTCGCAAGTGGAAACATAGGGCCTGTTCTGCAGCAGGCCTAATAATATTGGGAAAGAGTGCTGATGTATTACTACTGTAACACTGGCATCATTCAATACAAAATCAAACGCTTTACTTACTGACACTTTCCAGGTATCTCAGGAGGACATCTTTCTTATGAGTTGTTTCAAGGGCAAGGATGTGTCCGTGTTGACTTTTGCAGAATGATGAAGCAGAAACATGGGATTCTTTCCGCGAGCTGTCCAAGTAACACCCGGTAGCGAGTTTGAAGTAATCCGCAGGACAACAACTTATCGCGCCTTATGAAATTTAAATATATCTTTGAGCATGTGCAGAAGGCAATTACTAATGGTGGCCATTTTGAAATTTCCCAGATTTAAATTTTAAAAGGCAGTTTTCACTATGAGCTATGTCAGGTTCTTATGAATCCAAAATTTCTCAGAAATTGTTTGAGGCATGTCTGATCAGTGAACGTTATGTAGCTTACAGGGTGTCTACAGAAAAAGAGGGCAGTCACTTTTCTTCTTTTTCACACTCATATAAGTTCAGAATTTGGTGATAAGTCTAACATAAGAATGGATTTGATAGTCAGCCATATCAGGTCTATTGCAAATATGTTTATTTGTGAATTTGATCACTACTAAAGACAAAATGCAAGCATGATATGCAAAAGTGCTTGCATTGCTCTAAGCTGAAAAAGGTCGTCCTGTTTTCCTCATTCTTGATGAGAAATTTTTCACCATTTATGGTGCTTGTGAGAGTAGGAATGATTCATGCATGAGTAGTGGGACATTTGCTGATGCTCCAGCTGCTGATAATTCAATTCAGGACCTAACACTTGGTCTTCAACATTGAGTCATCTGATGACAAGAAAATCACAAAAATGTCTCAAATAAACCTTTGACCAGAGTACCGGAATCAATGCAAATGTTTATAATAACATTCTGAAATAATTTGGGGTGCCATGACGTCAGACGAGAAACTCTTTTGTTGACAAAATCATCTGCCAACAAGGTGTAGCACCTGTTCATACTGCAAAGAAGACTCAGGAGTGCCTCAAAACAAGCCTCCTGAGCCAGGTAGAGTGCCACCCCTTGTCTCCTGAGATGGACCCTGTGGATTATTCAGTATGGGCAAATTGGGAGACAGAATCCAGCAAGTTATCGCAACCCTCGCATTAATGTTCGTGGAGAGCATCAAACACGCTTTTGCATCATTTATGTCTCATCTGCAGAAAGTTACCACATCAAGGGGTGTGAATAATGGGTAATTTGACTGTTCTGAATATACTGTTCATATACAAATCATGTTTTGTTGAATAATGATGCTTGGCACAAAATAAAATGTAAACAAATCTAATTGTGTTGACTGTCCTCTTTTTCTGTAGACACCCTGTACTTTTGGATCAAATTTTACCATGAATGATAATTATAAGGACAGTTTTCATAGTGCCAACAGTAAAAAGCTTATATAAAAAAAACTGTTACCAATTAACTTACCAACAACTATGAAAAAAGTCACCACGAGTCGGTGAAACATTTCTTCTTTAGTTGAGACTCTGCTGTCCTCTTATTGGTAAAATGTATTGATTGACAGTGGTCGTCTACAGTGGAATGCAGACATATCAAAAATAGAGTTGTTGCAAGCAACTTTGAATCATTAATTTCAAATTCCACAGGGATAGCAAACTAACTTAAATAATTCAAAGTCTTTTCCTAGACATATTGTAGCCAGATTTTCATTTAGTTTTAACAATAAAAATCAACAATATCTTGTTCAAATCAGGATGCAATGGAACAGCAACACATGATAATAAATGCCTCGTTGATATAAATAAACAATTTTCACATCCAAATTTAAGGAAGGCAGACTGACTGAACATTTACTTGCATGCTGCTTGTAAGTTACTGGAACATGTGATGTTTTATGATTGAGTCAATACTAATTATCCTTAATGATCTGATTTTTGGACACAGAGATTCTCGTCTGATCAGATTAAAACAGACTGCATCAAAAAGGAGGATGTTTCACTGGTTGTAATAAATGGAACTGAGATGCCTGCCAACTCTCTTCACTCTGCAAACGGTTATTTATGGGTCAAAATCTTCAATTGGTATACCCCACTCCCAATTGAAATAAAATTGAAATAAAATTGTTCTTGTGTTTCACTTATGCTACGTTCTCACGACAAGGACTTTTGAGCACCGCCGCAGCGAAAGACCATTTCCAGGTAAACTTTACATAGAACATGAACAGACATGAACTGGACAGCATTAAATAATGAATTAGTGGTTCTTCTGCAGTGACTATTTTTCTTTCTGCAGCGCTCATTGTCAATGTGCCAGCGACAGACAGTGGTGAAGCAACCAACTTTATCACCGCCTTGCGCCCCAAACTTCGGTTTTTGCATCACCGTGCATCGTTTAGATTTGCTGGGCAGATGTTACAATCCTTGTCATATTTACGTGGAATCCCAAGTTCTTTTCTGTGCTGTTGAACTGTGATGTCAGAGACAACTCTATTCTCTAGCATTTCAATATATGTAAAATAACTACAAGCTGTGATATCATTTTAAACTGGGTCAGATTCCCGGGCTTCTAGACAATGTGGATCCAACTGAACTGAGCATCACAGTTTCACTACCATGTCCAGTACGCATTTTATCAGGGATGGCGTCTGCAACTATATCATCACAGTCTGATAGCCAATGGGTTGACAGTAAAATATGCATCACAGTTTGAACATTGATATAAGTAAAAGTAAGTAAGTAAGTAAAACTTTATTTAATGTTGAGTAAAATATAAAACAGGATAACATAAGCACAAGTGCTTGAAATCGACAAACAATGAAAAAGATGGGTATTTACAAATGTTAAATGAGATATGTACAGATGACTTAATAATGATGTATTAAAAACAAAGTCAAATGACATAAAAACAATTGACAACTTAAAATCACAGTATACATATTAGACAGAATCCACACCTACATGTAGGTCTCCATGACTGAATGTTATTTTTTAAATCATGTAAACTTAATTCTGTAAAACCATAAGGCAATTTATTGTATAGCATGGCACCGTTGTACTTAAAAGATCTAAAACCAAACATTACAGTATTAACTTTAGGTTGGACTAGAGTACTATTTCTCAAACTGTAATTTGTTATTTTCTCTTCAAGAAAATCAGAGGTCAAGGGTGGTAACCCAAAATGCCTCAACTTGTGAACATTAAACAAAATATCATGCATACGGCTCAAATACAGTGATTTTCTATTGGCTCTTAAAAGTAAATCCTTATATTCAGATTAGAAATCATTATATACATATCGAAGAGCTCGCTTTAACAATTTTTCAAGTTGCATAGAATCATTCAGACTGCAAAAATGATAAATAGAATTACAGTAGGCCTACCTCAGGTTAGAAAATATAAAAGCATCAACAATGCAACTTTGACTCAGTGGTTAAAACATTACTGAGTCGACCAATAACATTTACTTGCCTGCTACATTTTTTAATAAGGTGTTTGATATGATGAGAGAACTTTAATTTGTCATCAATATTAAAACCAAGAAGTTTAACACAGTCTGTACTTTCGATTAAAGAGTCACCAATTTTAAATACAATATTTTGGTTACTTCTACTTAGTGTCACACATTGGAATTTCGAAGGATTAGCCTTCATAAAGTTATCGTGAAACCAACTAACAGAAATTTGTGATGCTTCTTCAAGGGTTGATTTTACAATAGATGGATCTTGATGACAAAAAGCTAAAGTATTGTCATCTGCATAATTGAAGACATCACACTTGGTACATAATAACCATAATAAATCATTTGTAAAAACATTGAATAAAACAGGGCCAACAATCGATCCCTGAGGAACACCTCTTTCTAAATACAACCAGTCGCTCTTAACTTCACCAAGTTTGACTCTCTGAGGTCTTTTGTACAAATAACTTCTCATAAATTTAACAGCATTTAAGGAGAATCCATAACTTGAGAGTTTAGCTAACATAAGTCCATGAGGTATTGAGTCAAACGCTTTTGACAAATCCATTAATATACAACCTACAGTTTCATTTTTATCAAGTGCACATTTCCAACTTTCTACACATTTAAGAATAACATTTTCACAACAGTAAGATTTTCTATATGCTGACAAGTTGGGTGAGATAATGTTAGAAAAATAAGCATTCATTTGGTCACACATTAAACCCTCGATTACTTTAGAAATAATTGTGAGTATACTAACAGGTCTGTAATTGCCTTTATAATAACAATCATCTTTTTTAAACAACGGTGATACTTCAGCCCTCTTTAGATCATGAGGGTATATACTTTGAACAATGCTATGGTTAATTACACCCATCAAATTAAAAGCTAGGACTTTAGCACCTATTTTTACAATTTTTGCTGGAATAAAATCATAACCCTGGCTCTTATTAATCTTGAGTGACTTAAGTTTGAGTACAACTTGATCATATGTAACTGGAGTAAATTCAAATATAGCCTGATCACACATGTTTTGTTTTATAAGCTTAACACTACTATGACTCTCATAATGATTAATAACATCAACAACAGGCATGTTTAACACAGCAAACAAAGAAATATCAGTGCTTGATTTTTTAACATTAGAAATAAAAGGTAAAACAGTCTTCCAAAAATCACTTGAATTATTCTTAGAACATCTCTTTTCAAAGTATTTAGTAACAGAAGATCTTTTAAGTGAGTTAACATAATTTCTTTGACATCGATATCTATTCCATGCTAAAGTTGACTTAAATCTGTGAAATTTTCTCCTTAGCATAGCTTTGACATTGATAGCTTTACGTAACACACTATTCATGTAAGGTACTTGTTTAGTTTTAACAGTTTTCTTTTTTAATGGAGCGTGAAGTTCAATGACCTCAGTTAACAGTTTGTTTTGAAACCACAGCTGATCTGATGGATCATCAAATATATCACATACATGAAATGGAGCGTTACTCAAGTCATTATTAAACTTATCATCATCAAATTTCTTATATGATCTGTACACTATGTTACGAGGTACAATTTTTGGAGCATTCATTTTTGTGATCCCTCCTACTAGATTATGACAATCGCTAATACCAATACAAAGGTTAAAATGAGTTAACAATCTCATGGGAGTATTAGTAATTACACCATCTAACAAAGAAGGATTATTTACATTCATAAAACATGTTGGTGTGGTAATCATATTTTTCAAGTCATATGCATCAAATAAAGTTGTCAATGAGTTAGGAGTTTTACTAAGATCCACATTCAAATCACCAATGAGATAAAAACTTTTACTTAAAACCATACATTTGTCAATTATATTTGAAATGGCATTTACCAGGTGACTATCATTTACATTAGGTGGCTTATAAAATAACAGAAAAAAAACCTTCTCCTTTTGGAGCGAAATTGTCAAGCAACATATATTCAACACCATTAGTTTCAAAGTTATATAATTCTTTCTCTCCCTATAAGGGATCTTGGAATTAACATAAAAAATTAGGCCACCTCCAAATGCATTTCGATCACTTCTGTACATGTCAAAATTAGGAATTCGGAATTGAGAGTCCGGAAATGAGTCACCAATCTTGGTCTCTGTTAAGCCAAGAATATCTAAATTTTCAAGCACAGATTCGACTTCAGACTTCTTGTTTCTGATGCTGTTCACGTTGAGATGTGCAAATATGAGCTTATTCCTGTGAGTCCTCCGATAGTTCACCAACTCAGGAAAGCATTGAGCACTTGTAGAAACTTCAGGACTCTGAGATAGGAAAAACGGATGTTACTGTGTATAGGTCACAATCAGGGGGGACGTTGGGGGACACTGGGGTAATAGGGCACTCGTCACAACTATAATCCAAGGTCATTGAGACACCGGCCTGCTCTTCTTGGCCTGCTTCCTAGTATGAACTATGATACTTGGACTTGTGACCTTTGCCTCCACAAGTAAAGCACAAGACAGGTTCACCGTGCCTGCAACGATCCTCACGGTGGTTGTCTTCACCACAAAAACCACACGTTGTGGTTCGTTCTGTTTGATATCCTTCATCGTGCTTGTAGATCTGGCTGTAGCCCTGGTTGTTGTGTCCGTAGCCCTGGGTATCTCGTCTGTAGCCCTGGTTATCTCGTCTGTAGCCCTGGGTATCTCGTCTGTAGCCCTGGGTATCTCGTCTGTAGCCCTGGTTATCTCGTCTGTAGCCCTGGGTATCTCGTCTGTAGCCCTGGTTATCTCGTCTGTAGCCCTGGCTTCCTCGTCTGTAGCCCTGGTTTTTCTGACTAAAGCCTTGGGTGTTGTAGCCTTGTTGGTTCGTCCACCCTGGTCTCTGCTTTACTTTGGCTATCTGCCATCCTTCGCCATCATCATTACCACTATTCTCAGGAGCATCTCGAAAGTTCTTTTTGGGGTTGTAACTTGACCATTTCTAGATGGATACCTGTTAACTCTGCAAACATTATTTTCATTTCCCGGTTTTGCATCAATTTTCAGATTTCTTACCATATATTGAAGGAAGCACTACATTTGTGATCCCAATGATTTATCGTTGTCAATCACCAGTCTAATCCTACCAAATGGCAGCTTTGTCAGCATTCACAGTAGACAACTGTTATAATACCCAAAGAGTTGTTTGATTAATCTACAAACTCTAAACTTCGATGGATCTTGCTACAAACAAAAGGCCTTGACCAAATTTTCACTCTGAAATTGAGCTTAAACTCTGATTCTTCCTTTCTGCCTGGGTAGTCCTTCTTTATTTGGTGTATTGTATACAAACATCAAAAAAGAAGTTATCAATATCATATAAAAGGACCAAATGTGGTTCCAGCAATCAGGTTATAGTTAATTAATTAATCTTTATTTCAAAAGTCAGACAGGACAAATTTATACATAGACATGATATCGGATGAACTTACAAATTCACACCCCAAGGGGGCTTATGGGTGACAAACCCCGGTATATACAAATGTATTTATGTAAATGTAAATTTACATTGAAATAGATCTGTCTTAAGCCACATAGCTGGCGGTCATTAAGATTATGATATTAACTTCATACAAAGAGCTTGGGCAGATTCCACGAAAAGTGCTCTCAGAGGTTACCTTAAACTTTCCAACCCTTTTGTTATCTCTCTGTTGCTTCCTGAAGCAAGTAAACCTATTACTCAGTACATCTGTGAGCTAATGAATAAATATCATTAAAATAATCATCAAATATGTAGGTTTTCGCTCTTAAAAAGTTTTTTTTTAATCTCTCATTAGGACAATTTTGGATGACCAAACTTACTGGTCATTAGACGTGCTTGCTTTGGCACTCTTTGGAATCTGCTAAAACCAGTTCAGGCAAATGTAATGATGTGTGATTGATAAAACACATCTTGAAAATTATTTTGGAACCATTTTTAATTGTGTTGGTCAATATAAAACTTGAAAAATAAAAAAAGACTGCTAATGTAACTTGATTCCGTCACAGGACACTGACGTTACATTAGCAACTTTTATATGGGAATTTTTCTGTGTTCTTGCTACTTATGCAAATTTCAAACATGAAATTCTAAAATTTTATTGAAAAATCTGTCTTATTTGCCTATATACATCACTAAAAACATAAACAGCTCTGTGCAGTAGCTGTTTTTTTACTGCTAATTTAACTGCAATTTCGCATCTGTCCATTTCGTAGTGTTACATTAGCAAAGTTTGTCTATATAAATTACGTTAAGGAACACATGATTTGATCTTAAATTTTTTCTGAACTGAAAGCCAGGTCTCCCAGGAGCAGGCCAGGGGTGGTACCCGTTGGTTGTTTCGTTTATATTTCGGTAGTATCAACATAAACAAATTCCGTCCTCCATCATTTAACGTTGTTACATTAGCACAAGGCCGTATTTTTAGTTATTCTGATCTACCAATTCAACAGCAAATAGTGTTTACCCATGATTTTATGTAATGGATTGACACAGTAAAAGATTTAGATTTCAGTTTTTTTTTTGTCGTGCCAGCTATCCCTAGAAAAAGCACCCTGAGAAAATCTGAGAAGCTACGAATCAATTATGTCTGGCCTTATCTGTCTTTGTGCTAATGTAACTTGTGGTTAGTGATTTTGCTGCTTTTTGTGGAATCTGCCCTTGATTTTTTTTATCACATTACAGTACAACCGGAGCTAACTCAGCCTGGTGTATACATGTACAAAAGAGGAAAAGTGGGAGGCAGCAAAGGTACACATAGGATCACAATTAAAACACATCAAACAAATTGATCATTTCATGAATTTACTAAAATGAAGCTTTCCCTAAAACGTATACCTACACTAGTCAGTCTCACAGGTCTCAGTCCATTGTGTCATTTGTCAAAAAGTCGTGTACTAATATTCTGTTTGATGCTACAAGTGATAAGTCATTGTAAGGGATAATATCATGCCTTCATAACAGTAGGTTGTGCCTAACTCAAAATTCAAAGATGTTTTACCAAGTTTACGATATGCTACCATAGGGGAGACCTGGGTAAGTTGTACCATTTTTTGCTTCAGGATGATTTTCCAAAAAACCAAAGCTTAATCATGTAATCTGAAAATCAGATATCGAAATATAATACCTTGGCCAAAATCGAGCTTAGTTTCAGGGCAACCGGACTATTGGGACGATCTTCGTAGGCATTTGAATGAAGCAGGTCAAGGTGCACAAATTGTGCTGCATGATGGGGCAAGTTGTTCCACTTAGTTTATTAAACACACCATGTATTTCATCTGTTTCTTCAGATAGATCATTTGTATCATGTGTTAAGCATATGGCTGATATGTTACATGAAACTTACGAAACATTGATCAGCCATTTTACGCAAAATAGGCCCTGATCAGTGACCACCCTAAAAATTCCCAGTTCAATCCAGAAATCAAACGGAAATTTATTGTTGATCTGTAGAGGGAATAATAAGCACAGTTTTCATATGGTCAAACCATACAATACCAGTTTTTTTCTTGGTGCATAATGATGCTGACCAAGTGTGTATATATAGGTTGCATTGCCTTCGTTGCCAAGTTCTTCATTTCATCCCAACACTGGGTGGCACAACTTAATCCTGTGGAACAACTGACCCCGGTCCCCCCTATACATCCAAAATATATATATGTCAAATTATTATTATTATATTATTATTTTACAATATTTATACAGCGCCTTAATCATGAAAACGCTCTAAGGCTCTTTACACAGCAAAAAGTAGATCAATAGGTATAGGATATTAAAATCTGGAAATGTAAGACATTATATAAATGTAAAAATATGTAAATTTAAGATCTTTATATATGACAGAAGTAGTAAATGATTAAGAGCATCAAAGATCATACGCCTGTCTAAACAGGTAAGTCTTTAATAGTTTTTTGAAGGTGACCAGAGTCTGTATTTGCCGTAGGTCTTGAGGCAAAGCTTTCCACATTTTTGGTGCATGCCACACGAAAGGACCTGGATCCTTATGTAGTAGTTCTTTATTTCGTTCATATATGGTCGAGAGCATAGAATGGAATTATTGCCATCTATTTATAGGACATCCCTGAATTGGTATCACTTTATCTACACTGAGAGTCCGCATCCTCTGCTTACTCACAAAGACCATCAGGCTCCTTTGTTTACAGGCAATTTCATTAGTACGCGATTCTAAGACTCTTTACACACTAAATACATAGCATTTTTGCTTCATCTGATTGGTTCAGAAACAACAGAACGTCACACAGCTAACATATCAAACATAGCAAGTATATACATTGCATTGATTCCTCACAGGCAACTGTGAATGACCAGAATCGCATGGTAATGAAATCACCTGTAACTTGATTATATTACTTCCAATATATTAGTAATATTCCAAAATGGCTACTTCACACAAAATGTTATTGTTACGTCGCTGGCCAGTTACATCAATGCCGACTTGGTCGCACGTTCCGCAGTCACAGAAGCAGTGGTAGCGACAGTTGTTGGGAGAATCCTTGTACAGAACACATTGCTTGTATCCACCAGGGGAGTTCACCATCACATCCAAGAATGGCTCTTGACACTTCTTCGCTCTCACTTGCAATGTCATGTTTTCCAGCTCCATTTCTGCTCTTAGCGATGTTATGTTGTACATAAAGATAACTCTGGAAAAAAAATTTAATATATGTCACAGGCTCACATCACTGGGGTGGGGAGAGGATTCATCTAGCAGGAATTTATTGTTCAAACGCTGCATGGTGTGAATTTTGAGAAAGATGCCAACATTGGAAATTGTTGCAGCATGATTGTATTTATTTTGCATTGAATCTAAATTCATGAACATTTTGTAAGTGATTCAGAATTCATCAAATTCCTAAGCGAAATTAAAGTTCTTGTTTTGGTTGAGGATATTTTTCCTGTTCCTTCCTGATTCTGCCCTCACTGTCTCATTTCATTGATACAATGTGACATGTTATACAATTACGGAAGCTGTGACCATTAGTACCTTATTCACAACGGGAGAGAGTCTGATTCATCACCTGAGGGCTTTAGCCCAAGGTGAGATAAACACATATACCCAATCCCATGGTGAATAACTGGCTTATACCGCGAGACAAACGCTCAAACATGTCAAACATGAGACAATAAGCTAGTGGACAACAAAGAATATTGACTTTATCGCAGTGAAATACAGGCTTGTGATTGGCTGACAGAGGTGTCTAACGGTAAAATAATTGTTGCGCCTTGCCCTTGTGAAATATAAGGAATGTTGCCCGCGGGAATGTTGCCTTTTGTTGACCATTTAAGGGAAAATAAGACACTTTTTTGCTCACTTAAAAGTAAAATGCTTTTGAACAAACCTTGAGCCATCAATGGAAGAGGCATCCACACAACTAAGTTCATTTTTATCAATCAATTCCTGTGCATAGTTATGGTTGTGGGTACAGCCAGGCATCTGACCAGCATACTTCAGTTCTGTAACAGAAAATTTTACTGTAACAATGAATAATGATCTTGCATTACAGATGCTCAACAGTTCAAGAATGGTTATCATTGTTGGGTGAAGACAACATTCTTGCTCCCTGGAGTTCATTCAGGACTCTCAACACGGACTATGTTACTAATTTTGACCAAAACTATTCTTGCAGTAAGTAAAAGGTAACAGATACTATTTAACAATAATTGGTCATAATTATAATGATTTCAACCATTCAAATACTAATCAATAAATATATTATTTCTGGTTTTTGATTTATGATCATCTGTAGTTTTTGAGATTTTTTCTAAATTTCATAAATTTTCTTTTTGTAATGTTGAATCATATGGTTCCACAAATAGTGTCTATTTTCAACCCACTTGTGCCAGTTGAGGACACCAGCAAATTTTCCATATTTATGAGTTAGAGCGTATAGCTTATGCAGTGAAAACAGACTTCATCCACTTACCCAATGCATATTCGCAGATTGTCCCCAAGTTAGCGTAATTGGTGCAAGACGTATCGCCCCATTTCTGAACAAATAATAATAATAGCATGAGCGTGAGCAAAGAAACAAAATATATGTCATATTATTTTAAATATAGTTTGCCCATCAAATTTTCTTACGAAATTATTATCGGAGTCAGCATACAGGCAATATTGACTGCTCATTCTGTCTGGATTGTGCGAACGCCATGTTATTTCTGAATCGTGTAATGTGATGTTCGAATGGGTCCAACGGTATGTGTCAACGTCATACTCTGTACGTCTCAAGCCCAAGGCAATCAGCTTAGTTGCGTAACCTGAAGGGAAAATGATTGTATTCTCAGGAACTACAAATATGTAAGTGCGGCTCCCTCGCATAGGCGTATCAGAGGGGGGGCAGGGGGGTGGTCGCCCCCCAAAAAGTTTGGGAAATAGTAAGATTCGGGCATCTAGGGCAGATGATTAAATAAAAAGTATCGGAAATTAATGAATTCAATGCAATTTCATTGGAAATAGTATTATATCTAGATTTTGAAATTCGGGGCAAATGTCACTCGCCCTCCCAAAAATGGAGTCCGCCGTACTGGTAACAGGTCGAGCTAACCCGGCGACCCGGGATGTTGCACACCCTAACAAGAAAAAGAAATTCATAAAATTTACGAAAGCCCATGGAGTAGTACCAATGTCAGATATAACTTTCTTAACAAGCCCAAGCCTTCATGAATAAAAATTGGTTGAAGTATTGTTGTTTTTTTGCTGCGAACCATGTAATATTTATGTGAAATTTGCCGATAAGAGGAGTTTTGAGTCAGATTTGGAGCTATAATTCAGGAGACCTAGTGAGTCGGCAATCAGAGCCAGTTTTCAGCAGGCAAAGTGTATGGTAACTGCAATAGTAATTATTTCTTTTGGGTGCTTGATGTCCCTGAATATTCCATTCTAAAAGATTCAGCACCTGGTTAAGAAATACCCCCAGCAGAAAGTTATTATGTTTCAATTCTGCCCAAAATGAATTGATTTATTGCAATAAAACTGATAAAGAAATTACTCATTTAAAAAAAAACTCCTTGACATCAAACAGTGGCCCTAACTCATTTACAATATCAAAGACGATACGATGTAATAAGATACCATACATATTTATTGCCATAAATGGAATTTGTTTGAGAAGCACTGAAGAAATTTACAATTATAAATAAATGTAGCTAGGGGGAACGGCGGCACATTGGGACGCTTTTAACGTCTACTAATTTTGCTCAATGCTGAAAGCACTGAAGAACTCAGAAGTTTGCATGAATATCACCCATACTATTGAGCTTAAATGCAAGGCATAATAAACTAGACTGCACCTACCCTTTTGCTGCCAGAGAGTCGTAAAAATCATTTTAACACTCCATGTGCAATAGATATCATATATAAGTAGCGGTAAGACAATATACAGTGCATTAACACCTTGTAGTGCCAATAGTTAATAACTTTAAACAGTTTTAAACATTTAAAATAAACTGTCCTGGGTGCGGACATCTATGTAAGTAACACACAGTGCTTTGCGACAAATTTGCTCACAGAGCATGGTAATCCACTATACCTCTATTCACTGTGGCCTGAACACCTGTTGTGTGCTGTCCCAGGTCATTCAGTTGCCTTGGACACTTAAATTCTGCCATATTAAGTGCATCCCAATGTGCCCCGAATTCACTGTCCCAATGAGCCCCGATATGACTTTTACACCAAAATGCTAATTTCTCGGACACCAGTGAGTGTGTTTGTCACGATAGCAATTCATAACGGTATAAAATTCATACAAGCACTGAGAAAGCCTCATTGTTCATGGTTTGTCCACAGAATGGTTCCAATTGAACCCGTCCATATTTACATTAGTAGTAGGAAAACAAACTTTTGCTCGCCATACTTCTGCATGTGGCTGTTATTTGTCTATAAAACCATGGAAACATCAGGATGTGAAATTACAAGAAATGATGGCACTACCATATCATATATCTTGCCATGATCCAAGAAAACCCCACCGTCCCACAGTGCCCCGCGTCCCAATGAGCCCCCGTTCCCCCTAAAGATTCATCATGACAGATTATAACAATGTAATAAGATACACAGCAGATGCTTAAAATTAAAGGAATATTACAGGTTCTGCAATAAGGAAATGACAAAAAAGATGTGTTACTTACTGACACTTTCCAAGTAACTCAAGAGCACATCTTTCTTGTGAGTTGTTTCAAGGGCAAGCAAATGTCCATGTTGACTTTTGCAGAATAAGGAAGCAGAAACATGAGATTCTTTCCGTGATCTGTCCAAGTAACAGCCAGTAGCGAGTTTGAAATAATCCGTGGGACAACAACTGATGATGCCTTATGGAATTAGAAGAAATAACTTTGTAAAACATATGATATGAAAGTCGCCTTTTGGGAGTCTGAGATTTTACGCACTTTTTAGTTTCAGAAGCTTTCGTCTGCATCATCATGTTTTTTTAGCATGTTTAAAGTCTGTCACTTTTATATTGAAAAAGAGTGGACTCTTGCACTATGAAAATGGCAATTCATGTGTCTTCATGCTGGTGATTTGTCATGATCATACCCAATTAATACTTTCAATGTTTTAATAGTTGATTTACATGTAAGAAGACTTATCCCTCTTTATGGCGAAAGCCAAACGAAAGGATTATGCATCTGATTATGCATCTGAAGATGACACTTCATTGGCTATCATGATTCACAAAGTGCATTTTTCACAGTGAACTGGTCGTCATTTTTTCTATATCAAAGTAACCGACTGTAAAAGACTTGCTAAATTTTTCACAATGTATACAAAAATCCTGTCCTGATTAGATTTTACTCAAGATTATCGGCCAGAGAGATCATCGAAAATTTCTGACTCTCCCCAAGTTAACAATAACATTGAAAATTGAAATTACCAAAAGAAATTATACTAAAAGGGAAAAAATTAGATACAAATTTACTCACGAATGGCCATGCCAAAAATCACCATAAGTTGGAGAAACATTGCTTTTTAAGTGCAGCCCAACAAAACTCTGTTATAGGCCCACACTCCAGCTCAGTGAAACTGTATACTGGTAGCATTCTGTGAAATATGGATGTCAAAAAGTAGATTTGTCGAAAACAACTTGTATTATTAATTGCAGAAACCAAGGCAGAAAAAAGCCTTTTTTTATGCATGTGTGGATCATTTACTTTTCATGTGCATATATAGGACTTCATTCTCCTCTGAGGGGGGGGGGGGGGGGGGGGGGGGGGGGGTCTATTGGTAGCGTGCTGGACTGCTAATCGTTTGGTCCAGGGTTCGAATCCAGCTCTTGCCGGGTCACCTGGGCCTATGTTGGATGGCTGTTTCAATCATCCTTCCCCTCATTGCCGTGTCCTCCTCCTGTCCTAATTAGCCTACCAAATGCATAAATACAGGACGTAAAGCCCCTATCATCCGTCCATCCATCATTGTCCTTTGAACAAAAACTTATAAGGGGGAGACCATTTATTATCCAGGGGGCGCTTGGTTTTTACTCAGTTTTGGTGAAGACATACATTTTTTGTGGACTGTCTTGAAATGAATAATTGCTTGTTGGGTTTTTCTTGAGAAGGTGTTGCTTGATTAAGGAATGAATATTCTGGGACTTCGCGTGTATGAAAAAAATTACTACTGCCGTGATTAACGCGAAATAAATCATGTTAGAACCTAAAAATGAGTTGTCTTACAAACATGTACTAACTTTAACTTGATATCCTTGATTAGTTTTATTGTTAGGTAACCCAAACTTTGCAATTAATGTACTGTTCATACTGGGTTCGAATCCGGCTCTTGCTGTCTTACCCAGGCCTCTGTTGGACAGCAGTTTTGCAGCAGATATTCCTTATTGATTAGCAAGAGTATATGCAACCATGCTTTTTCCTGTTTATTGGCATATTTATAAGACATTCATTTGGTATGCATGGTTGAAATGTATTTGTGCAGAACTGAGGCGCCTAAATGTCATAGATGTAGCCATTCAATCATGTCTGTATTGAGATTTTTTCACATGGTATAATGGACTGATTTGGAGTCTGCAGAAACTTTAGTTATTTAAGAGGTATTGATTTAAATGTGTTAGAAACAAACAACAGAATTTTGTGATGGCTCATGTATCAAATTAACACTGAAATACACAAAAAACAAGAAGGCGCACTCTTTAGAGTGCATAGTCCGTTCATTTGTTGGATTGGGCAAGTGGCAATGAAACTAAAGGTCAAGAACTGGATAGTTTGGAATATTGAGGTATCTGGGTTCACAGCGAGACAAATATGCGGCATGCAGTGGCTCCCTCTTTGCCGTACACATATGGTTGTCACTGCTGAGCTGACCAGAGAGGTGTGTTGCTCAGTGCTCATTCATGCATGACACATCTAGGCAAGCAGCAAGCTAGAGGTAATACTGATGCATATTAAAGTACTGATTGGTGATTGTGGGGCATCCGGTGTATGTAACTGCGCCAAAATCGAATATACTTCGTTGTGGTGATTAGAATATTCCTTTAGAGTTTCATTGGAGAGCCTGCTTTGGTTTTTCGTCAATTGTGGTGACAGACAGCTAGATGGATGGATGGACAGACATCCGCAGTAGAAAACATTAATCCCTGCCTACGGCGGGACTAATGGCTGTAACTCTGCAATTGAATGAAGACGTCTTTTGACATTTTATCAGGCATTTATCAAAAGTAACATTTATCATGAAATAAGTAGAAGTGATTTTAGCAATTTGAACATTTCGGCCCATACCATGTTTGATCGGCAGGCCCTCAAATACAATAGGCCTATATTATATTGGAAAATAGTGCAGAAATAAAATGCTTTTTATTAAAATTTTTCACCTGATTCAGCAACCTTATGCATAACTAGATAAGCTGTGATATTTCGATAACACTGCAATGCAATTTGATAGATCTAAAACTGATATTTTGCATGCGAAAAGGGTGTGAAAAACTAAAAATTTTAAATTTCAATTTTCTCAAAATTTTCCCAACAGATTTTTTAGATCTTTACATCAAATCGAAGCTGAGACCACGTACTACAAGGCGGTGTTGACGGATTCTTTGTACATTTTTTTTAACCCTAAACTTAATTCAAGGACACTGTGCACACCTAAAAGTACTTCTTACTGTCATTCCATAAGGTACGCAGACATTTTTTTGTCGTAATGTTGGAGTATGATATCACTGTGCTTGCACGCACAATCTAGTCCCAAGAGTTATCTTTTGACCAACCTAATGTGTAATCTTCTTATTTGACAGAACTAAGCCTCGTCAGAAAGACTAATTAATATTAATGACTGCCATCCAATGCCACACAACCAGAGATATATATGCCAACATTGCATGAATACTATGCACCACACAGCCAATCTCGATGGCCGAGTTGTATGAGGTCACATACCAATTTTGCTAGATTTTTCAGATTCTGAATACCTTCTGGAAATATACTAAATCTGTAATGTCCTACCAAAACTGCTTTGCTCCTCAGATCCCTCCTCTAAATAAATATGATATCAATTTAAGGCGACAAATTAAACCTAATCTTCCACATTCCCTGCATACTTCAGGAGAAGGGCGAGTACATGTATTATACCTAATTGCCTCAATGCTCTCATGTCAAGGCTTTCAATTATTTTTTTTTTAGTCTGAGCTAGGAAGATTCACCGGAAAAATAAAGTGGAGATCAGATGACAGAAGATGATTACCGCAAGCACAGTTTCCTTCAAATAACAATGATCAGTTATGAACACAGAAGTGACGGCTTTGCTATACCAATAGTGAAACGCTGTCGCTTTTGCCATTGGACATTTTGAACCAACTTCAATGGCATCTGAAATACTAATGGTAGGGCAGGCCTACCTTTCACTCTCTACAATGGAAACTATTACTTCCAATGTTTGATATGTCATTAGAGGTTTATATTGGACAAGACTGGAATTAAGGCTATTTTGGAAAATATTTCAGGTATTTTAATAAATAATTAAGGATTAACTAAATTATGACTAAAATGTTAGCTCCATTTTTAGATCTCATAAAGCGAAGCTTTATGAGATCTATTACATTTCTGAAGTTCTCTGTGCTAATCTGTGTCTAGTTGTCAATGAGGTCACTGTGACCTAGATATTGCAAAGGAGTGTGTAAAAGCTATCCGCTCAAATCTTATTCTGGAACGGAGGCAAGTTCAATGAGAGTTTCTCTTAGTTGGATCAGCAGAGGACCATGGTAGCATCACTAAACAAAAACCGGGAAATTTTAGTTTTACAATATTTGAGTGGTATTTTGCAACACTCTAGTCATTTTGCAACACTTGTCTAACATATATATGGCTCTCAATCCTAAGTAGGTCACCAGAGCAATGAGCCGCGACAATTTTATTATTGCAGCAATGCAATCCACAAGGCCTTCTGAATCAAGTTTGTGCACATTCATTATATTATTAAGTTAATGTCATTTACGTAGGTTTAGAGACCCCTGTGATGCAAAAGTGTTCGCAGATGCAAATTGTCTGTGCATTATTGTGGTTTCACCACTTGTCAGTTTCATGCCAGCCTGTCTGTGAGTGAAATGTTCAGCCTCATCAAGCTACCGATCAATGTTAGACATAAATTTTTGTGCCATCTGCCCTCAGTCGCACCAAGAAAATAAATGGATGATAATTGTACTGTTTGTTACCGAAATTGATATTGACTGGCAGCAATTTAATAAGTACCACTTTAGCTTCACCTGAACTGTTGAATCAGTGTTAATTTATTGTTCATATAGTGGGCAGCCCAAAATCTCATGTTTATCAAAACTGCTGTGACCAAAACTTTGTCATTCTCGGTCATGGAGTATGATGTAAAAAAGTGTGATTAACATAGAGCCCGGAGTCAATGACTCCTAGCGTCATGACATGACATTAGTGCTTGGTGACTTGACGTGAGGGACTTTCATGACTTTTGTGTTTCATGACTTGACTTAACTAACTTCAGCGTCTTATTTATTTCACTTTTCAAGTCAAATTAAAATCACCAAACTAGGAAATAATAAATATTGTTGAGGAGTGACAATTTGCTGATTGATTTCAGTCCCTTTGCCAAATCGAAATAATCAAATAATTATGAGTCATCACTGAAACAATTTCAGCAAATTAAATCACTTCATGATTAATTATCATGGTGTCCTAGAACAAAAACGAATATAATTCAATGGCCAATACATTGCTAAGTGCAATCAGCTTTGACACCTACATGACAGTTCATCAATGGCAATTATGATTATTATGTTGAAAAAAGGCTTAAGAACCTTAAGAATTGCAATTGACATTTTTCAACTGCTTCTGTCATTAATTAATGATCGCAGAAAAGCAGTCAAACATTGCAATAGGTAGTGCTGACTTATTAGAGTGATCATGGCTTGACTTGACTTGAGCTTGATATGACTGTCATCGGCTTATACAGCGGCAGCTCGGGGCTCTAGATTAACAGATTGCAAGTTGATTGATCTATCAGTGAGTGTGTATACATGTATTAACTACTGTGCGACTTTACATGCTGAGCAATTGGGCCAAACATCAGTTCATTTCACGGTTGACCATTGTTCTTTCTTGATTTTCTCATCAGTTGAGATATGATGAGTCCTTGCTCCCACCAGTCGACCATGCTCTCCGTCAAACCAGTCAACTAAGGTTGAGACCTTTCAGCTTTCAGGGAACGCCTTCTTTCACTGAGCATGTTTCCCACAAATAAAGGCTTTATCAACAATTGAACAATTATATTCTGTCTATTGTTGCACTTGATGCCCCTACCCATGCTTCACCATGCAACGTTCATGGCTGCCTTCAGGGTGACTCCATGGGCGCCACCTGGGGTGTTCTTACTTTTGCAAGATTATAACGCAAATTCAATTGTCAGGTCAGAACATGTAGTAGGAAGCCGCAATAGTATAATACAAGCATTGTTTCAGCCATTGGTGCAATATCAGTTATGTTAAATTGCCAAAACAGTGAGGCCATTTATAATGGTCTTCAATGGGAGGTATATTTTTATCCAAATAGGGGAATGAGGGGCAAAACGGAGCGGCGGGGCAAAATGGTTTTTTAAGTTTTCTCGGAACGTTTTGACCTACCTTCTAATTTTTTGGTTGGAAAATAAAATAGGATACATGACCAACTTTTTCTGAAAGTTTCGTGGATGAGAACATTACAGGTATACAGCTATGTTAATTTGAAGTTTTTGATCGATTTTCTTAAAAAAATCATAATTTTTGGAAATGGTGTAATACCTCCAATGACGTTCCCAGTCAAATAATTCATAGTCAGTGTTATTAGAGGACTACTAAGCTTGCGTATTAAGCAAAAAAATGTAGTCTGGTGCTTTGTCATGTGTAAGTAGGTCATTATTAATCTACCCTGCATGGTTGGGGCAAGATGGAGTCCTCCTGTGGGGGCAAAATGGGAAGCACAAAAAAGCAATCCCAGCCTAGAAACTGCCTTTCAAAAAGCATTTTCAAATCAAATACCAGTTTAAATAGTTAAATTATTAAGAAAACCCGGAAATCAGAGTTATGTGAATATTCATAAAAATGTCTCATTTCCATAAAATTTCACTAATTTTGTTTCTTTTGTAACCCAATGTTTATGGTTAAATAGTTTGTCAAATAACTACATAGAATGTAGAATTAATAGCATCACTTCCCATCTATAATTGCATCCTGTATTGAGATGTTGATTTCATAATTTATTGCTATGTTTACTCTTAGTATTCTGCAATATTCTCACATTGCAATGACATGAATTAATGCATTTTTGCTTGTCAACATGCTTTTTAGTTAGGCTATTATCAAAACAGCTGATTTATTGCAGAACTTTTGCAACTTTATTTCTTCCCATTTTGCCCCATATGAAATTCCATTTTGCCCCAAGCATGGGGCAAAACGGGATAAAGTTGCATTTTTGAGAATAGGTGAAATTTTGAATTGGAAATATTAAAAAAGCACTTTTCTGTGTTTGAGCAAGTGGTATTGGTACTTCTTCATGGATCAGACCTTATTTGGCATTCTCATGATATACCACCTTCGTGCAGCGAGCCTTCGAAGTTAGGCGGCCTGTTTTGCCCCTCGTTCCCCTATGACATATTCATGCATGCGCTAGTGCACACATACACACTTTTGGGACAGGCCATAACGTCTGTGTTCCATGTAGTTGGTGGGTTAGGTCAACAAAATATGTGGTTGACTTCACTTTCTGATGCAAAGGTCCTCTTTGGCACTGATGTTGTAGCATTGATGTACCTTGGAGTCATAGGAAAAGATTTGCATGTTCCCTGTACCACAGAAGTATTGAATTGAATTGAATTGAATTTATTCATTTATACAGCGCTACTATCATTTATGCCATTCTAAGGCGCCCTCCCCTTGCAAAAGATACGCCACTGCCCTGAGAATTCCCTACAATGTATATTTGCATACATGCAATACTGTACTGGATGGCACATTCATGATGTCACATACACGCGTGTGCTGGATGGCACATATACTCATGTGCTGGCTGACATGTACACAGGTGGTCATGAACGCATATACACGGGTAATGATGCGCGCAATTACATGTACTCGCGCGACGCGCGTGTATGTGCGTTCGCCACCATGCCTGAATGTGACTCAAGACTCAAGACTCAAGAATTTTATTTCCCACAAAATTACAATTGTACAATTTTGAACTTATTATTGATTTCAAGAAAAAGTAACTCTAGTTAAATACAACATGTACAATTAAAATAAATTCTGTGGACAGGATGACCTATCTAAGACAAGGATCTTGTCGCTAGCGACAAGCCAACCTGGGGAGTATGGGAAGATCCAGTCATGATATTTAAAAAATTGTAGACTAGATTATTATCATTGACATTCCATCAGCAGATCAGAAATTTTAAAATCTTTGACAATCGCCAGAAATGAAATATAAAAAGATAGTAGATCAGACATTGCATTAAATTACTGGAGCATATTTGAACATACACACAGAAAATTTGTTAGCATATTCTCAACCAATCAGGTTTTCTTTACCTTAGTCAGTCAGACTATCTATTGCAAATATAGCAATGAACCCTATTACAGGTATTGTTGTATGTACTAAGCAAAAATTGCTTTGCATATTTGCTAAAACCCTCAAAACTATGTGTTGTAATTTTATTTTTGATATCAGTGGGGAGATTATTATATTGATTAGGTAGACGGTATCTAATACTGTTTTTCACAAAAGTATGTTCGCTTTGAGGAATTCTTAAATTAGATCTTCCTCTAGTGTTATGATTGTGAACTTGTGAATTTGTTGCAAACATGTCTGTAATAAAGTACTTGGGCAAGGTTCTTTTTTGATGTTTATATATAAAGCGCATTTCCTGGAGTTAAAGCATATCACTAATTTTTAGAGTATTTAAGACTTTCATAATTGGTTCAGTATGTGCATTGTATTTGGCATTTACAATTATACGAACCGACCTTTTTTGCAATTTGTACAGTTGTTCACATTTTGTTCCCCAAACAAGTAATGCATAATTTAAGAAAGGCAAAATTAGAGAATCGTAAATAGTTTTAAGAATGTTACATGGCAGAATGTTCTTCATTCTATTCATCACGCCATTTGTTTTTGCAATTTTTTGGGAAATCATGTTTAAATGAGGTTTCCATGTGAGATGAGAATCCAGGATAATACCAAGGTATTTAAATTCATTTACAATTTCAATTTTTTTGTCATTTATAAAAATATTTATAGGATTTAATTTTCTTTGTTTAGTGTGGAACCTCATCATTTTTGTCTTTGCTTCATTTATAGATAATTTGTTAAGTTTAAACCAGTTATTAATGACATTTAATTCATCATTAATGGTATTGGTTTGATTTAGGCGGCTTTTTAATACAGTGTAAAGTGCTGTATCATCAGCGTAGATTATAGGTTGAAAGATGCTGCATGTTTGTTTCAGATCATTTAGATATATTATAAATAATAAGGGACCCAAAATGGATCCTTGTGGCACTCCTGTTTGAATAGTTAGGTAATTAGATTGGACATCAAATATTTCAAGGGTCTGTTTTCTATTTGAGAGGTAGCTTCGTAAGAGCAACAGAGAGTTCTCTGCAAATCCATAGCTTTGTAGTTTATATAAGAGTATTTCATGATCAAGAGTGTCAAAGGCCTTTGAGAGATCAATAAATACCGTCAATGGAATTTCTTTTTTATCCATGGAGAGTATTATCCTGTCTATTAATTCCAAGGCAGCAAGCTCTGTAGAGTGACCACTTCTAAAGCCATACTGATTATCATAAAATAGTTGATTGCTTCTAAAGTAGTCATAAATTTGATCATGCATGATTCTCTCAAAGACCTTTGACAAGCTCGGTAAAATTGAAATAGGTCGATAGTTGTCGAATATATATTTTTCTCCTTTTTTATGGATTGGGAGCACTTTCGCAATTTTCAATTTGTCTGGAAAGATTCCTGATTCCAAACTTTGATTAATTATTAGGGTAAGGGGTTTAAGAATATCAAGTTTAATTTCTTTAAGCAGCTTATTTGAGATTCCATCAATGCCACAGCTAGATTTTGGCTTCAGGGTGTTTATAATTTTAAGAACACATTCCTCATTCACGTTTTGAAAGTGGAACATGTTATTATTATTATTTTCAAGGAAATTTTTAAAATCTAATCCCTGCGGTTGAGCAATTTTATCTGCTAAAGACGGACCAATTTTGATGAAAAAATTGTTAAATTTGTTTGCAATTATGTTTGGATCATTGCAAGGAAGGTCATCAATAATGAAGTGGTCAGGATGAGAGTTATCTTTTGAAGGTTGAGTGATATCTGTAATTACATCCCATGTTTTTTTAATATCATTTCTATGCTTTTCAAAACATTCATGGAAATACAATTTTTTCGCCCCTCTAATACTTTTCTTGAGTATTGAGTTGTAGGTGCGCAGATTTATTTTTAGCGTTTCATGGATGGGGTCTATGTTTGGAGTAGCACGTAAACGTTTGTACAATTTGTCTCTGAATTTAATAGAATTAATTATAGCTCTTGTTATCCAAGGTGTGCTTTTATGTTTATATTTGTTGAATTTAACTTTCTTTGTTGGAAGATGATTTGAAAGTGCAGATTTTAGGATATCTTCTAAGGTATCATAATTAGTGTTGAGATATTCAGACTGGTTAATGAATTTATTCATAGTGCAGTTTAATCTTATTTTGTTTCTAAAATTAGTTAGAGCAGAGGGATTATTTGTTTGTATTGTAACATAGTTATTATGCATTTGCTTCGTAGTCTTCAGGAAATCAAGACTAACAAAGTAAGGCAGATGATCTGAAATATTTTGTAATAATATGCCTGCAGGTGCATAAAAGTAATTATTAGTCTTTACAAAACAGTTATCAATTAAAGTTTTAGAGTGATCTGTAATTCTGGTAGGTTTTGTTATCTTGGGTATTAAACCATGACTTAAGACTGTTTCAAAAAATGAACTTACATGCTCATTTTCTCTTAGTTTCAATAAATCGAAATTAAAATCTCCCGTTAGTATCACATGATTAGTGTTTTGATGCCAAGAGAGAATATTATCCATCTCTTTGATGAAAGTTTGATAATTTTCTACGCTGTTACAAGGAGGTCTATATATATTACCCACAATAAATTTACTACCATTTCCAATGCCATTCTTATCAAGTGTTATTTCAATAAACATACAATCAAATATATTTGTTTCTGATACCGTGGGGATAACACTAAACTTCAAACCATCTCTAATGTAAAAAGCAACACCACCATGCTGACTTGACAATTTTGGCACATGTATAAAATTATATCCATTAAGTTTCAGTATGTTTACATTGTGATTTTCAGACAACCAAGTTTCTTGCAAAGATATAATGGAGAAGTTACAGTTCGAGGTAGAGAGAAATTCTAAATACACTTGAAGTTCATCAAATTTTGCTGAGAGTGACTGACAATTCAAACTGAGTATTTTTACTGATTCTGGTTTATCAACAAAAGTCTCAACAATATCATTACTACTAAAATAATGAGACTCAGTAATTAAGTCTGGAGCTCCAAAATCTGTATCATTTTCTTCATTGTGATAAATTACATCTATCAATGATACCATATTTGACTACACATATAATCTGTATGGAATGGACAATAAGTTATTAATAGCTCATTGGAATAAGCATTTGTCATGAGTGGATCTTTCCAAGTAGATTCAACAATTTTGCTACGAGTCTTCATTGCAATAAAAATCATGGTACACACAGAATGATCGGCGTGTAATAAAGAAGTAAATATTATTAAAGTGAATTGATATAAACATAGAACATAAACAAATGTAGTATCTATAGTGATACTGAACATAGAATTACGTGGTTAGCATTGGCGGAAATATGTGGAGCTAATTTTAAAAAGTGCAAGGCATAACAAGAAATAACAGGTAAGTATCTAAGTCGTAAGTTTAGAATATACATCATATGAGAATTAATCATGGTATACAAAATATTAGAATAATAAATCAAGTTTATATTACGAAGTTACACAATGCAATAGAAAACTTTTGAGTTTTGCTAAAATAAATTTTTGTCAATTATCAGTAATTATCAATTAATTAATGTTCGTTCATAAAGAACAATACAATAGTCAATTTATCAGGCAGATTCAAATGTGACAATGTTAAGACTAGTACTGTTTAGATTATTTAATAATTAATAATTATCATTGACAAAAGATTTGAAGTTAACGAGCTTGCAGGTATTCTAAGTTTGAATACAACATATAAGAATTAATCATGGCAAAATATTAGAGTAATAAATCAAGTTTATATTCTGAAGTTATACAATGCAATAAAAAAAAAACTTATGAGTTTTGCTAAAATAAATTTTTGTCAATTATCAGTAATTATCAATTAATTATGTTCATTCACAGAGAATAATACAATAGTCAATTTATCATTCATATTCAAAATGATAACGTCAGGAGTAGTACTGCTTAGATTAATTATCATCGACAAAAGATTTGAAGTTAACGAGCTTGCAGGTATTTTAAGTTTGAATACAACATTTAAGAATTAATCATGGTATTCAAAATATTAGAGTAATAAATCAAGTTTATATTCTGAAGTTATACAATGCAATAAAAAAAAAAAAAAAAAAAAAAAAAAAAAAAACTTATGAGTTTTGCTAAAATAAATTCTTTGTCAATTATCAGTAATTATCAATTAATTAATGTTCGTTCACAGAGAACAATACAATAACGTTAAGAGTAGTACTGCTTAGATTAATTATCATCGACAAAAGATTTGAAGTTAACGAGCTTGTAGGTATTCTAAGTTTGAATACAACAAGGAAACATTTTCACAAACTGTCAACAAGCTGTATATATATATATATGAGATTAATGTAATTAACAATATGAATTGATAATTATTAGGTAATAGCAATCATTCAAAACAAAGAATCAAGGATCAATAGTTGTACAAATTATATGAAAGCTGTAAAATGTGACAATTGTAAATTTTACAATCATGAGTCAGGCAGTGTATTACAATTCATTTGTAAAAAATTGATTCACCTATTAAAGATCTATTAGAGATATTTGATCAAGTGAAGTGATTATTCTTATATCAAGTGATTATTATTATTATTCTTAAATCAAAATTTGCAAATAATACTGATGAAGTAACAATTAAAAGTCAAAAAGTAATTAGCGTCATATTTTGTAACTAAGACAATGTATTAAGTTGTTTGGCAATCAATTTAGAGATTTACAACACACGTTTGCGATTACCAGTTTACAATTCAGAACGAATTTTTTCCAGGATTTGTCCAAGATGATTGACATTTTGGAGATCTTCGAGGTTAAATTCAGTGTCAGAAATTAAATCATCGATCGATTTTCCGATTCCCCAGTACGAGTCGTTTGGATTCGCCTCAATGATACGCCGATTCCCATCCTCTCGTAAGAACGAACCAAGATGAGGGTTTTGCGTAAATTTTGCATGACAACCGTGTAGCATAACATCTTTGGCCTTCATGAGCCATTTGGTTCCATCTGGATCCATTTGAGCCGAAACGTTTTTCCCCATGAAGTAGCACTGAATTGCAGCTGAAGTATTCTTGATCTTCATTGACGTGAGCTCGTCGTTGAAGAATTTGGCCTTCTCACTTTGATAATACTGTTCAACATGTTCATAAGAGACTCCGTTGATCTTGAAATTAGCCCTATGAAAGTTGGATAAAGGTGATGATCCGCCATAGAAAGCAATAGCATTATCCTTGATTGGACGAGTTGACAATTTTGCAGGATTGATTTCCGCAGGAATATTGAAAATGTCATTCACTGTGTATGAAACATCATTGTAGATAAGTTTGTCTGCAACTAGGTAAGCAGAATGTCCCAGTTCAATGGCTTTTTTCAGGGCAGGTTTTAGGATGGCTCTCCTGTTTTTGATTTCTTCTGGGAAATCTTCAATTATCCATTTTGTTTGCTTAGAGTAACTTTCTTTCGGCCTGAGTTTGTTTCTCAAATTCCACACCTTTGTTCTATCGTCGTTCAATAAAAATTTCACAAAGATGGGTCTAGGATTTCTTTTTCTACCCATGAATGAAGAAGGATAAGCAGTTGGACGATGTCCAATTCTGTTGCATTTTTGAAATTTGATATCTTCGGCATTTTCGATCCCAAGTATAGAAGAGAAGATGCTTCTAATTTTAGCATGACAGTTTTCGGGAGTCGATTCATCTATACCCAGGAAAATTAAGTTGTCTCTTCGTGATTGAGAATCAAAATTTATCATTTTCTCAGAAAGTTTCACTATTTCCTTTTTCAGGACTGAGTTTTCTTGACTAAGGTCATTGCATTTTTCTTCCAAAACTGTACATTTTGTGTTGGCTAATTCGAGGTCTTCAGATAGTTTAGACACACTGTTATTGATGCTCGCAATAGCGGGGTCCAATTCATTGAATCTTTGATTGATAGTAACATTCAAAGATTTGAGCAGAGAGATGATAACACTTTGTGATTTTTCAATGGGCATATTGTCAACATTCAATTCTTCGATTTCTTCCATGGCGATTGTCTCAACAGTTCCAACATTCAAAATCTAACTTATCTTTTTTGTTTTATGCATGACGATTCGGTTGATTGGCCTCCTTAAGTTTCAACTTGATTTTTAGAGTTCGTAACGTATAGATCCATGTTTTCGGTCCGGGTTTTAATGAATTTCAGCAGACGAACATTTACGTCAATCACTAATCTCGAAAAAAGTCATATTTCACGTACAAACCAGCATCCAAGTTAGAGTTCATTTTCATCAGAAGTTTTCATTTCACTTGGTTTAAACAAGTCCCATTTCCTAGAGTAATTTGAACTACAAAGTAGTCAATTTCAGCAACAGCAGACGAATGTATTCGATCCATGTTTTGAGCACTTATGTCGATCACGAAAAAGTCATTTTGGACATTCAAACCAGTCTTCACAGCATCCAATTTTTAGTCCACATTATTCAGAAGTCTTCATTTAACACAGATAACGTAAAATTAATTCCGATTGCCTTTTAAAACACATCAGAAGAGGCAAAATCGATCGCTCCACACAGGACCGCTTGTTTAGCCTTCCATGATCACGTGACCGTGTCATATTTGGATAAAGAATATATATACTGTGTACTTAATTTCAAGAGCAGTTGTATTTATAATTTTGAATATATATATGAATATAATATATATGTCAAGACCTCACAAATGTGATTTTAGTTATTCATATTAGGTATTTCCAATCAATTAAAAGGTCAGATTATGACCTTAATTAGCATTTCATATACGACGAAGCAAATAATAGTCCATGGTATATATAAATTTATTATGAATTTGTAAATATCCTCCATATGCGGCTTCTATGTTGTTTGTCACTCTCATTCTTTCTGTGTTCAAACCAATGTCCTGGATTTTATTTCTTCACTTTTCACACTCGGTTAAATTTTATATTTATACAACATTTTTTTCACTAGGTCACCTTGTCATGGTTTGTGAGCAACTATGCTTCATTTTGTTGTTGTTATATAAATTTGCTACATTTTGGATTTTGCTAGAATTCTGAGCAAGTGGATAATTTGGTATTCATGTAATTGAGGTTTAAACATCATAATAAGATGAAGGCAAATGCAACTTAATAGTGTGCAGTGCTGAATGATATAGAAAATTATGATTAATATACTAGGCCTATGTACGATTGAAAACGTGGATATCATACTGGCTCAAATACAGCTGAAAAGATACTTTTCCTTAAAGTGGATGTCTATCTTATAATTGTTGGCTGAATCCGGAGTGAAAATTGGTGACATTTCTTCAATGCGACAAATTTGGAATGTATCCTACGAGAGGATTTCTGCAGTTTTGTGAACTGTGTCTGGTGCATTTTCATAACAATAGATAGATGAAAAATGCTGACTCATTGACTTGTTTAATGACATTATAAAGAAAATACCATTCAAATACTTTTGATGAGGAAAAGTAAAAAATACTATTATACAGTATGTTATACACAGAATAGACAGGCAGGCAGATGGGAGAAGATATTGTATCCATACTCCTCTCTGGTTTTCTCATCTCACCAAATAACCCTTGTAAGTGACAAGAACCAGAACTAGAGGGCTGCACTCTATACGCTTACCTACCTTCTTGGACTTTTATGTGCATTCATAATGACCATGGATACATTATTGGGAAGATTATTGTTGGTGGTGCTCGTTATTGTACTGCACCACATCGAAGGCCAACATGCTGACGATTGTCCTTACGGCAAATGTAACGATGGACGGTGCCTGAAGAAAAGTTACGATCGATGTCCAGAGGCAGCATGTGACGAACCACACTTGAGACGGTGCAACGGAAGTTTGGCATGTCTCCCACGAAATAGGACGTGCCCCGGAGATCAATGCTCTTCTTCAGAAGTCACGTGTAAAGACACGACCTGTGCGATAAAAGGCGAGAAGTGCGAAGACGGTAGTGTCGGTTGTGACCGTAACGAGAAGAGATGCCGTGACGGATATTGCATACACATTCATCACAACTGCCAAAGGTTTAGCCTCAGTGAGTACCTGCCAAAAGGTAATGGTACGTCACGATGGGTAACCGGTCTGAAGTTTTTTTACTCGTCATCTCTCGTAATTATCAGCTGTGGCTCCCTATACTGCTGCTGGCTAAGATGGTGCCAACGTCGTCGTAATAAATCTACCCACAGACGAGTTAGTGACACACGACTTTCTTCAGAATCTGAGGTCTGGACTACTTCGATTGACGATACATGTCCACCGCCTTATGATACTATACCTCCACCCACATTAAGTGCTCCCCCTTCATATTCAGATGTCATGATTCAGCCTGGCCAACTACCGATGACTGATATTACTAATAAACCTCCGTCTTACGATGACTTATGAATTATGATGATAAATGTTGTTACTTGACTCCATTGTAATCCATATGAGTGAAAGTTACCCTTTTGGAGTCTGAGATTTTAGCTACAGGAGCTTTCGTCTGCATCACACAGACTCCAAAAAGGTAACTTTCACTCATATGACTTATGAATTGTTTTACACGCTACCAATTCTTTCGATATTTCAATGAACATTAATAGGGAGTAAAGACAAACTAGGAGTTGTCTTTATAACAGATCAAATTGGCCAAGATTTCATTATAATTATACTGCAAACCCAGCTGCCGGCAGTCACCATTAAAACAACAGTGCCTGTACATGTCGTAAAATTATGGTTGTCTGCTGTAAAATGGAACTTTTTTATAGCGTATCTTAACAGCAAACCATTGGTTTGGACACAGATTAAAGCAATTATGTAATTTAAAAGAATATTTTATCCTTGTCTAACATATTCTAACTGAAAAATTAGCTTAATTGCCTTAGTAAATACTGGAGTGATGGAATCGATTAAATTCACTTTATACTTAACAACACACACATTTTAATGATTTGTAATGTATTATTTACTTCCAATGTATCAATTATGATATTTTATTCCAAGTTGAATTTTACATGGAAGCGGCAGATTTTAGTTTTAATGAATGACTTACAGGATACTGAAGACATGAATAAAAGTAATAATTATTGACTATACCAAGAGTGTCAATATCATTATTGTTTAATTTTACAGCCAATTTCATTGTGGTAGACGCTGAACCTGAATTTTTTTTATTGACCTGCTATTTTTAAAGTTCTGTGGGCAATGTGACAAGTTTTTGAAAGTCACTTTTCCCTATATAATGAACTTTTTTCGATGACATGCTATTTTAGTCATGGGTAAAGTGATATCATAATTAAGTTTTGAAAGTCACTTTTCCCTATAGAATATGATGTCCTGGAAAAAAACATTCAGGCTGAATGTCTACAATTATTACTTATTGCTTGACACCTGGATTTGCGTTATGGCTCACACGCAGCAATGGACATTGTCTGATGGTGACTGGAAAAGAGTATTGAAACTCTTGTCCCTTATTTTTAAAACCAACAAAGTTAAGCCAAATCTAAGCTTCACACCTGGACTAAATAGTTCCAAATTAAAACAATAGGATCAATTTCAGTGATAAAATGGCAGCACCTCCCAGTAAGCAAAATACTTAAACCAGGTAGCTGATGATGTAAATGATGAGTTGAAAAAACTGTAAGATAAATGTGTTATAACTTTTCACGGAAAAGTATAATATGGGATATAAACGAAATTATATAAATGTTAACCAAATTGACCTGAAACAAGGAAGCAAAGACACCCTATGACCTTAATGTTAGTTCTCATATTGTCTGATGTAAGTATTAAAAAAGTGTGTATCCAAAATGAAGTATTTTTAAAAGAAACCTCACTTTTTCTGGCGTATTCAAACTTTTGGAGGATAGTGTAGGACAAAAAATATTAGAAAGGTTGTCAATAAAAGTCTTGTCTTTCATTTGCGATTGTTATTGAGCGATATATAGATATATATATATAGTAGTTATACCATGGGCATATGTGGTATACGGAGATATATACAGCCGAGGTGGTAAATATAGCCCGAGGGTTATATTTACCACCGAGGCTGTATATATCCCGTATACCACAAATATGCCTTTGGTATAACTGATTTATACCATTATTCGCTGTTTCAGAGGATTATTTTGTTATCATGTGTTTGGAGATAAAGACCGATTTACTAAAAATGTCTTTATTTTATTACCAGAGATACCAAAATGGTCATAAAATTTTTCTTTATTTAACAAAATTAACAAATTATTTTTTAAATCAATATTCCAGTGTCAATAACTTAAATTATGTTCAAGCTACAAAAGCTCTTGTAAACTCCAGAGTGAGGCTCAATGGCATCTGTCATGACGTCATGATTCAAATGCTGGCTTCTGATTGGCTGATTCAGTGTTTGTGCATTGTGACATCACCACTTGTCACGTGACCACTAAATATACGTGATATATGGCGATATATATCATGGTAAATATTGAAGGATTTATCAGCGAGTATGGTATAAATATAGATATATAGATATATATATAGATATATAGATAGATAGATAGATAGATAGATTGATAGATAGATAGATAGATAGATAGATAGATAGACAAAAATTGATGTCACACCTTTATAGTAAATACACAATACATTCCAAATACATATCTGTAGATTGATGATTACGTATAAGCTACTATTTTTATCAGTACCAAAGAGTTAGTGCTGGGTTGAGGGAGTGCACTACAGTTTATCATCTGCTATTGATTTGTATGACTCATGCATGTGGAGTGTTTACAAACAGAGCCATGGGTATGGAGTAAGCTCTAGATTTATGATACAGCAGGGGAATTTGGAATCGCAAGTCTTGTGGTTTTAGCAGGTAAGTGCCACGTACTTCATAATTTAAATGATGAAATAATTTAACTTATACTTAAGTGTAAAAGTATCAGAGTGTAACAGATACCTGGGTACAATGTTGACATAGCAGTTGGAATAATATCGAAAAGATAAAATGACTAAGCCACAAGGAACACATGTAAAGAGATATGTCAAAAGACAAGGCACAGATGTTGTCAATGACAGGCAATGGGCAAATGCAAATAAAGCCCAAAACAATAAAGTCTACAGGAAGATGAGGCCTGGTGATTTGATTGAAGTCAACAGAGGAACATATTCTCACTGGGCAGTCTGTGTGGGTGAGTGATTAAATCATTGCCATCATGAATGTTATAACCATGTGAGTTTCTGATAATTGCTTATCATGCCAGAATTTATCAATTCTATTATTTTGCTTCTTTATTAGGCATTTCTAGATATGAAAGTGGCTTATCAAAAAATATTACAGTCACAGAAGTACCCATGATTAATGATATGTTCTTATAGTGATGTCATGTAGGGGAAGCTTGGGAGAGTCGGGCCACTTTTTACGTTCTTGTGCCTCCTGCTAACAGTAATGATTATATAAACATGCTTAATGCATGTATTGGATCTTGAAATATTTCAGAAAAATATCTTTAGGTTTGCATTGATATTGGCCCAAGAACATATGAGCTACAGCCCTATGAAAATTGGAAAAAAATTGGCCCAACTCTCCCCATCAAGTGGAAGACTTGGGCCATTCAGGGAGGAGACTTGGGCCATTGCAGTATATCAGGTTTGGTTAAGCTGTACTTGAGGCCATAATATTTTTAACCTTTAGTGTGGTGGTCATAGAAGTCATTAATCCCGAATTGAGGCCTCTTGCAACTCTAGTTTGCTGTCAGACTTGAGCCTCGGCCTGATGGCCCACTCTCCCCATCTAGATTTCCTGATATCTAATTTTATTAGACCATGAATAATTATTAAGGCCTAAAAATATTCAATCTCTGTTGAAAATTGCTCTAGACAAGTTCTTCTGTCTTAATAAAAATAAATCTGGGTAAATGCAACACATGTGGGGAGAGTATTGGCACTGTCCCAACTCTCCCCCATTCCACCATTTGTCTCTAAATCCCAATTGTGACAAAACCGGTTGTCTGATAATTTTCCAAAATATGTTAATAACAACTGAATAGTCAACCCCTCCAAACTTGCCATAGAAAATTTTCTCAGTCCTTGTTGTCTGACAGACAATTAAAAACTCGTAACATGGCTCAGTTTTTCCATTTTTCATCCAAATTTGAATTTTCTTCTCTCTAAAGATCTTGACAAGCAAATTAGCCAGAAATGTTACATCCATTGAAAGATTTTTATTTTTATAAAATTTTGGTGGCTGCAGCTTTCTCAAAATTTTTTTAATTTCCTCAAAAATCATGGTGGCCCAACCCTCCCTGCGGCCCAACTCTCCCAAGCTTCCCCTACTATTTTTTCTGTGTTAAATACATATATATACATTTGTATATAATACAGACCTACAATTCGATGACTCATAATCACATGAGTCATTGTCCTTTACTTTATGTGCATATACCGGTATATACTTACAAAGCTATCTAGAAATGCCAGTGAATGTGTCACATAATATCTCTCACACTCCCATTAAATTGTCAAAGAAAAAAGTCCCTTCTTTTCGCTCAACAAAAATTGCCCAATAAAGAGGCGCGGGTTTATTTGCCGTTTTGCACATGGCATTGTATTCTTTTTTCATTTTACAGGTGATGAGGATTTGGTTCATCTCTGTGGAGGCAATGCCGAGGAAAGTTTCGTGAAAAGGGCATCCAACCTTACGATCACCACCTGTGTGACGAAGGGGGAAAAGGCCAAAGTTTGTCGCACTCCGTTTTGGGGTGTGCTAAAGGATGGTACAGCTAAAATCAACAATAGCTATGACAGCCTTCACCGGTATTTAGCTGCCTTTTATTTACAATAGCAAATCTAATCTCAATGATGCTAAGACATTGTTATATATGAGTGATTGTCCTTTTCCTAGATACATCGATTTCTAAATTAAACTTAGTTTATCCTTATGATTTGGAATTTATTTTCAGGCCTCTACACAGAAGTGAAATCGTCCAGAGGGCCATGGAAAGTATAGATGAGGAGGGCTATCACATCCTGTGGAAAAACTGTGAACATTTCGCCACCTGGTGTCGCTACGGGAGGGGTGTCAGCAAACAGGTATGACCAGTGATAAGGGGGCAACCATTTAATAATCGAGGGGGGGGCTTGGAGTTTTGCTCGGTCGGAAATTATTCATTTCACAATAACGGTGGCTGTAATTATTTATTTCAAGTGTGCAAAGTCCCCAAATATTCATTCTTGAATCAAGCACCGCCTTCTTAAGGAAAACCCCCACCAGAAATTGTTTATTTCAAGACCACCCAGAAAGAATTTATTTATTTCAACAAAACTTAGCAAGAGATTATTTATTTCAAAAAAGCTCCAAGCCCCCCCCCCCCCCAGAAGAAACTGTGGCCTAACACACCAAAAATCGGCAATCATGACTAAATTTGTACAGAATCTGATTATTATTTAACATTTTCCCAAAGCATTATCTAATGCCGTTTGCAACTCATACATTTTATCGATTTGTCTAAAATTAACACTTCTTATCTTCTTTCAATGTAAGAATACGGTTATAATCGCGCAGCGAAACGGCCAAAGGCCGTTTCGCGAAGTGAAATTTAGCACAAGAAAGGTTTCAAAATTCTGTGCAGTGATGGTCTCAACATCAATGGTCGACAGCAGGAAATTAGGTCAAGTGGGACCAGCTTCTTATCAATGATTTAGTTTCGAATTTAACAAAACATGACATATTCATATTCAAAAGTGTCTTAAAAATCCAATATTCTCCAGTAATATTCCCTGTAGCTATAATTTTATGGAATAGTTAATTATTAGCCTCGACGAGCAAAAATTAAATTATTAACATATCATTCATTTCATTTCAAAACAGACAAAAAGAAAACATAACAAAATTAAAGTTACATAATGTTTGTCAACTGATGATTATGTAACAGTGAGCAATTAATCTACATGCAGATCATGTTATTGTTTTTATTATCACTATTATGTAATATCAACAATCTAGCATAGACTTAAATTAATTTTGGCAGCTTTCAGTGTTGTCTTCCTTTTTACTATTTAGCTGATTATCTATCAATTTTATTTATCCTTAATCCTATTTATTTGCTATCCTATGTACGTATGTATGTATGTATGTATGAATCTATCTATATATTCTTTTTTTTAATCTATTTTATCTTTCTAATAGTTTCTAGTATAGGTCAATTTCTGTCTATTTTTTAATTTATCCGTCTTTCAATTTCTTTGAAACAAAAACATAACTGCCTTTCATACATTGAATATTAAATAAATTTAATGAAAGTCATGGTAAAACCATAGAGTCAAGGAGGGTAATTCCGTCCACTTTTGGCTATAACTGTATTTTCAGGAAAATGAGAATTGATACAGAAATAAAAATTAGTCCATTAGAAAGGGCATATTTCGTACTATCATCAACATTCAAAAATATAAAATATTCAAATAACTTCAGCTGAAACCATGGCAACCACATTTGAAGGTTAGGGCACCTAAATCCGTCCACCCTGCTTCTAAATCCGTCCAACAAGGATGGTAAATCCGTCCACAGGGCATTATGCAGCGCACATCTATCTCTGGAATTTTTTTGAAATTTTACTTTCATTTAAGTTTTATCAAGAATTTCTGCTGATTTTAGGAAGGCGAGATACTGATTGCACTTGTTTTAGAAGAATTGGCCAATAGAGGTTAATTTAATTATGCAGAATTTCAATGGACCATCTAAATTACAATAAGGGAACCATTGTAACCAAATCAAAGTTGTATAATTGCCCCAAACAAACTTCTCTTATCAGTTGTATGCAATTTATTGACATTGAAAGTCATAAAAGTGCTCTAAGTGATATTTAATGCAGGTGGACGGATTTACAAACTCCCAATCAAGCCAGTCCTAAAAAGATTATGCTAATTCCGTCCACTTTTATTTGCATTGTATTGCCATTCAAGGTGTCACAATCAAGTAATTTTACAAATTCAGTATAATCTTACTTTCTAATCATTGACTTTTTACCTGAAATACATGTTATTGCAGAAGGGAAAAGGCCAACAAGCATAGGATAACCAACACTATGAAATTTTCAAAATGTCTGTGTTGACGTCACAGAATATTGTTGTTTATATCCCTTATTGTTAAACCACCTGAATTATGATTAAAAAATGCTATCAAAGCAATAAAAACGGCAAAATATGTTAAAAATGAATTTCTCGTGCATTTAAGACTTGCACAACTACAATGGGTATATTTAAATGCATATATTAGGGGGTGGACGGATTTACCCTCCTGGACGGATTTACCATCCTTGACTCTAAGTCCAAAAACTTTTTAAAGTGCTGCGCGAATTTCATGGCTTTGCCATTTACATAGTAATTATTTATTGGAAATATAAAAACATGGAAATTCATCTTTATTAAGAATTTAAGAAATAACACAATTAAAGGTACAAATGAAATACATTTAATTCATTAACATCGGCAGATTGTAATAGACATTTTAACACATCCAGTGGAAAAACATTTGAAGGCACATTAGGGGGAGTGGGCAAACAGTGAATCGCGGGGCACAGTGAATCATTTAACTTATTTGGACGTTGAATAGCAATATTTTTGCTTGATGTCTTTGAGATACGCTCAGCTGTATCCACAAGGCATTTGTCAAAACATATATTGTTCAGTCACTATGAAGTGAAATATGAGTAAGTGGTGAAAAACTGGATTTTTAAAAGTGGTAGAGTAGCGCGGGGCATGCAGCCCCCCTTTAACTTCGAGGTGCGATTGACCTATTTTTTCGGTCAATTATTTGAATGCTTGTGCTGTCAGGAAGGGATCACTTGACTCTACTAAATAACTAGTGAAACAAATGTCTACCAATTTTAATAAAAGAGTTACGGCCCTTTTTGTAAAAAAATTTAGAATGGCCTTCTTACCCCACCCACCGGGCAAGAAGCCCCCCTATTATAATCCTTTGGCAATTTTTTTTTGGAGCGCATTCTGCTTGAAAGTTCTTTTTTTATAAGGCATATTATTCACTTTTTCTGTATTTCAGAATTTTTCTGTTAGTACAATTATTTTTTAATATTTTTTGCCCTGTTTCAATTTCAGCCAGATTTTTTCTATTTCAATTAGCTATTCTATCAAGATTTAATGTAAAGTACACATTATTAAATGGTTCCTGAAGCAGCTTCGAGGCCTCAGTGAAGGGGGCCTCATGCCCCATACCATGTGGAGCCTCTCGCCCCAAACCCACATATTTTAATTTGACCTCTATATTTTGAGCTAAAATGCAAAAAACATGATCCAAATCATATTTATGTGATGCTCATAAAGTGAAGCAATGCAGATATCCATTATACTTTTAAAAATTTCCAAAGTTATTTCTGAAAACCACTTTCAAAGAATTAATCAAAGTTACAAAAACCATGCACCTTTTTAAAGAATTAATCAAAGTTACAAAAACCATGCACCTTTTTTGTTTCTTTAATTACTACTATGGTTTGGTGCTGTTTACCCTGAAAATTTGTGCCATCACCTAAAAAGCCTCCAGCTTCAATCCTATCAATAAGAAAAAGCACCAAAAATGTAAGTTTAGACATAACCCAGGGGGGAACTCTCACCTAACTCGGGCTTCTTGCCCCGACCTACTTTTCTGAGGTGTGGAAGATATGAGAGTTCTACAGATGCTCTGAGACGCCTCCGTTGGCTGGCTGTTACATCTCAAATTGACTTTAAAGTCCTCTGTTTAGTTTGGAGATCCCTGAATGGCATGGCCCTGTCTTACCTAGTTAACTTGCTCCGAGTGCAGGTTCCTGCAGAAGTACCAGATCACAGTCAGATGCTACGAAACTCAATGTGCCATTTACGAAGAAGAAGACATTTGCTGACAGAACTTTCAGTGTTCACGATCCACGATTGTGGAATCAGTTGCCTTCACACATTTGAGTCGCAGGCAATTTTCATGCTTATAAAAAATCTTTAAAAACATTTTTGTTTCAAAAATATTTTAACTCCTAGATTTTATCAATGACAGTATTTTATAATATATTTTTTTATCATATATTAATTAGGATATTTATTTATTTATTCCTTTTTATGTAATTTACATACTTTTTACGTTCATTTTATCAATTATATTGTACAGCACACTAGATTGTTAATTTATTAATACTTGTAGCACTCTATAAATGAATAAATAATAACTTTTTCCAATTCCCTGTGTCGCTGCTCCCCCTAAATATACACTCGCCAGCAAAAGAAACGCATCACTTGATTTTTGCTTGTAATTTTGCAGAGAATTTTTTTTTGACAAAAACAAATTATATGCTATTGATCCTTAGATCAACCAGTGTCTTTGTGACAAAAATCATTCAGCTGTGACCATTTCCTGTCTGCCTTTTGACTTGTTTATCAAATTTCAGTTTTTGTGATAAAATATGACCTTACCAACAAGTTACACAAAAAATGAAGGCACCATTTTAAATAATGCACGAATAGATCTATGATAAAAGCCGAAAATTAGTGCAGCAACACTATTTTTTAATTTTACAGGACCATTTGAAAATTGGAGTTTTGCACATTTCAAAATGTAGCAGACAAAATCTCCATGGTTCAGGCCCTTCCAATTGAGTTTTTTGATAAAATTTCAGACATTTCTCTATGTTGTCCAAGAATTTCAACAATTTTTTTCAGAGCAAAATGCGATGATGAAGGCAATATTCTTAAAATGACATTCACATGACTTTACACAACTTTATTATTAAAAAAAACAATATGGATCAAAGCGCAAGATGTTCCAGATTATTGAGTCCTGACACGGACTAAACAGTTATGCCAGTAAAAAGGTTCAAGGTCCATACGGGAACATGGGGACCGACGGGCCATGGGGACCAATGGGCCATCCTCTTAACTCCACATCAAAATCGTTCCATAACATCTAATTTACATTCTTAGTATTGCTAATCACATCTATGAATACCATATCGACCACTGATCAATAATTGATAGCATAAGCGTAATTTTTTTTTTTCTGATTCAGAAAAAGTTAAATATCTCTCAAAAGTGTGTGGACTCGACGCTATATATTTTCTATTATGATTTGTCCTATATATTGGTGACAATTTACAAATTGAATTTTAGGAACAAGAACCATATTAAACCAAAAAAGAGGGGTTTAACTGTTCAGAATGCTTTTGGGGACCGATGGGCCACCCAACATGGGGACCGATGAGCCACTATTTCTTGAGGTTTTCTATAGGTGGCGTATTGGCATGGGGCTGGATATTAAAGTCTTCTATAGGAAAAAGCACAACAGAACTTCAGCTGGCATCTTTAAATGATAATTTTGGACTTAAATGAATGCCCTCGAATTTGCAGTGATAGATTTGCCTTAGTAATGGCTTCAAACACAAAATGGTGGAAATTTAAAATATCCATAATCATAAATTTACAATCTAGGTAGTATATGGGATATAATAAACATAAGGACCCCGTTAGACATTGATTCAATATTGAGTGTAAGTTAAATTTTCACCAAAATATAAGCTAATGGAGGGTTATTGATGAATTTTATTGTTTTGATTCAAGATTTCTCCTGCAGGTGGCATACTAGTACAGTACCATTAGAAAATTTTACTTTTCCCCTAAAAATCTAAATGATGGACAGAGATGATTCATTGACGGAGAAAAAATTAATACATTCTCATTTTTTAATGTTAATCAACAAATTTGAGGTATTAGACAAAATTTTGATGATCACGGTGGTAGCCAAACTTCGGTATCTACCAAATTTTTTTTTTCTTAGTGACCAATGAACCAATCATTTTGGAATTCTCCAATATAGTTTTTAATGCATCTGTTCATGTACTGCTAAAATATCATCTCAATAGATTGACTATAACTACAAAAAAGTAACTCATGAAGTTTGTGAAAATTAAGCTTTTTTTCAAAGTGTAAAATCTGTGCATATCTATATTCTTTCGATCTCTTATTGTCCTATACACTCAGAAGGATCAACAAAAACATATTGGAAACAAATTTTGAATTCTTTATCCACCCTTTGGCAAGTTATTAACATGGTCCATCGGACCCCATGGGATGGCCACCATCTTTCTTGCCAGAAAATGCGTTTTCTAATCTTTCTTCCTAGGTTGATCTATGTGAATCTTATATCATTTTAAAGAGAATTACACCAGCTAATAGGGTGCACAGTATGAATCCTTTATCTGAAGCAGATTTGCCTCCATGGTCAATGATTTGTCAAACGGCCCATCGGTCCCCACTCTCCCCTATAGTTCAAGTGAAGTTTCCAATTTCAGAATTGAAGTGTCATTCTGAAAAGTTCCTGCAGGGGGTGCTGTAGTCTAGGACTTCAATAATTCCAGTAGTTTTGCCACTATCATTTCTTTCTGTGTATAAATGTTATTAGCCAAGCAAAATAGGCAGAAAACAATTGTTGTTGTTTTTTCTGGAAGTATCAATGTGATTATGAGTAATGCTGTTTTAATCCTCACAATTTTCTAAACCCACTTGAGCAATAACAGTGAAAATGACCAAACATATCTGCAAAGATCACAAGCTTTGACAGTATCCAATAACAGTCTCCAGGATGCAGTATGCCCACCACTGTCATCAATACAAGCAGTGATTCTGTTTTCAAGTGAATCTATTGCTCTGTTGTCATTTCCCAATTGGGTTTATGTACATTTTTCCTGCCTGTTTTGGTTGGCTTGCAACATGTTCTGCCTATTTTGCTTGGCTAATAAAATTTGGTCATATTTGTTTACAAAAACTGAAATGTGATGAACAAGTCTAAAGGTAGACGGGAAATGGCATAGCTGAGTGATTTTTGGCACAGAGACATTGGTTGATCTAAGGATCAATGCCATATAATTTGTTTTGTCCAAAAAAATGTATTTTGAAAATTATAAGCCAAATCAAGTGATACGTTTCTTTTTCTGGTGAGTGTATATGCTTTTTTGTACATTTACAATGATTAGAAACATTTTTCAGTCATTCATATTTAAGCATTTTCCCTTCTGTTTCAGGCTTGTGGGCTGAGAACAATGATGAAGCATACCATGATGCCTTTGGTTACTTTACTTTATGTTCTGTACCCTCCTAGAGTTGATTTAACGATGGTATGCCTTTTTCATATGTCATATTTTTACCACATTCGAAACACATACCTCAGATATTTCGCTGTACTGAATATCACGTTTTCCTTACTACAAGAGCTGTTGAATAATACCCCAAGGTTGGCCATGGCCGTAAAATATTTATTCAGTATTTTACAGCTATACATATTTTGGCGTTTCAGTCTGTCGGTTGATATCTTTAATAACACACACTTATTTTGTCCAGCAAGTATATCTCCCCATTTTGCACATGGTACCATATACTATCCAATAGTAAACTCCTCCCTGTGTCCAAGTGCAGCATTGAATGTTTGCAAAATTTAAGATCCCTTTTTGAGGAAAAAAAATTTTTTTAATGTAATTCATTTGAAATTGTCTTTGAAACTTTCAGAAAACAAAACATGGAATTTTCTATATTGACCGGTCATGTCCATAGCTTACATTATACATCCCATGCAAACCCAAGGGGCACACAACGTAAACACAACACTGCTAATTGTTGGAGAGCTAGTCTGTTGGTATCATTGAAAGGTGTGGTAGAATTTCAGAGTTATTTTACGCAAAAGCTATATACACTCTTGCTCATAAATATGGAATATAGGCACATGTCTAAAAGTGAGTAGAAATTTGGAATCCCTACTTTGTTATGGAAGCTGCAAACAGACTTCCAACAATTTTTCTAGATAAATATGGGTCAATTAAACCTCACAAAGTGAAAATTTTATGAAATTGAAGAACATCTTGAAAATTGTAAAAATACTGAAAAAAATAACAAATATTCCAGATTTTTGAAGGGTTGAAATCACATGAAATATTGTTGATACATGAAAATAATTTTTACCATAAGAATAATTAGGGTCACAATGAGTTAGTAACATAGTTTATATTGGAAATAATATCCTCTAGGGGTAAGCAGGACTCAACTGCTTTCTCATCACATGACTGCAAATTTCTTCGGCTGAACGCCAAAAATTTACTCCCATGCAGCTGACAACTTTGCCAGCTGGGAAAATCCTAGCTGACAGTCTGCCAGCCAGCCAGGCACCTGCTTCATAACAGATATTTGATAAAATTAACAGATCATGGGGTGTACCTGTTTCACTTGAAATAGGAATAGTTTTAGGGTACTACACCATACTACCTTCCAATACAACCAAAGTTTTCTTGGACAGGCACCTGGACTTCGGATAAATTTGCCTTGGCTAAAAAATAAAAGTACTGTTGGGTCTTTTACAAAAGCTCTAACAAAGAAGACATTGAAAGACTATTAATATTTGACATCTGGCAGGGTATTATGTCTAAGTGTGTAACTGAGTATAACATTTCTATCCTATCATTTATTTATTTTGAACTGACACTTAAATAATGATGTATCTTATTATTAAGTAATCAATTCGACCGCTGAGCGCAAAAAGGGACTTAGTGCCACAAAGTCCCTTTTTGAATTTTAGCATTTTTTGAAAGTTCAAGACCTTAGGATTAATATCTGTGAAAATCAGAACAAAGTGGGATCAACTAGAGGATATATTGCAGGTGAAAGTTCAGGATGACACTATTTGGGGAATGATGTGAATTTTTCAAGTTACTACATGTATAGTACTTTTTTGTCTCAATGCAATAAGGGACTTAATTGGGCTAAGCACCTTTTTACGCAATGCAAGAAGGTGCATAGTGCACTATGCTCCTTTTGGCACTGAAATTTACTTAACAATGATAGTAACAATACTAAGCTCCTTTTGCGCCGACTGGTTTCTGAATTAATTCTCAGCAAAAAGGAGCTTAGTGCATCTATGCTCCTTTTTGCGTAACTGTTAATGCTTTGTTTGGTGCTAGGGGGAGCAGGCTGCATTGGTCTTATTTCAAGGAAGATAATTAAATAAGTATCTTTATTTTACATATATTTGCAGAAAATATCCATATGATTATGCTTACCAAAAATCATTCAAATCGGACCAGTATTAATCGAACCAGAACTGAAAACAAGTGTTCAAAAGAAAAAGGCCTTTTTCTCAAAATCACATTTTTCCACTAAGCTCCTTTTAGCGCCAAGCGGTCGAATTTGTTAATTTTTTTCGAATTGTTTTTTCTATAAATGTGTGTACATGCCAGGCTATGCCTGCTACAGTTGTCTACACTTGCATGTATTCACCTCCAACACAGTATTTATGGTTCACCTATTGTTGTTGTATGCATTAGGGTGCATCAGTTGCCCCAACTTTTAAGGAGAAACCTTGCCAGTTGCAGGAATGTTCCTCTTATACTAGAAACACATTGTGTAAAGTTTCAGAAAAATTGGATAACGTTTAGGGGTGGCACACTTGCACTGAAGTTTCTAGGATTTTTACATTTTCTGCCATTTTGTCGGTTTCGCGGTTTGTTATATTTCATTGGGTATCAATCCAATAACATTAAAAATGATATCATCTTGTAGCTCTAATCATGAGCTTCAATTTGAATACCAACATGATGGGTGCGTGACTAAGAGAACCAATTCATGGTCACTTGCAATTTCGCAAATACATACATGTGCTGATGTAAACAGAATAAATAATTCAACAATGTTCCTAATTCTTTGTGGGTTTGTTACCAACTAACAGACACATAGATTTATCCAAAAAACATTTTGTTTTTTGCTTGTTCAGTTATTCAATATCTTTGGTGTGATTGTTCGATCATATTCTGTCAGACATTTAAGACTGGGAAAGAACATCACTGAATTAATATAATACAGATAAGTTTCGTCTTATCGCTGACAAGAAAAGAAACACTAGGCAGTGCAACTGTACCTGGATGGTGTTTGAAACAGGGGGCTCAATGGACAGACCAATTAGTATTTTTTACAGCAGAAGTCAAATAATTGATTCAATCAAGCTTCAGTGGGCGAGGAGCCGGTGGTGTCATATTTCATGGAAATTTGTTGGCTTGTAAGACTGCAACAGCTTAGCGGTTTTAATTAGCTTTGAAATTAAGTTTGTCATACTGAAAAATCTAGCTGCATATATAAATGGCTGTTAAGGCTCTCTTAGCCATTGGCAGTCATTTCTTTACATGTAGGCCTATGCATATGAAGACGAATCAGTGCTTTTGACTTTAGCTGTAACTTGGAAAAGTTTTTTGGTCATATTTCAAAACTGACTTATATGTATAGGGGAGATGCTGGACTGGTGATTCAATTGAGTTGCCTCAAATTTGACTCCCAACTTATGAAGATACAAAGAGTTGTCTTATAAAGAATAATTCCTTTCTATCTAAGGCCAGAAAATGATGAGCGACGAAAAAACCATTCATTTTATAAAAGTTATGAAATCACAAAATATAAGCTTATATGATAGATTGAAGTCTAGATACAGAGCTCTTAAAACACCAAATGTGATCTGGCAAAAGAAAATTTTCCTTTAGATCAGTTATTAGGATCTTTAGATTAGTACAGAATAGAAAATTTAATTGATCTAAAATAATTTAAGCACTGATACAAATCCCATGCCCACATCACTGTGGATGAGTGTCCTCGATTGGACCATTTCCAAGGAATTGAGCTATTTGCCTAAAGACAAAAGTTTGACCTCAATATTACAGCACAATGCATTGTAGCTTATTTTTTGTTTTGATTATTCAAAACATTCCCATTTGATTTCCCATGAAATAGAAGTTTGGCACACCGAGCCTCTAAAGTTAGCACCAGTATTTGATTCTTGTGCCCGATTTTTAAAATGCAATATAATGTGCAAACTAAAATGTTAAGGATAAAAATATACAAATATCTTAGATGTCCTTTAATGGACTTAATATCTGAATATCCCTCATGACATAATGATTATTATTGTGGTAATAGCATAACATCTACTTTTTTTTTTTTTTTAATGCACAATATCGTAATTCTATTTCGTTGTAATTTGTTTATCATAGAAAGATAATTGAAATGGATGTTTTAGTTGGATATATGGCTTCCTGGTACTCAAATTAAAGCTCTCTTTCTCCTCTACACCATGGCACCTGTCTAGTTGTTCTGGTACAATTACTAAGTAAATTATTGCATATCGCAGATTCTCAAATGAGATATTTTTCATCAAAATCAGGACTAACTTTGGGGCATGTGTGCCACCCCTAGGCATGTTCCGATTGTTCTGAAACTTGACAAGACATTCTTTTTTGGCAAAAGGAACAATACTGGAGAAGGCAACGGTAATCAAACAACTATTTAATTTCTAGGGGGCAACTGATGCACCCTAGTATGCATACATGTATTCACTATGTGTTTGGAAAAAATAAATAATCTTTTAAAATCTAAATCAATGTTGCTATTCATCCCATGAAATGAGTGGCAGAAATCATGCTGCCACACATAAACACGACGTTGAGATTTTTTTCACAATATTTACAGAGTTAAAGTTACCCCGAACCATAAATTATTTTGCTAAATACGCGTTAATTTATGTGAATTATAACATAAACTTGTGATCCATAATATTTTCTGACTAATATATAAATATTTCTTTGATAAAATACATTATTTAGTTTTTTTCCTTTACTTTTTCTTGATAGTGCCTCCCACCTCCAGCACATCCATAAAAGATGACGTCACAATGACCATTGTTTTCAGTATATTGTTATAAGTTAACTAATTCTAACAATGGTGATGACGTCACAAAATTGAGAGTAAGCAAGACAGTAATTTTTTTCCGTGCGTACCCGAAATAAATCTAGGGGTCATTTAGGACTATAATAAGACCAAATGGGTATGGTGGTATTTTGAGATGTACTCCACGAGTTGAAGATATCCTGAGTCCTCTGTACCCACGAGTGCGTTAGCACGAGTGGGTACAGAGGACTCAGGATATCTTCACGAGTGGGAGTACATCTCAAAATACCACCATACAACCATTTGGTCTTATTTATACCCCATATTGTAACTCAACAGAAAGCTGAACTTCACTGAGATGATCAATACTCAACAGTGACCTCAGCCAATCAGAGCACAGATAGCAGCTCAAGTGATGATGTCACAATGTTGTGACGTCACCATGGCCATGATGTCACAATGGTAAACAATGCAGTGACATCATCGACAATGATCAAACCATTGAGTATACAACAAACCATTGAGTATACAACGCAATACCACATGGGATATATCCACTGCTTTTTCATGTGGTATTGTAAACATTATGGGGTATATATTTTAGGTCATTTCAGCAAGAAAAAAAATCTCAAAAGATCAGAAAATTGGTACACTGGCCAGTACGGCCACACTGAACCATAAAATGAGAAAATTAGACAAACATTTTTCTGAAACCTGACCTATCATTCGGGGTAACTTTAAGCTCTGAAATTTTAATGGATAGAAGGTAGAGGATGCATATGTTGGATGCAAAAATATTTTGACACCGTAATGTTTGGTTTGGAAGTCGGAAAATATGATGATCCAGGAATTTTGAGAATTTCTTTTTGGTTTGTAATTATCAGGTGGTGTAAACAGTGGTCCCTGCATTATAAGACCCCCTGTTGAAAGACCGCCTTGCCTTGTGTGACCATACTATTTTTATTGCTTTTTGCACCCTGACGAGAGACCGCACCCCAGCGAGAGACTGCTTCATGACTGTAGAAGGGGCGGTCTTATATCGCAGGGACCACTGTACCTGCATTTCTACTGGACCTTCACAAGAAAAGACGAATTCAACATGTAAGAAAGTATTGAATTCCTAATTATGATAAAACAAAAAAAATGCACAATCAGAATGAAGAAGAGTGCTTTTTGAGCCTTGAAAATCAAGAAAATGGTGGGGTTTTTTTTTAGATTTGAAAATCAAGCTTTGAAAATCAATAAAATTGCGTTTTTAGCTTTTATAATCAAGAAAATTGTGTTTTCCTCAAACTTTGAGGCAATTTTTCTAGGGAGCTATGGAATTCATGTGACGTGTTTTGACAATACTACTGACACTACAGTAGATTACAAATACAAGATATGAAGTTTCTAGGTACTATAGCTCAGGTGAACGAGGGATTCAGAAAATGCTGCCACAGAGATTTGGCCAAATGGGCCGGCCATTTTATTTTGAATGCCTTCAGAAAAAATGTCAGAAGCAGCATATTATTTAAAATGGCTTTAACATACTTGCATGGCCCTAGACGTGCTTTCTGGTTACAATAAAGACGGCATCTTTCACAAACCTCAAGATATTTACATTTGAAAATTGGTTTTCATTTCGACGCTCCTAAAATGAGTGCAAAACGCACTCTCTATCTGTCTATCTATCTATCTACCTATCATTCTATCTCAGTAAAACTGAGACAATTACAATAGCTGTGAATGAAATAAAGTTCTTTTAAAGTCGTGACCAACCTGTAAGAACAATGCCAAACGTAAACCCAAGGTACAGTACAAATTTCTAAGTGTGGCTCAACTTAGCTGTCTGTAGCTATTCATTACTAGTCTTATCCATATCTATCCCTAGCTATCCATTTCTATTCTTTTGTATACACTGGAATCTCTTCCCCCCTTGTTTAAACAATAGTAATTGTGGATAGCTATGGCTAGCTATGGATAAGTATAGCTTAGTTTGGCTTGGAATGGCTATGGATAGATAGCTAAGGCTAGATTTTAAATGACAAGCCACTTTTATAAATTTGTACTGTATATCCAGTACACGAATGTAAAGAGAAAAAAAATCATCCTTCTGACTTTCAAGTCTGAACAAAAAACTCACACTGACAAGCATTCGTTTTCATGACGTCATACATTAATTGCTGAATTGTTACATTTGTCCAGGCACTGATCATCAACAAAACCCAGAACAAAACCCTAATCGTAACTTTTTTGCACATGATACACAACAAAATGATCTATTGCAAATGAAATGTAACTGTTTTCAAATTAGTGAATGAGTGCACATTATATATAGGTCAATATCAGTCAAGTTATATTTTTTTGAAAGTTCAGCACATGGAAATAAAAATAAAAGTTTGTTTCCATCTGTAGCTAAAACTCTCGGTCTGGTATAGGCATGGTCATGACATCAGACTCACTGTCCTGATGATACCAGCAATCACTATGTTCAGAGAACTTCTGTGGCCTGCTTTTTGACTCCTCCCATCAACACAGCCCACAGCAAAGCCACGTGGGGCCCTGCTTCACAGGTGACTGACCTCACTGTTTGCATTTTGTTGCTCCAAACACCCAGACATAGCTCTCTGTAGCAACAGACTGGGATTGTTACCAGACTTTCTTAAACTTGATGACCTCATGATTAAAGAAAATACCTGTACTGATCTGAGCTCACTCCAAAATACAGAATTTGTGGATCTCAGCAACCAGATGTGTTAGAATGATGCGGTTTTCTGTTAAACCAAATCCCTTTTTTTTATAAACAGAATGAGCTACATAACATAATCCGGTCATGCTCCTATGGCTGTTGCCCCTTGTCAGTGCAATTTGCATTTATACGTAATACAAGCGTATTTTTACTGTTAATTCTGTATTTACTATTTTGTTTCTATTAGACCAAACAAAAAATTCTCTTTTTTAGTGTATGGGCCTGTGAGGGGGGGGGGGGTTCACTTTTGCATTAGGCCTGGGCCACAAACATTCAACAACCTATTCAATTACACAAACAATCAGAGTTACTATAAACAATTTGCTTTGCCACTTGACGTAACCAATTTTGAAAAAATCCACGTTGGTTTTTGCATTGAAATTTGGTTTTTCAAAAAACCATTTTGAATCTAAAAAACCAAGTTTTCACGCCTTTTTTTAGAGTGTACATCTCTGGTTATATTATTTTTCTGGGTGCATTGAGTTTTTAATCGGCTCCTTTCAGTTTAACAATGTGTAGGAGATTTTTAACAAGAAAATCTTTTTGAAAAAAAAGATATATGCTGGCTGTAGTGATTACGATTTCAAAATTTACAATAAAAGTATGTTTTGCCAAAAGAATTTTAAAATATGGAATAAGAGGAATTATAGATGAACCCATGATATGGTATAAGAAGCTATAAGAGGAATTATAGATGAACCCATGATAGAATGATAGATCCATCTATCTATCTGTCTATCTCTCACCCTCTCTATCTCTTCATCTCAAGGGGGCATGCGATACTCCGGAGACACCAACTATACTTTTTCTATATCTCTCACTAACTAGGTCTGGAACACACATATATCATGGGTTCACCTATAAATCGTCTTATAGCTTCTTGTACCTGCTCTGCTGATCTACACTAACTTGTGTATTGTATTGACTGTTATTTTTATTCCAATGAAAGTTTAGCTGCAGTTGGCAAGTTCATATGGGGGAGCATAGGTTCAATATGACTCACTATTAAATGTGACCTGCTCCACCAAAATGGGTTCAAAGTCGGCCTGCTATCATATTTAGTTGTAGAAATGACTTTATTCTACTGGAATTTGGCTTTAAAATGATGTTTCATTTGTCTTGATATCTCCATCCAATCCGAAGATATGGCACCTCAAACATTGATGATACGAAACATCGAACTTTGAGAAAATGGCATTTGAATTTCCCGCCATTGCAATGAAAGAACTAAGAAAATCAAGAAGGATGCCCAATTTAGCTAATTTAAAATCAGTTTTTGGTTAAGATGGTCTTAAATAATCAAAGCTGATTACTTTTGCTAAAACGTGGTACCAACAACTAAAAATCATCAAAATGTGACCTTTTGACACATTTTGCTAATTTCTGGAAAATACAGATTGCCTACTTTGAACTCATTTTGGTGGAGCAGGTCACAAATAGTAAGTCACTATATATGACTGTCAATCCCTCACTGTTAATCAGGCATCCCTTACTGTTTTTCATCAGTTAGTCACTACCTGTTAGTCATTAAGTCCGTTGTTTTGGTAGTTACTATTTGTCAATCACTAAATATGTTATTTCGGTACAAACTGTTAGTTAGTCAAAAACTGTTAGTTAGTCAAAAACTGTTAGTTAGTCAAAACTGTTAGTTAGTCAAAACTGTTAGTTAGTCAAAACTGTTAGTTAGTCAAAAACTGTTAGTTAGTCAAAAACTGTTAGTTAGTGAGGAAGTTTTAGTTAGTCAAAACTGTTAGTAGTCAAAACTGTTAGTCAGTCAAACTGTTAATTAGTCAAAAACTGTTAGTCAGTCAAAGACTGCTAGTCAGTCAAAAACTATTAGTCTAAAACTGTTTGTAGTCAAAAACTGTTAGTAGTCAAAAAATGTTTGTAAGTCAAAAATGGTTAGTTAGTCATAACTGTTAGTAGTCAAAAACTGTTATTCAATCAGAAACTGTTAGTTAGTCAAAAACTGTTAGTTAGTCGAAGTATTTGCAGTCAAAATCTGTTAGTAGTCAAAAACTGTAAGTCAAAATGGTTAGTTCGTCAAAAACTGTTAGAATTCAAAAACTGTTTGTCAGTCAAAAACTGTTAGTTAGTCAAAAACTGTTAGTTAGTCAAAAACTATTTGTAGTCAAAAACTATTTGTCAGTCAAAAATGGTTAGTTAGTCAAAAACTGTTAGTTAGTGAGGAAGTTTTAGTTAGTCAAAAATGTTAGTAGTCAAAACTGTTAGTCAGTCAAACTGTTAATAAGTCAAAAACTGTTAATCAGTCAAAGACTGCTAGTCAGTCTAAAACTGTTAGTAGTCAAAAACTGTTAGTAGTCAAAAACTGTATGTAAGTCAAAAATGGTTAGTTAGACAAAACTGTTAGTAGTCAAAAACTGTTATTCAATTGAAAACTGTTAGTAGTCAAAAACTGTTAGTTAGTCAAACTATTTGTAGTCCAAAAACTGTTAGTAGTCAAAACTGTAAGTCAAAATGGTTAGTTTGTCCAAAACTGTTAGTAGTCAAACTGTTATTCAATCAAAAACTGTTAGTAGTCAAACTGTTATTCAATCAAAAACTGTTAGTTAGTCAACTATTTGTAGTCAAAAACTGTTAGTAGTCAAAAACTGTAAGTCAAAATGGTTAGTTAGTCAAAAACTGTTAGTAGTCAAAAACTGTTTGTCAGTCAAAAACTGTTAGTTAGTCAAAAACTATTTGTAGTCAAAACTGTTGGTAATCAAAAACTGTTGGATTGAGGGAGTGCACCACAATTCATTATCTGCTACATGTATTGACTAGTATGAGTCATACATGTGGAGTGTTTGGAAATGCTGCCATGAGTTGAATCTGGGTTACAGCAGCAGGGGAATTTCCAAATTCTGACTCTAGTGGTTATAACAGGTAAATGCCACATACTTCATAACTTGAATGATGACATAATTTTATTTTAGTTATACAGAGTGTGACAGACACCTGGGTAAAATTTGTGTTAGTGGAATGGTATCCTTAAATAATGCTGACTAAGACACAAGGCGCAAATTTGAAGAGATGTGTCAAGAGAGGAACAACTGATGTTGTTAATGACAGGCAATGGGCAACTTTTAACAATGCCCAAAACATTAAGGTCTACAGGAAGATGAGGCCTGGAGATTTGATTGAAGTCAACAGAGGAACATATTCCCACTGGGCAGTTTGTGTGGGTGAGTATATATCACTTCTCTGGGTGGTATATGTGTACATTTTTAAAATCAATTTCCCCCTCATTATAGGGGGGAGTGTTGGTCTAGTGGTAGCGCGCTGGGCTGCCAATCGCTGGGTCCAGGGTTCGAATCCAGCTCTTGCCGGGTCACCTGGGTCTATGTTGGACGGCTGTTTCAATCATCCTTCACCTCATTGCCGTGTCCTCCTCCTGTCCTAATTAGCCTACCAAGTGCCATCTTTATAAGTTGGTATGGATTAGATGGACTACTACCGGGGATCACTGCGGGAGACATCCCAACACTTGCCGTCACGAAACACCTACTCAAGAAATACCAGAGGCATAACGGATAAGATCCAAAACTTCCTTTAATATACATTTATCAACAGTTACATAATGACCAACGCAATGGACAATAGATCAACCAATTTCCTTGAATGTTCAATACAATTACGACAGTTTAACGAATACCTTAACAATTTGGATAGTTTATAGAAAGACACCTTCTCGATCAACCATGACCTATAGATTCCTTAAGGGAAACTGTAATCATACTTCTCACAACGATACCCCTTACCTGACGTTCGTCCTTCCATCAGGGAGAGAGAGACCCATCTTGGCAGAGGCGTGCTCCCTTCTGCTTGGGCAACCAAGCTTACCCCCTGGGATTAACATCAGGGTGCCCTGCGACTGCGCAAAGGCACCAGGGTAACCGTTGCTATGGAAACCATGGGGATGAGTTTACCCCTTAGCTGTTATTCTAAACTTCTTTATAATTTACACAATAATATAACTCGTTATAATACTTTACACAATAATAACCTTGTAATGTCATTTGTCTTTACATCACTACATTCAAATAATTATGGATAAGATTTAAGGTGCATGGTGATTTCGGAGCCAGAAGGAGATATCCTCTAATGGATCATTTTCCAAAGAATGAAGACACCTCTGAAGCGAAAAGCTCAGGGGTGACACAAGTGCATAAATACAGGACGTAAAGCCCCAAATCATCCATCCATCCATCCCCCTCATTATAACTGGCTGCTAGTTCTGTGATTCTCCTGCTTTCTGTGAAGTATCTACAGCCAGACCACATGAAAACATTGCTCATTATTTCTTCTACGAAACAGTATTATTTTATTTCTGGGTGGAACTAAGGATTTGCAAGCTGCTTGGGGTTAGTGTTTCGGAATTGTTTCCAACGAGTCTCGCTCGTCCCTCTCGAGAATGTTCATGGTCTAGCGAACGAGAATCGAGAATTTATTGAGAAATCTAGGACACTATCCTGCCATAGGCACAATGATAAAACAAGAGAGATTTAACATTTCAAATTTTTTGGTTTCATGATATATTTTGTAGTTTAAATGTCAGTCTGTGTGTTTTTTTTTTCTATAAATCACAGCTAAACATCTAGATATTTAACAATTTTAAAACATTTGTGAAAGTTAAACTCAGCATTTATCAGGTATACAATGGGGATTATCATCAACATATATTTAAATAGAACAATAACAATAATATCAAGCTAAACAAAACAACAATCTAATGCTTTGTAACTGTTATAAACATTAAACACATGAATACAATGTCAAACAATGATCAACATTTCAATTCTCGAGAATAGCTCAGCGAGACAAGAAAATGCCGAGTCATTAAAATCTTGTGACTTCTCGTGAATTCTCGCTCTCGTTGGAAACTCTACTTAGGGTCAGAACTGTTGAGAAAAAACACAACATTTTCACGGTTTTGCATAGTTTCTTGGAATCATGAATGATGTTTAAATAGACCACATATTTGAATTCCTTGTAAAAAGAAATTTCAGATGAATGGTTGCATCAATAGTTTCCCTGAATTCTTTGTCAAAATGAACCTAAAACTGAAATCTTCAAAATTTGACAAAAACATTTTATTGTCATTTTCATACAAAATTTATGAAACCTGTGAAGTGTATCACAGTGTGCAGAATAAGTTATACATCAACTGTCCATGCATTTTGGTGGACTGAAACCATTAATTCTTGAGCTTTGAGCTAAAATAGCCATTTTCACATGAAAATTCAATGTTATTATATCTATCTTTAGGGCTCTCGAGGAAGTTCTAAAACCCCATCTAAATGAGCTGAAATTTTACACAGGAATCAGAGAAGGGCTAAAGCACATATTCAGGAGTTAGCCCCAATGAATTTCAGACATTCACTTTTATTGGAACACCCTGCCTCTGCTGACCTTAAAAGTTGGCTACTTAAAAACAAAGAAATTTCTTCCGAAGATCCACCAGATACATTGTCTTGACTTATATTTTAATGTGATTTTAATAGTTGCTTTAGTCTGGGCTATCTAAGTATATATGATATGTGGGGCCTTCTCCGTGAACTGACCAAACTCGTTCTAAAACTGCGGTATAGGCCTACCCATTTTTTTAATGGAAGTGATTAATTATAACCATCACAGAAATACCAATGATAACTAAAATGTTCTTATACAGTCACATTTTTGTCCCTTTTTTTTGCTAAACACAAATTTGCAATAAAGTATTGTTGTTCGCTTTCCGCATTCCTTTTCTTTACAGATCATGAAAATTTGGTTCACCTGTGTGGAGGCAATGCTGATGAAGGTTTCTTGAAAAGGGCAGCAAACGTCACCATTACCACCAGCGTGACAAAGGGGGAAAAGGCCAAAGTTTGTCGCACTCCATTTTGGGATGTGTTGAAGGATTGCCCAGCTAAAATAGACAATAGCTATGACAGTCTTCACAGGTATATAATTGTGCGGCCTTGTATTCACAATCATAGGCCCCTTATGCATTACATAAAATTACAGCACTGTAACAATATTGATCTTTTTAATGGATCAATTAATAATTTATAGTCACATAACTATAATTTACTTGCCAATGTTTAAAGTTCATCATTTTTAGAATAAGATTAAATTTTCTGCCGGCCGCTTTCATAAGATATATCCAATTTGCTCAATATGTTATAATAATTATAATTATATATCGAATATTTAAAAAATGAAGAATTAGAAATAGACTTATGTTTGCTGAAATCAAGAAAATGTTTATGAATTGTTAAATTTAGCTTAAAATTTTCTAACGTAAAATGAATTTGTGACAATAACCTTTTGAATTTGTGAAATTCTTGACACAATATTTGTTTTGTTGTGTCAGTTTAAATTATATGTATTTTTCCATGATTTATTTTTGTGTCTTCAGGCCTCTTGATAGAAATAGGATTGTCAAAAGAGCTTTGGAAAATGTCGGTGAGGAGGGCTACCACATCCTTTATAAAAACTGTGAACATTTCGCAACTTGGTGTCGCTACGGAATAGCGGTCAGCGAACAGGTATGACCATTGATAACGCTAAAAAAAATGGAAATCTGTGGCTAATTTTGTAAAGTCCAATTATTTTACAGTTTGACAAGCACAATCGCAAGTTAAACTAACTGCTGTTTGGATTGAAGATGACTTAGAACTGGCTCTTATTTTGCCCTGGGTTTTTTAACTTAAACATGTTTGTTTCCTTTTCAAAAAGAATATAACAACAAATAACAATCAAGATCTGCAGTTGCTTGTTGCAGTGCAGGGTTATTTTAATGCAATTTTGCCTTCAAATCTGACTATACAATTATATAAAATTGTATCCTTCTCCAACAATACATGTAGTTTATATAATTTATGACATCTCACACTCAGATGACCGTCATGTATGCACTGTTGAGACAAAAAGGTGAATGAGTTGGAGGGAAACACCTGTAGTAGGGTGGCCCTCAAATGCATAGTAAATTTTGGATTTGTCCATATAATGTCACTCAGGTTCATATTTGGTGAAGTTGCCAATAACGGCAAATTGTCAGTTATCTCAATTTTCAAGGTTTAGAAGGATTTGTGGTGCCCTTCAAGCTTGAGCATTGCCTTAAATGAATAAAATGCTTCAACTGAAGTGTTCTCGACACTGACGTATCATTTCCTCTTCCAAAAAGTGTACACTCTTGACAAAAATGCTCGAATGTTTTGAGAATTTTTCTAGTAAATTCCATCTCGGTCAATATATCCTGGTACATGTTTCTCAGAGCTTATGGAGAAATTTTTGCGTGATGCGAAGGTGGCCAGATACAGTCCAAATACTGGCTCAAGGCCAAAAGGGCTCAGGGTAGCAGTTCAGGGATTGTTTTGGGTGTCATCCATTACCACGGAAATTTGTTTCTGGTAGTGTGGAATAGAAACGTCCAGGCTGTCTCCTATCCAATTTGTTGGAAGAGAAAATGGTACCTCAGTGTAGAAAACACTTCAGTTGAAAGTAATGGAGAGGACTAGCGGGGGGCAATTTTAGAAGACAGTCAAATGGTCTGTTTTTGAACCTTATATCACATCCACAAAAAAACATGGAAGTAAAATAAAGATGATCCATATATGAGGAATTTTGTATAAGCCTGTCCACCCTTAATTTGCTCACGTTATGCACCTCCAAACGTTCTACAAACCATCCTACCCTAAAGAACCTTATAGGGCTCTTCAAACCCTCCCCCTAGGGTTCATTGACATAGGGTGCCTCCCAAGTAAACTGAACCAAATTAAAAATGCAAAACTATTTCCAGGGCTTTATTTTTCTAGATATGCTTCATATGGGCTGTTGGGTGTATGCATCTGTGTAATCAGGTGTCAAAGGACTCAATTGCATGAAATCACTCAAGTGTGACCATTCTTCGCATGTCTGTTGGCAAGTTTGTTACATTTGGGTACAGTGCGTGGACAGGGGTATTAGACACCCCACAGGGCAAATCCAATGATTCCATGTTAAAGCTTGAAGAAAATGATGCCGCAAAATTTACTTCATTTCATGCCACCTGACTTGTTAAAAAATAGATATTTTGAGAAGTAAGGTGAAAGTTTCCCACACACAATGATATTCCAATGGAACAATGCAACTACAGAAACAAGTCGTTAAACAGCATAGACAATAGGTAGAGAATGAAAACGCTTAGGGTCTATCAGAAAGACTTCACACAACCTATATAACAGCTGTAGAATTATAAACTACTGACTTTCTGGCCCTCTTTTGCTATTCTCACAACCGCACATCTGCCCCGTAAAAAAAGAAGAAGAAAAAGGTCACACATGGTACCGCACTGCAGTTTGTCCTGCAGCTGCTATACAGGTTGTTAGAGGTCTTTTTGATAGTCCCTAAGTCTTTTCCACTCTGTTGCATGTTTACAGACCATTTCTTGACCTGTTTCCATAGTTGCCGTGTTTCACTGCAATGTCACTATGTGTGACAAACTCTGACCTGACTTCTCAAATAACAACATTTTAACAAGATCACAGTCACCAACAGAAGCAAATTGTGGGGCCTTTGGCATCATTTTCTTCATGCTTCACATTTAATCATTCGATTTGCTCTATCGAGTGTCTAATACCCCGATCCACTGACCATACCCCAATGTGATAATCCTCTTCGCAGAAGTGGATACAAGGGTCAGAATTTACTAATTTTATAGAACTGAGTCCTTTGACGCCTGATTATACATATGCATAGACTCAACAGCCCATCTGAATGATGTACAGAAAAATACAACCCTGGAAACAGTTTTGCGTTTTTAATTTGGTTCAGTTTACCTTATGTGTATACAGGGTGTCTTCAGAAAAAGAGGAAAGTTACTTTTCTTCTTTTTCACACTCATATAAGTTCAGAATTTGGAGATAAGTCTAACATAAGAATGGATTTGATAGTCAGCCATATCACGTCTATTGCGAATACGTTTATTTGTGAATTAGATCACTACTAACGGCAAAATGCAAGCATGATATGCAAAAGTGCTTGCATTGCTCTAAGCTGAAAAAGGTCGTCCTGTTTTCCTCATTCTTGATGAGAAATTTTTCACCATTTATGGTGCTTGTGAGAATAGGAATGATTCATGTGTGAGTAGTGGGACATTTGCTGATGCTCCAGCTGCCGATAATTCAATTCAGGACCTAACACTTGGTCTTCAACATTGAGTAATCTGATGACAAGAAAATCACAAAATTGTCTCAAATAAACCATTGACCAGAGTACCGGAATCAATGCAAATGTTTATAATAACATTCTGAAATAATTTGGGTGCCATGGCGCCAGACAAGAAACTCTTTTGTTGGCAAAATCATCTTCCTACAAGGTGTAGCACCTGTTCATACTGCGAAGAAGACTCGGGAGTGCCTAAAAAAAAGCCTCCTGAGCCAGGTAGAGTGCCACTACTTGTCTACTGAGCTGGACCCAGTGGATTATTCAGTATGGGCAAATAGGGAGACAGAATCCAGCAAGTTATCGCAACCCTCGCATTAAAGTTAAAGGCCTCCGCCATGTCTGCACGGGGCAAAATGTTCGTGGAGAGCATCAAACACGCTTTTGCATCATTTATGTCTCATCTGCAGAAAGTTACCACATCAAGGGGTGCGAATAATGGGTAATTTGACTGTTCTGAATATACTGTTCATATACAAATCATGTTTTGTTGAATAATGATGCATGGCACAAAATAAAATGTAAACAAATGCAATTGTGTTGACTATCCTCTTTTTCTGTAGACACCCTGTACTGTATAGGTGATTCACAGGTTCAGGGCACCCTATGGGAAGCTGTATTTGTGACGAGGCCGTGCACCAAAACGGTTGTTCTAATCATGCTGAGATGAAGAAGCTCAGTATCAAATCCGTTCTGAAGTGGTCATCGGCTCACTGCGAGCTGGCCTGTCTCAGCTGTACGGTAGCCGCTTCCAGCACTTAAATGACTTAGTCAGCGGGAAAAGTTACAAAATCAAATTAGAAACCTAACAGTTAAACCTTGTCAAAAACATTGGAAACTGTTTGGACTTTTGGTCCTAATTTGATAGCTCTAGTCACGCAGAAGTAAACAGCATGAAAAATCTGAATCTGCAGAAAAGTCAACTTCAATGAGACATTGTGCAGAGGGGAAATTAAAAAGTTATGGCAAAAACAACTTTTTCGAGCAAAAAATGAGAATCATGAAAAACAGTTTAATTTGTTGAAACCTTCGGATGCGTATGAAAGACATTTCTGCACATCCAATGGGAAGAAATGGAAGGCCTACTCTGTATACAATGCCATGTTTTAATTCAATCGATCAAACACAAACTTTTCCCTTTTGTTTCAGGCTTGTGGAATTATAAAGATTTTGAAATGTGCTGTGATGCCTTTGGTAAATTTTCTATGTGCACTGTACGATTTCAGTTGTCTCTGTTTTTTTAAATCGTCACTTTATTACCACATTCCTAATGCATTTCCATACATCAGATGTTTCATTTTGATTCTCACATTTTCCTTACTGAAAGATGAATTTAATAATGATGCCCTAAAAGGAGCTATGGCGTCATGTGCAAAATGGGGCGATTTTTGATGCATATTTATTGGACAAAATAAATCTGTCTCGCTTATACGCCAATGTATAGGCCTGTAATACTATTCTATGGCCAATACATCTACTGTTTCACATAATGGCAATGGTTTCATTTGGGTTATTGCTTTAACTTGCAAGCAAAGAAAGTTAAACATGATTCTATGGAATGGATCGACAAAAATATGTATTGAATTTTATTGCTGTAATTGTATATCTGTCAACAACCAAGATGAAAATATTGTCAAAATAAATTTGCCTTGAAAATATAAATTATATTATGGGTCTGTTTTTCAATTTATACTTTTTAATAATTAAAACAGCACACAAAAAATGAAGGTCACCGCTTATCTTGGAAATGCAAAGTTCTTGTCTAATTAAAGTACCTGTGGAGAACAATTGAAGAAACAATTTTCTTTATAAGTATGTCCAGTTCCCGATTTAGGTGCCCCTGTGCTTTGAAGTTGCTGGGCACCCAAAATCTATTGCAATGGAATGGTTCCATCTACACTCCTGGGCAAAAAAATGGACCTTTATAGAATTTCACATTGTTTCAATACAAACGGCAAGACCGATTTCTTGTCAGTCGATCAAAAGCAATTTTATCTTGGTATAGAAATGCTTTTTCTTTTGACTTTTGATGTTAATGTAATAGTACAGAAAATCAGCAACGCAGAGGAGCCTTGGAAGGCAGTGAAATATGAATGGAAAAAATGGACATTTTCCGGTGCACAAAGTTGTCAAAAAGCATAGCCAAAAGACTGTGCTGCTTAAAAATTCAAAATAAAACACAATTCCACACTAAGATAATGTCGTTATTGATTGACTGACAGGAAATGAAGCTTTGTTGCTGTGTATTTCCCATAAAAATCAAAGCATATTGAAATGACGTAAATTCTACGAAGGTCCATTTTTTTGCCCAGGAGTGTATTATAGGCATATCTCACGGGAGGTCGGAGAGGAACTGCAGCCCCCTAGCAAATCAGGGCAAACGCTGACTATAATATTCTAATATTAATATTAATTTAGAGAGGTTTTGCTGCACTTACACGGGTCCCGTGAACGTATGGGTTGCCATGACAACAATATTATTAGATAGCACTTGTACATGTACACGTTATACGGTACACGTTATACGTAACATTTAGAAAAACCTACATATATATATTAACTGATATCAGGGCAGATCACCTGGTCCATTGACAAAGTGCCAAAACTAATGCCTGCATGGATTCAAACCCCAGGTGGGGAACCCGAAATTTTCAGGCGACCTTCATGAGCAAAATCCCTGCTGGATGTTGTTTGGATGAGACGTTAAATTGGTGGCCCCTTGTATCAGTGTCTATGCTGGGCAAGTAAAAGATCCCTAACATGGGGTAAATGTGTAAGTGCAGCCCTCTAAGCCCAGTTCTGGGCATTCACGAGGGTTGATTGATGAGATGAGAGAGAGAGCTGGAGTCCTCAACATGTTACACATTTACCCCATGTGAGGGATCTTTTACTTGCCTAGCACAGACACTGATACAAGGGGCCACCAATTTAACGTCTCATCCGAACGACATCCAGCTGGGATTTTGCTCATAAAGGTGCACTGAAAATTTCGGGTTCCACAACCGGGAGTCTAACCCATGCAGGCAAAGACCTTCAGCGGAGCAGGCGGGAACCTTAACCACTACACCACCCAGCAGTCAACAGTACATTTTGATCAATGTGAAAATTACGACACTTAACGAAAAAAAGGTACACATGGGACTGTACATAATTTTGGCCAAAAGTAATGTGAGGCCACAGCGGTGCACATAGAAAAAGCAAAGGTTCCATTTCTTGCGTTGCAATGGATGTTGTAGTTTTCTTGAGAGTAAAATAGCTCTAATCCAGCAATCTGATTGGTCCATAGACAGGAAGTGACCCTTTTCTGTATGTTCGCGTGAAAGGTCTTGGTTTTCCTTGGTATCTGAATTTTTCTAATTTTCTTTTTGCAGTTTTTTGGTGTAAGTCAAAATCATGACCTTTCACAAGATCTATTATCGCTCATAACTTTCTACACTGTAAAATTTGAATTTTGAGTTAGCTTAAAGGCACACACTCATGCACTTTTTTTTATCAGTTGAGAACTTCACGCATTATATTTGCAGAAAGACTATGTTGGTTCTTGCAAAATTATTCCAAAATAAACCCATTAAAACTAACTTTCAGTTTCCAATTTTGCCAATATTTTTTGGCACAGTAAAAAGCGACCCCTCCTGGAAGAACAGTCATTCAGTGACGTCGGTCAGGGTTTTAAATAAACAAATGCATGTGCTTTATCAGGACTTTTGGAACTGATAGGCCTAGCTGTGAAATGTTTTAAAAACAGAGAGATAAAGCCAACTTGCCAATGAAAATGACACCTTCAACAATCCAAACAATGTACAACTGTGATGACCTGTGATCTTCATTTCATTCATGCAGGTCTGCCCCCAAAATGACATATTGAGAATCTCGAAGTTAACAGTGACTGATTTGGACCAAAATTGACAAGTCTAGATCGCAAAAAAAAGAGAAGCATTTTATAGGCATATTTTCATAATCGATTTAAATATAAATCCCATTTCTGACTGAGATTTCAATCATATCATGATTCTAAAAATATACTACCGAAATATAGCCTCTGGAGAACACGATCGATCAACCTATCAACTTAACTATCTATCTATCTATCCAACCATCCATCCATCCATCTATCCATTTATCTATCCATCTATCCATATATATGTACGAGGGGTTTTCCATAAGTTCTGTCCAAGTTATCATAACTTTTGATATATATTACAGAAACACATGAAATTTGGGTCAGTTAATATTTATGTAATATGCAATCAATTTGCAAAATATCTGATTTTAGAAATAAAAATAAATAGCTTTTCGGTTGCTATAGAAACCTGAAGTCATGGAATGCGGCCCAGATTTTGTAGTAATTTCTTGCAGTTAGTTTAGCGTCTGTCCAATGTAATTGGCGCCACTCACTGAATTGAAGTACACCAATGATTTTTTTCGCATAACAAGCAATGGGCTTATTGTGAAGCAATAAATAACAATGGAAACAATGTTATTAAACATATTTAGTCACTTAACTATTCATGATTCCGTAGCATCTGTTTTCCATGAGGTGAGCAACTTTTATGATCGGTCAGTGAGATTACAGACATCAGTGAAATGAATACAATTTGCTTTCAAAATCTGACAGAGAGTGAAGGAAACTTCTTGAATATAGATACAAAGAAGATACCATGAGTAATAGAACCATCTGAACTTATTAAAGCTTTTTTGAAGGATTAGAAGACACATCAGGAAATCCAAGAACCTGAAAACCGCATAATTCAAACACTGTCCACAATCTGATGACTTAAAGACATGCCTTTCAAATGGATTGAATGTATGAAAAAACACATTATGTACCAAATTGATCACTTACAGAAGTTGTGAAATAATGATGCTCGTTTTCTACATGTTTTCAGTCGAAAAACTCTCAAAATAATTAAATGTTTTGAAAAGACATTTGTGTTTCTGTCTGTTTTTATGGTCTGGGCCGCATTTCAAGACTTCTGGTTTCCATGGCAACAGAATCAGCAATTATTTTTATTTCTGTGATCTGATTTTTGGGGGATCAATTGAAAATTACCTCAGTTTTAACTGACCAAAATATCAAGTGTCTGCATGAAATATTGCTGAATTTAGGACCAGTTGGACAGAACTTTTGGAAAACCCCTCGTATCCATCTATCCATCTATCAGTTTTTATACATTTAATTATATACCACTTCTGTACATTTTTCGTATACGATTCTATTTTGTCAAAATGCGATCTGGACTTGTCACACATGGGGCAAATTAACTGCAGTCAAGTAAACTTAGTGGAACCAGCCAATCAGCACACAAGGCAAATATGCAAATACAAATGATTGACAGAGATGTTGCTGGAACTCCTCTGAAAAGGTTTTTCACAGTTTCAGTTTGTCTCAAATTCATTTTGTCACCTTTAATAACAGAATTTATTAATCCATTTCAGTATATCACAGTCTTGTTTGGTGTTCAAAATAACAAGTGTTTTGTTCTCTCATTGTCCATAAAAGCTACAGAGGGAGGGGGGGGGGCCACCCAGCCTCACGTCACTGCTCAGCTGACTGAGCATTCTGAACGATCACAAAACTGGCCTGAAATGCCAATTTTATAATATTTTCCTGATGTATAGTGAAAACCAATTTTGAGAAATGTTAGCTGAATGCACTTGCAACATCTGATTCTTGCATGGGAAGACATGTTTTTTAAAAGTTGCATTTTGATGAGTGTGTGCCTTTAACACTGTGTACCGTTTGCTCTATGCGAAGCAACCCAGTTAAGGCTTGGGTTTGGCTTCAGTCAACACTTTAGACAGTTCAACACATGTTTTTTGTGCCTTAAGTGAAACTACATCTTTCAGGCAAATTCAATCAAATGTTATATATATATAAGTACCCAATTTTATCCAAAAACGCTCAAAATAGTCCAGTTGTTCCAAAGTCCCTCTTATTAGAATCATGTAATCTTGACAGCAAAAAATATTTTGATATATAAAAATATGCACTGTATAGGTGAGAATGTAATCTAGCATATTGGCTATATTAACATTTGATTGAATTTGCCTTTCACTTAAGGCACAAAAAACATCTGTTAAACTGACTAAAGCGTTGACTGAAGCCAAACCCGAGCCTTAACTGGGTCGCTTTGCATAGAGAAAACGGTACACAGTGTTAATTGAATGAGTGAGATGGTTGCACAATTCCTTTGAGCCAAGATAGCTTGTTGTTCGTGAGTTATAACAACATAAAGATTATCATAACTCAAAACAACAAGCTATCACGGCTCAAACAAATTGTGCAACCATCTCACTCAATCATTTGAGCTAACTCAAAATTTCAAATTTTACAGTGTATGTGCAGTGTTACCGAGAACCTTCTGCAATTCTCTGAATTTTAATGAGGATAATGGGCAATATTTTGGAAACTTATTTAAAGATTCTGTTATATTTAGTATCTTTGCCAAAAAGATATGGTTGTATTTCCAATTAGAGTTACAAAACGTGCTGATTTTATTATACGGCTATGCATTTTTTCGCAAGCAATAAAATGAACTTGAACTTGAACTTGAACTTAGGTCTGGCATTAACCAATGTTCTGTAATTAAAAGTTTTTGCTGAGGCAAGCAATAAATCTGCCAACCCTCCTGAGCAGCAACGTAAATCCAACCTTTCGCTACGTAATTATTTAGGTTAGAATCAAACGTTGGGCCAAACAACGTATGACAAAGGTAGGGCAAATGTAATTTCCAAACGTTGCACTCAGATGGAAAACCAAACGTAGGTCGCAATGTTAGTAAGAGGTTGGCAGATAGTTTGTTTTATAGTTTGGCCTAACGTTCGAGTCACACGTAAGTCATACCTTTGGTTGAGAGGTTTGAAGAACGTCTTGTTATAACGTTTGGATAAACGTGTCAGTCATACGTAAGTCATACCTTTGGTTGAAAGGTTTGAAGAACGTTTGACTATTACGTATGACCATACCTTTGATTCAAAGGTTTGTCGAACATTCATTTGAGAGGTTTATAAAACCTTAGACTATTACGTAAGTCATACCTTTGGTTGAGAGGTTTGAAGAACGTTTGACTGTTACGTATGACCATACCTTTGATTCAAAGGTCTGTCGAACATTCATCTGAGAGGTTTTAGCAACCTTGGACTATTACGTATGACTATACCTTTGATTCATAGGTTTATCAAAGGTATGGTCACACGTTTGGTCATACGTAAGTTCCAAGGTTTCTCCAACGTGTTTTTGAGATGTATGGACAACGTTTGAAAGTAATGTTCAGGTCAAACATCTGATCATACGTATCTGCCTAAGGTTTGTTGAAGGTTTGCACAAAGTTGCAGAACCTAGGATCCTGATTCTCAGAGAGCTTGTAGCGCCATCTATTCCATACCTATTCCAATCTATCTGGTAACTTTGTAATATATAAAAACTCCAACAGGATGGTTGCTGTTGTCGATAAGATGAAGCCATGAAGAAAAAGTTGACAAGCCAGTAAAAATTAAATCCACATATGTACTTTTAAAAATGTGAAAGCTTATCCTGGTTTAAAAATAATTTAATTTTTTTCCACACCCACAAAGATGCATATGAAAATTTAATGAGACCCAAGTTTAATGGTGCCTCATTGCAACTGTACTAGATGCCGAGAATGTTCCAATTTTATCAAGGTAAAATTGCAGTAACATTTTCAATTTCACCATGCAAGGTAAGTGTTTTTTATATAATTTTATCTTATAGTCCTAAGTGGACTTGTAGACTGCTCAGTAAAATGAGGAAGAAAAGTCTATTAATTTTGGGAGCAATCCTTCTTGGATAGCTCTGTTTGTACTGCTTTAATTTTTATGTTTTATATTTGCAGATTGAAAGAGAAAAAAACAATACCTCCCCCCCCCCCACAGCACATCCTTGAATCCCACTAGCCACAAAAATAATTAATAACTGAGGTGCACCATCACGAATATCAAGAATAATAAGAATAATAAAAAGGCAGTGGGGTCGGGTGGCTGGACGGCCCCAGTCACCCCCCCCCCCTCGCGCAATAATGATTTGCCCCATTTTTATCATTGAGTGAATGGGGCTAACTTTTCAGATAGTTTCTGCATCCAGTGCATTACCTACACACCTGTGACTGCTAGAAAAGGTTCAAAATGAGTCATAAGTTCCATTCGCATACAGAAACAAGCAATGCAGGCTCAATTCTTACCTCAAACATCCATCGAACACGACCGTCTCGAATCCCGGTAAATCCAATGCGATCCATTACGCTCAACCGGGTCATCTTCGGCGACGTAAAAGTCCAAGAATATCATCCGTAAAGTCCGTAACACTGTTCAAATAAGTCCACAAGATATAAATCCTTCATGTTCACAACTTTATAGGTCCTGTCAAGCACTTAATCCATCGAAAACAGAGTATTTCCGAGCGCTTCATAACGTTCCTCTCGAATCCAGCGCCATGATGGGCGGAACTGGTTCGTTGCGCATGCGCAAAAATAAGGCGAGGCCACTTTATTATAGGTGCGGGGGAGGTGTTTCCCGCGTTTAGTCCACGTTTTCTTCAGAGGTTAAAGATTTACGCATTATCTACGATATTTACGCACGTATCATAGCCGTAAGCGATTGTCGACAGATTACGTAGTTTTCAAACGTTGGACCCGATGTGAATTGGAGGTATGTTGAGAGGTTGACATGAGGTTGACTGGAGGAAAATGTCCGGGAGGGAAGCAACCAGACAACAAGTTCATCTTTGCCTATTCTTTCAATTTTATATGTCATAGCTAAGTGAGTGACCTTTTCCAAAAAAGAAAACCAATAAAATCTTTTGCCTCGGCCTTCTGTATGGTTTTTCAATTACAATATCAAGTATAGCAAAATGAGTGACCTATTGCCAAAGTAACAAATAATCCTTTTTTATACCAGCCATTTAGACTGTCATGCTTTATTATAACTTGAACTCAATAAATTAGCATGAACTAATGACAAAAACCTACAGAACGGTTGCACAAGTATCTATGCTAGGGCCCTGCACGGGACTAGATTTTTGTCTCACTCCCGCCCATTCTTTCCAAATCTGCTCCCGCTCCCGTCCCGCTCTAGGCATTACAATGATAAAATTTTCCGAATTTTGACCCACTCCCGCCAAATTTTGCCAGGTTCAGTCCCGTTCCCGTCCCATGCAGGGCCCTAATCTATGCATTGTTGGATAGGGGAGAAAAAAATGCATAACTAAAATGATGTCTTTCTAAAATGACTTCTTTTTTTCTCGAGCTAAAATGTCGGCCATGACCAAGTGTTAGTTTATGAGTTTAGTGGACATTACTCGTAAGTTTATTTATTGATTATCAATTAATTTACCAGTGTGCAGTTAGTCCAGTATGTCAAGCTAATGTACATAGTCACTGTGTACCGTTTGCTCTATGCGAAGCGACCCAGTTAAGGCTCGGGTTTGGCTTCAGTCAACACTTTAGACAGTTTAACAGATGTTTTTTGTACCTTTAGTGAAACTACATCTTTTAGGCAAATTCAATCAAATGTTAATATAGCCAGTATGCTAGATTATATTCTCACCTATACAGTGCATATTTTTATATATCAAAATATTTTTTTTTGTCAAAGATTACGTGATTCTAATAAGAGGGACTTTGGAACAACTGGACTATTTTGTGCGTTTTTGGATAAAATTGGTTACTTATACTATGTTTGAGACTGAAATATTCTCCAATGTGCTTCACTATGCTGGTATGGATATATTTGTAATGTATCCGGAAGCTTGCTATGAAAAAATTCTACTGAAACATAGTGTTTTAGTTTAGGTTTGGCTTAGAACTTACGGGTTTGGCTTTTTTGAACGCAGGTCTTGTAAATATGTAGGGGTTTCATACTTATAATTTTTTGGTTTGGCGTGCCAATATAACTGATCTCTTTTGTTGCATTTAGCAATATGTACAAATGCAGAATAGCTAGATGCAGCCAACATTTTCAATCATGGGCAGGATGGATGGACATGAAAGAGGAAAAGCCCGTGGAAAAGCAGCTGAATATCAGTGCAGAGTTTGTGGACTACAATTTTACCCATGTATTATCATATTTTATCAAAATTTTCGAGACATGCCTGCTGCAGTATTGTCATTAGTTATCAAACAAATGTAAAAGATCATTCAAATTTCACAACTGCATTAAGATCATTCAAATTTCACAACTGCATTAATCACCATAAATCATGTAGTGAGAAAATCATCCCTAGCAAGGCACATAAGAGAGAAGCATGACCCGCAAGAACATCTGTGCGAAGTGTGTGGCTCCAAGTTCTCAAGCCAGCGCCTTCTGACATTTCATTCAAGAAGGCCCATAGAAAGATGCAGTTGGAGTTTCAAGCCTAACTGAGTTCCATTTTCCTGCCCACTCAGTGGCGTCCCTATGGGGGGGGGGCACAGGGGGGCACGTGCCCCACCCCCCATATTGGACCTTTGCCCCCCAGGTGCCCCCCCCATATGAACTTTCCAACCTTGGCTAAAATATACAACTAGTATTATGGGTGCCCCCCAAGAGAATCGCGTGCACCCCCAGGTGCCCCCCCCGCTCGAGACCACCTAGTTACGCCACTGTGCCCACTTTGAAACTTTGAAACTGAGTGAAACAACCACTAATGACAGCAATACCAGCCGACACGCTGTACAGGAAAAAAACAGACAAGTTCTGTTTTGTGCACATATTTGTTAGGCCTATACTTGCTGTCTTCATGAAAAATTTTAATCCACAAACTCTGCACTAATGGTCAGCTGCTCTTCCATGGGCTTTTCCTCTTTCATGTCCATCCATCCTGCCCATGATTGAAACTGTTGGCCGCATCTAGATATTCTGCACCATACATCATATGCATTACAGCCGAGTCATGTGACCACATGCTCACCATTGACAGACTTTAATTGAGTCTTTTTATCCAAATATCAACAACTTGCACTCCCTTCTCGATATGTTCTATTACAGTTTGTTCTTCCATTCAGCTCTCTTTCCCACTGCAGTTGCCATCCCATAATAGTCTTACACTTGTTTACTATCCTACTGCAGCCAAATTCCAGCCAAATGCACAAGGCTGTTGCTGCAGACAATCTCTAAATCGTGCCCAATTTAACAATCGGGCATGAATATTTCTCCTATTGGCAAACTATTTCAACTATTTGCAAATTATTTCTCCTTTTGGCAAAATCTTGCAACTTTTCCCAAAGGAGCAATTTGCTATTCTAACTATTGGCAAACTATTGTAACTATTGGCATACCTTGCCAAAAGGAGCAATAAGCTATTCTAACTATTGGCACACTATTGTTCCTATTGGCAAAATTTGCCCATCTCTAAATATCTTTTCGGACCACTTAGAACATTAAAAAATAGTTAAATCGTGCCCATTCCTGCAATTATCGCCCACTTTTGATATTGAAATGCGGGGCATAGCAGCGGAAATCCCGAAAATGCGGGATTTGGTTTTTTGCGATTTGCGTGACTTCTAGCAAAGATACAAACTTTATTTTTTTACCATTAAATTCGGCTTGAAAATAGCTATTTATTTCCCTAGCTTGACTAGAAAATTTTCTAGAATTTATCTAGTTTTACTTAATAAATTATTCATAGGCATAAATCAATAATCAAATTCTAATCTACAGGCCTATGGCCTAATGGACAGCTCCACATACTCCATTATGGAGTGCTAATTGATCTTGTTTCTTTACTCCAAGTAAGGTTTTTATTAGTTCATTATCTAGACAATTTTGTGTTTTTTTCTGCCCTCCCTGATCATGTTGGCAACCCACAGAAGGCCTATTGTGCATACACTAGTTATACACATATGCCTAACATGTAGGCCTTTTAGGCCTTTTAACAAAAAAATAAACTATACATGTATATTTATGCAATTTCTCTTTAAAAAAAAAATAGGCAATTCCAAACGCCAACTGGTTGCAGACCTGAGCCCTTAGCACCCCACTAAGGAACATATATATAGTCACCTCTGAAACTAACTTCAAAAGTTGATTAAGTACAATTTGATTAAAGTTTAATTTGGTTGCTTTCGTCAGATTAAATTTTATAGTTTGATGGAATTTTTTGATATATATTGAAACAAAAAAAAATCAATTAGAAATCCACAACGCAATATGTGGAGCTGTCCAAAGGCCTTTATTAAAATTTGATAATATACATATTTATATTTAGGCCTATGAATAATTTATTAAGTAGGCCTAAAAATCAATAAATTCTTGAAAAATTTCACGTCAAGCTAGAGCAATGAAACAGACATCTACAAATAGCTATTTTCAAGCCGCATTTAATGGTAAAAAAATGAAGTCTGTATCTTTACCAGGAGTGGCGCAAATCGCAAAAAACCGAATCCCGCATTTTCGGGATTTCCGCGGCTGTGCCCCGTATTTTAATCCCGACGTGGGCGATAATTGCAGGAATAGGCACATTATTTTTACTATTTGTTAATGTTGTAAGTGGTCCGAAAAGACTTGCAATGAGCGATAATTACAGAGATGGGCATGGTATTTCCTTTGCCAATATCTAAATCAAGTCTTTTTGACTATTTGACATATTACGAGATTGGCAATTTGGAGATTAGCTGACGCAGCTATATTGCCATCTTGGGTCAATCGAAGCACATAGCCTTACTGCTCTAACAGCAATTGAAGGTATCAATAATCAGACTATAGACAAGTTGCTTTTCATTTTCAATTGTGTATATCTATCAAAACTATATCAATTGCTCTTTACCTTTTATACGCAGTCCACATTCACAATTCCCTCTCAACTCTCAACCAGTTTTGGCAGGCCTGATTAGCTGATTACTTCAGTCAATAGTACGAAAGGATACTTTATATGTACATGCATAGACTAGGTTTACCTTGCAGACTTCATACAAACTTTTATTATTGCAGGCCCTTTTCGCTATTCAAAGCCACAGCCTTCACCTAATCTTCCTTAACCCTCTCCTTCTTCTCATAAAATCATTTCAAAATCGCTATTTTCCTTCCTCTTTAATTATCAGTTTCAATGGGCTTTACTAGTTTGTGCATATTACATGTACTGAATGCAACAAAAGAGGTCATGCACGCCAAACCAAAAAAGTATAAGTATGAAACCCCTACATATTTAAAAGACCTGCGTTCAAAAAAGCCAAACCCGTAAGTTCTAAGCCAAACCTAAACTAAAACACTACGTGTCAGTAGAATTTTCTCATAGCAAGCTTCCGGATACATTACAAATATATCCATACCAGCATAGTGAAGCACATTGGAGAATATTTCAGTCTCAAACATATTATAAGTACCCAATTTTATCCAAAAACGCACAAAATAGTCCAGTTGTTCCAAAGTCCCTCTTATTAGAATCATGTAATCTTTGACAACAAAAAATATTTTGATATATAAAAATATGCACTGTATAGGTGAGAATATAATCTAGCATACTGGCTATATTAACATTTGATTGAATTTGCCTGAAAGATGTAGTTTCACTTAAGGCACAAAAAACATCTGTTAAACTGTCTAAAGCGTTGACTGAAGCCAAACCCGAGCCTTAACTGGGTCGCTTCGCATTGAGCAAACGGTACACAGTGTAGTGCAGACATTAAAAAAATGGTGGCACCTTTACAATTTGTCACTGATGGATTTGAAGTTCCAACCGTCCACTCAGCTATCTTCAATCAATTGCTTGACCACTCATCAATCAACTGAACAACTGAACATTGACTTTGAACAATATATCTATCTGTCCAAGTATCAATCAATCAATAAATCAGTTTATCAATCAATAAATCAATCAGTCAAGCAATCATTGCCAATCAATCCAACAGAATTGTCTATCTTTTGATCTTTCTACCTTCCCATCTATATGTCAGAAATTACCTACTTCGCAGACTTTTGCATAGGGGTGCACCACGGCGATTTTGATAACCAGAACCATTCTAATCCGGAAACCAACTCCAAAACCACAAACCAGTTTAATCCTTTAGTAAAAATATCCTCAACCAATTTAATTTTTATGATTTTTATACCATTGTTATCGTCTTTTCAAGCCGATTCTAATGGTACCAAACATGTTGCGGTTGCAAAAATGGGAACCAAATTAATCTGAATTCCTAAAAAACCAGTACAATTTTAATCCTAGAAGGCCAAAAAACCTAAACCATCCAGCGGAGCCTCTATATATACCCTTTCATAGTGAGTAACCCCCCGGGGGCTGCGATGTTACCACACTGGTTTTGCAATCGCAAGGTCCCAGGAACCGGGTACAATTAACTCGTGAACCAGGATTTATGTTTGAAGCAGCTTCAATTATCCTTCATTTCATTTCTGAGTCCTCCTCCTGTCCTGATTAGCCTACCTGGTGCATAAATACAGGATGTAAAGCCCAAATCATCCATCCATCCTGCACTGGGCCGCCATTCTTATAAGAATCAATTCTGGTATGTATACGTTATAGATATTTTCTGCATCAATTAAATAGGCTATCAATTATGTTTTGCCTCCTTTCTGGTTTCCCTCCATTCTGGTCTGAATCCATTCAGTTCTGCATACAGATTTCTGGTCTGCATCCCTTTTTGACTGCATCAAGTCAGGTCTACAACATTTCAAGTCTGCATCTGATCGATCTGCCTCCATCTTGCTCTTCATCCATTCAGCAGTGGCGTAAATAGGGGGTCGCGAATTGGGGGCACCTGGGGGGGCACGCGACTCTCTGAGGGGCACCCATAATACTAATTCTATATTTTAGCCAAGGTTGAAAAGTTCATATGGGGGGCACCTGGGGGCACAGGTCCAATATGGGGGGGCACGTGCCCCCCGTGCCCCCCCCCCCCAGAGGGATGCCACTGCCATTCAGCTCTGCATCTATAGAGACTTTCTGGTCTTCCTCCATTTGTGGCTACACCCAGTCAGGTCTGCTACCCTCAAGACTGAGCGCATTTGATCAGCTTACTCAATTTCATTTGCATCCATTCAAGTTGGCTACCTTTGCAATCTGCATCTGATCATTTTGCATCCATCCTGGCCTGCAACTATATTTGGGTCTGCACACAGATTTTCTGGTCTGCATCCATTCAGGTCTGCATCTTTTGGTCTGCCTTAATAATACCCTGCATAGTATGCAGTGCCTACATTTTGTGTGCACCATCCCTGGTCTGGCAGACTGCGTCTATTTATACTCTCTGTCTCATTTCTAGAACGCATGGTCATTGTCAAAAGACTGACCAAAAAAGCACCAAAACATCATAGAAATGTGATAAATAAATTGCAAATTGGCACTTCTATCCGTCAGTATGTGACCCTTAGATGAGGAGGAATCAGACCACACACCAGTTTGCATGTTGTGAGACAAACTGCTGTAGTGCAGTTCCTAAATTATGTTTGCACCATCCCTAGTCTGGCAGACTCTGTCCATTCTGTCCTTCGTCCATATTGCTTGCATTTTAGTGTGGAAGCTGGTCCATTAGACAACACAATCTCATCACAACTTTTAAATCGCTCTGCAAAAAAATCCACAGCAAAGGATGCAGTCAAAATTCTGAAGTGCAGACTAAATGCAAATCATTCAGCTGAAGTTGTATGGCCAGAAGCAACTAATGTCAGGCTGTGGTCACCTGGAGTTGGTCAATTTGCAGACCACTTTTCATATTCTTAATGCACCATATACTGTCCAGACATTTTTACGATGGTTCAAGTTATTCCCAGTTTATGAAGAACTAAGAAAATGCCAGTTGTGTTTTTATCTTTATTGATGACTGAAGGGCAAAATTACAAAAAAGAAAGCACTACAATGGAACACATCTTAAACAAAAGTCGAAAAGCTACTGCTGATTTGTTTATCATCAATTTAAATGGAAATGCATGAATTTCATAGGTTTGGGTAAATAAGGTTATAATAATGAAATTATTGATTAGGACAATAGGACATGACACAAAGAGTAAAAAGGGCCACTGTACAGATAAAGATTCTTAAACAAATGTTTTGAAAGTAAAGTGTGTCTGCTCAATCATGAATTCAGTTAAGCCTGATGGTACACATGCCATCTGGGTAAATTCTTGTTTTTGGTTCATGCTCGAAGAACACACAGTTCGGAATGTCTGAGCACCAAAGTGCACACATTTGGTAGGATGGCATGCTTCTAATTGACTTGGGCAGTTCATTGCTAGCAGGAAGAGAATTTCTGAAAATCACTCTTGCCCCAGTTCTTCCCTCCACTTTCATGTTTCGAACATCTGCAGCAATGACATAAAAAATGTAGACAATAAATATTATGTGTAAAAATATTATGAAAATGTAATTAATTCTTTGAAATTAGGTAGATATGTATTATGTTCACAATACATTAAAATTATCTCGAGTACATTTCATAATCCTTATCATCCTATAGTCCTATTTTATCGTGAAATATCACATAATCCCAAATGGACATAGCAGTTTTAGTAATTACTGATATACTTATGCTAAGGCTTGCTGTGTTACAAAATGAATATAGTTAACGGCAGGAAGACCTGGAAGTATTTTACCTGGACATTTCAAGTCCTCCATTGTTACAGAATCCCAAGTTTCGCCGAAGCATCCATCGAAGGTACTCTTAATAGGAGGCGCAGGATATCGTTTTGCCCAACATCGACCTTCATCACATGGAATTCTAGTATTGTATGCAAAGTTAAGACGGAGACTTGTGCAAGTCACTCCAGTACACCACTTATAGGGATCTCCAGCTTCGTTCAACGAGTTTAATCCAAGATTCATATAATCTAAAGACGGTGTGTATTGCAGCCCGGAAATGTCAAAGCTATTTATTTTGTTGCCATTCAAGAATACCTTACGTAGGGCAGTCAGATTAAAAAAAGAATGAGCATGAACTGAACCCGATATCTGGTTTGATGCGATACCAAGGCTTGTCAAACTTTTTCCAATCACAGACAAACTAGGCATAGCAGAGAACAAATTATGGTCTAACTGAAGATTTTTGAGAGCAGGGCAGTTGCGGAAGTGATTTGCAGGGATATACGCAATCCTGTTCCATCCGAGCTTAAGATCCCAAAGTTCCTCACACCCTCCAGTCAAATCTGGAGCTTCCACCAGCAAGTTTGTTGATATATCAAGGCTCCTTAAATTTTTATTGCCAGAAAACACTAGAGAGGGCAGTACAGTCAGTTTATTGCTTTGTAAAATCAAATCCCTCAAATTTATAAGAAGGCTGATATTTGGTATTTGCTCAAGCTTGTTTTGAAATAAGTTAAGTCTTATTACATCTGGCAAATCTAAGGCTCTGTTGTCATATTCAGTGTTGTTCGTACTGCAGTTTTTCACTGGGATAAATCTCAGATTGTTTTTAGCCAGGTTGATATATTGACTATGTTTAAGCTTGTTCCAAGCATTGAACTCCAGACAGAGTTTGCCCACTGCCTCAAAATTGAAACTTCTTACATTAGTAAATGACATTGCATTGAGGGCTGCATTGATATTGCCATCTTGTAGATTGTTATATGAGAATGTAAACTCTGTTACTTTACTAAAATTTGCACAATCAGCTGGGAAATCTTCTATCCTGTTTCTTGATACATCAAATTTCCCAAGATTTGGTGAAAATGGTCCAATACAGGGAAATGTGGCAAGACTTCCAGGGGTGCTGACGTAGGTTGTTAAACTTGAAAGGCCAAAATAAGTGAACCGGTTTGTTCTTACCAGTGGATTATTCTGGAACAAAAGAGTGGAAAGAGTATTTAGTCCAGCAAATGCATAATCTTTCAGTTCCACAAGTTTATTCGATTGAAGATCGAGGGATTTTAGCGCCTGAAATCCTTCGAAGTAATGAGGTTTAATTTCTCCAATCTGACATCCCTTTAGATTCAGGTTCTGCAATTTAGACTTTGTCGCATTCAAATCCGGCATGTGCTTGATGGCATTGCTTTCCAAAACTAATGTGCTGAGCTTGGAATATCGAACAACCAAATCCCATGTTTCGTTAGTAACCTTACAACCTATCATTGTCAGTTCAAAGAGTGTGTCAGCAATGTTTGGGAAGTAAGGCACATATGTCAAGGGATTATAATCGAGATATAATTTTCCAATCCGAGTCCCATTGAATGCATTTTCTGATGTGTTTGTAATCTGATTGTTCTGTACCACTAGGACCCATGTCATTGGTGAGTTTGCCAGAGCATCGGCCGGAATCGATGTTATCTTGTTAAACGATAAATAAACTACACTCGCTGTTTCTGGGATATCAGGAAAGGTGTGTAATCCTGCCTTTTCCTTTCTATATGTTGATCCTTTTGAGGAGGGAATCAATAAAAAGCACAGAAGTCCCAAGAAAATGCGGTTGTCCATGCTCACTGCTGAGCAAGCCAATGCTCCAGGTGCCATGATTACAATGTCATTGTGAATGTCAAAGCAACTGGCTCAATATTGACAAATATGCTGAATGTAGTGGGCAATAAAGTACTTAACATTTAGGGGGCCACCATTTCTTCTCAAGGGGAGAGGGGGCTTGGAATTTTTTTGTAAATAAATAATTTCTTGCTCAGTTTTGGTGAAATAAATAAATTCCTTCTGGGCAGTCTTGAAATAAACAATTTCTGGTCGGGTTTTTTTTTTTCAAGAATACGATGCTTGATTTAGGAATGAATTTTGGGGGACTTCGTGCACTTGAAATAAATAATTGCGACTCTGCTGTTACCGTGAAATAAATAATTTCCCGCCGAGGAAAACTCCAGGCCCCCCCCCCCCGATTATTAAATGGCCGCCCCCTTAACCCCACCTGCTTGCCATAACTGGAAATTTTGGCCAATAAAAACAGGAAACAAGAAATGTTAATGTTATTATCTGGTAGTGCAGCATCTTACACACTACAATTACGTTATATGTAAATTTACATATTAAAATGAAGTTTATAACCGAAAACCAATTTCTCAAGCAATAATTTTATTGTCCTGCTTTATATTAAAGATATTTAAAGAACCAACAGTATGGCATATACATTATACAGTACTAGATTTACCCATGATTTACCCTCTACCTACATTGGCATCTGGCCCCGTGTTGCATGCTGAGCATTTGAAATAGGATTTGAGTAATAATCGTAGTAAAGAGTGGTGGAAGAGAAAGTGAAGTTGATTGTATTTCCTATCCTTTTGACATAAAATGCTATGAGTTATGGCATATTGATGAAGAAAGACTGGAAATGGCATGCCCGTAAGGAAAGGAAAAGGTATGTGTAAAGGAAATGTGGATGGATGGAAATTTATAGAATTAGGCAAACAGGTAAAAGTGTATGGGCATTGGGACATTGACAGATGGAATCGGCTTGAGAAGAGCTTTAAAATGAGGGTAAGATGAGGAAGATACAATGAGTAGAAGTGGTTGAGCCAGGTAGGAGTGAAGGACAGTAGGTGAGAGTGAAGTGTGTGGATGTTTTTGGCGGGAAGGCAGACGGTGGCGCCAGTCCTAAACGTGAGCAATAGCGGAACTACGATGGAGATTCATGCGTCCCTGGTGGGGAACTACAGTAGAGGCAGAAAACGTAAATAAGGGAGCTGTTTCACTGTTATTTGCTGTTATCAGAAGGACAGGATAGATCAATAAGGATAGGTGGACAGTTTAGGTGAGTGGCATTGCTCGGGGAGCAGTTTTTAGCTGTTGCAGGTGTGAGCATGAGACCCATGATTTTAGCATCTTATACCCGGTAGGGATACATTAGCTTGGAGAACAAATCATTTTTTTGGGGGGGGGGGGTTCAGATTGCCTGAACAATTTTCCTTACACACTATTACTCAGAGGAATCATTCACATGTACAGGTCTTTTAAAGATAATACTGAAACAGGTCGATCTTTGGCAATAATTATATTAATTTCTCCTTTTGTTCCTTCTTTTCTTCCTTCCTCACTTGTTCCCTTCCTCCTCTGAGAACTTCTCACCAGCTCACTCTTTTCCTCTTTTGCTCCCTTTCTCCCATTGCTCACTCCCTTCCTTCTTTCCTCATCTCCTGCTCCTATTCTTCTTCCCATCCTCACATCCTTTCATCCTTTGTCCGTTTATCCCTTCCTCTTCCTTTACAGACTACCTAACTAGCCCACTACTGTCCTCTTTTGCTCCCTGTCTCCCTTGCTCACTCCCTTCCTTCTTTCCTCATCTCTTGCTCCTATTCTCCCTCTCTTCCTTCTTTCCTTCCTAACATCCTTTGTCCCTTGATCCCTTCCTCCTTTGCAAACTTCCTCACTAGCTCCCTAAATTTCCTCTTTTGCTCCCTGTCTCCCTTGCTCACTCCCTTCCTTCTTTCCTCATCTCTCGCTGCTATTCTCTCTCTCTTCCTTCTTCCCCTCCTCACATGCATCCTTTGTCCCTTTATTCCTTCCTAACTAGCCCACTACTTTCCTCTTTTGCTCCCTGTCTCCCTTGCTCACTGAGTTACATATTGTACTCCCTTCCTTCTTTCCTCTTATCCTGCTCCTATCCTCCCTTCACACTTCTTTCTTCCCTAGCTTCCCCACCCTTCCAGCATAGCTTTTTAAAGACAATCAATATAATGCGGAACTCATCATAATATTATGCCTTGTTTGTCTCTACAATTGGTGCACCTAGGTCTGACATTAATACTACCGGTGCTAGCTGTAATCAAAAGCTTTTTCTGATGCTAGCAATAAAATAATGTAAAACACCAGACAAGAATTTTGTTTTGGCTCATTTGATATTTTTTCAGTTTTGAACATCAGAACGAAATGAACGACCTTTTTCCAGTAACATAAAATCCTTTTTCTCCAGCATTGCAGTTGTCAAACTAAATATCCCTCTGGAGGCAGACCAGCAAATTTATTAATCGAAGTAATGTCTCTCACCAAAGACTTTTTGCAAACTAAAATGCTGGCCAAGTCCGAGTGCTGGCTCGCGACTTCAAATAGCCTACTAACCTTTATTCAAAATTTTGTACATTGATAAGCTATTAATTTTGTAATATGGTAAACAAGTATCTTAAAAACAGAGACTTGTACCGGCATGGAGGGGATGTCACAGTTGCAGTCCATGTAATGAACTGCAATGTTGAGAGAGTGTGTGATGAATAACATTGCGTTGGCACTTCTCGTTAAGGGGAAACTTAATTAATAGTCGCATTACTAAAAAAAAAATAGGCTGCGCGGCAGCATACCCTCAGCTAATCAGCAGCTGAACAGGCCTTAATTCATACATGTTATGCAAATGAGGCGGAATTTGCTGATTCGAGCACATTTACTCTCGTACAGCTATGATTCTCGCAGCAATAGAGAGATCTCTTCGAGAGATTTAAAATTATAGTTGTAACGTCTCTGAGAAAAGTAGAGTCAAGGATGGTAAATTCGTCCACCCTCTATTATAGGGATATATTGACATATATCGCAGTTGTGCGAGTTGTATAAGTAAGAAAAACTTGTTTTCTATCAGTTTTACCGTTTTTATTGTGTTGACAGAATTTTAAATGATATTTCACGTCCTTTTAAAATCTGAAGACAAAATACAACAATGAAATTCTGTGACCTCATCTCAGCCATTGGATTTTGTCAGAAAGATAGTTGCTCTTTGCTGGCTTTATTTCCCTCAACAAAAACAGTATTAAAGGTAAAGAATTGTTGCATCAGACAACGAATTGTATTATTCATTCAGGATTTCTCAAACAATTTAATTCCAACAGATCAACACGTTGAAAGGAGATACAAAGAAAATAAAAGTGGACGGATTTACCATCATTACATATTTTAAAACTGGTTTGATTGGGTGATTGTAAATCCGTCCACCCACTTCAAATGTTATTTAAAAGTACTTTTGTGACTTTAAATATTCATAAATCAGATAATACTGATTGAAAAAATTAGTATTAGCAATTACACCACTCGATGGAGTAAAAATGTTTCTTAAATTGCGATTGATAACATATATGTTATTTAATTCTTCTATTATAAGTGAAATCAGCACCCCAATGTTGTAATATCGACAGAAAATTCTATATGAAAGTTAAAAGAATGGAAAACTTCAAGAAATCATAAGGTTACCTTATTAAGGTATGATAGATATATGCTGCATAATGCCCTGTGGACGGATTTACCATCCTTGCTGGACGGATTTAGCAACAACCTGGACAGATTTAGATGCCCTAACCTTCATTTTTTGTTGCCATGGTTTCACCAAAGACATTTGAATATTTTAATTTTTTTCTGCAAGTGATAGTACGGAATGCACCCTTTCCAATGTACTGATACTAATTTTTTCATCTTATACCATTTTCCTGGGAATGCAGTTTTAGTCAATAGTGGATGGATTTACCCTCCTTGACTCTACTGCACATTAAGCAATCATTCAATCAGTCAATCAACAATAAACTTATCTATTTAGGCCTATCTGACTGTCTATCCATCTGTCTTACCAATCCATCTTTCTATCTATCTATCTATTTACCTATGTCCATCATAAATTATAAATAAGATTATGACTAACAGAAATAGTTGTAACGCTGTCTACCTATTCAATTTATTTTAGTATTATAACTAAAAAGATGTATAGACCCATAATACATACTTTTTAAGAAAAACAAAACATTATTATTTTAAATTTAAACTTAATTTGTATCAATAACTGATAAATTTGTATATATTAGCATGCACTAATGTGGGTTGATTGTTGTTCAAACATGGTCATGGGGGTAACACGATAGGGGCATAACAATAGTTGAAAAGAAAAAACAAAAGAACCATATCTGAACTGTCTGTACAAAATAACACGAAAGGCACTGCTGACACGTAGATAACACAAAGATGTGTTTTATGTAAAATTGTTAGATTATTACTTTTTTCTTATACAATTCTGTAACCAACCCTTTAATATACAGCCCAGCATGGTTGCACATGTCACATAGCACATGTATAAGCCTCACATGGCTTGATTATTAAAAGTCATATCTCAGCATCTACTTGGCCCAGTTTTATGATTCAAATTTCAAATTTAATTTCATGTTCAAAATAAAAAACAAAGGTGAAATCAATGCAGTTTGGACTCATTAGTTAAAAAAGGGAAATTTTGTTAGAAAGTTGAGGATGTTATGTAACTGATTGTAGCCACCCTCTTGGTTTTGGTCATGGGAGAGGATCAGCAGGGCAGACAATAGCCTCTGACATCATGTTATGTAATGCAGACTCCATGGCACCAGGGCTCCATTCAACAAATACTCTACCCCCTCCCTGACCAATGAAGATATTCAGTCTCTTCAAAATGCTAAAATAAATTGGGATGAGTCTTGAAATTAATAATTAAAAGACAGATTTATCTAAATAATATCTCAAGATGTAAAATTACATATTGAAATTTGCAGAAATAGGGTATGGATTAAAATCTAACCTTGGTGATATTGAATTAAAAAAATAAAGAAATGTCAGCCTACTTTTATTTAGATTTTTTCATGAAAATTAAATATGAACAAATCAGACAAATCAGAGTGGCTTAGGAATTAGACCACTGAATACAGGGTAATTAAAGAAAATCATTTAGCATGCTCATGAATCATGATACAGAAGGTTAAAATTGGGAGTTCAGGTGTCAAAATCTTTAAATAGTAACAAGCAAATGCATGTTTCGGTGTTTTCTTAATGCTTTCAAGTCCACTTATATATTTCCAATTGACAATATCTGATAAAGAATAGCGAAAAGTAAAATTTAGATGTTTGTAGAAATTTTGACTTACCATGCAAAAATTGACTGATATGTGATAATCTGAAAATCTGTAATATTTATTAAATTTTGCAAATATTGACCTCTGGTATGAATTAAAAAGATTCAAATGGCTCAAAATTAGCATCATGATGATTTGATACACTGTCATGTTTATTTTGCTAAATATTCCAAAGCAAAGTATGACATCAGAAATGAAATTGTGGAGGGAATAGAGATTTGAGCATTTTTTTGCTTTTTAAATCTTAAATTTTCAATAACTCATTCAGTGGGTGTGACTATTCTTTTATTGTATGTTTAATTATAATATTCTTTAAATTCAAATTATTCAATCATGATTATCATGGCGTTTCAGACAGAAATGTTGGCAAATAGATACCTAACTGGATTATTTCATAGATGTAGCTGCAAAACTGACTGAATAATGCAGCCTGAAAAAATTTGTAATTTATCACATTTTTAATGAATTTACGTCAGTCAGTTTTTCTTAGAGTATTTAGACCCCAAAAGAAGACATCTTGGGTATTTAATACATACCATATGCAAATTTCGGTGACATAAGTACAACAGTATTTGAGTCAATCCGGAAAATGAAAAAAAAATTATTTTTTCACATTTTTCAATAATTGTGAGAAAAGTATTAATGTTTGAAAGATTAGACCCCTAAAAGACACTACTAGGATGAGAGATACAATAATGTCTCAAAAATAAAAAATATACGTGCCATAGTTTTGGCATGCTGCCCAATACACAAAAAAATGTTTTCCCACTTTTTTCAATTACTGTGAGAAAAGTATCAATGTCATGTGGATAAGACCCTTAAAAGACAAAACTAGGATGATAGATACAATAATGTCCAAAAAATAAAATATGTACATGCCATAGTTTTCGCATTACTGCCAATACACAAGTGGGACGCCCGTTATCCGTACGCCCGTTCGCCCGTCCGCCCGCCTGCCCGCCCGCCGGACGGACAAATTTTCCCAAAGTAACTGCAATACCCGTCGGCAATGTATACATTGCCGAGGGTAAAAAGCATGTTTCAGTTAAATCTAACATGCCACAATCACAGATGTTTCCAAATGCTATTCTAAATACAGTAATCAAGCAGCATTTCTTCACACCAAAACTACAAAAAAAAAGTTTTTTTAGTGCAATCAAAAAGCCTGTCTATCTAGATTACATTGAAAGAAAATGCAAAATCATGAAAAATTATAGAAGAAAATTTCAACAGACTACTCAGCAGACCTGTTACATAGCCATATACATGCTATAGGTTTAGATCCCGGTACAAAAAACAGTATGTGAAACAAACACATGATGTGCCAGTGTGTTTGAATGTTTTAGTTCTGTATGAGTCGCTTTAAAGTAAGTGAAATAGGTGATGCTTTCCCATTGGGTCAATGCTAAACAGCCTTGACCAAACTGCATCACGCAGGATCTGGCAGGACATTTGCCGAGAGGAGTTCTGCATCAATTCTTTAAAAAGTTTTTGCAGTTTAATGATGTTCCATAATAACTAATAGATCAAAAACCCCTACGATTTTCCCAAACCCCATTTTGGCCAAAGCATCTCTGACATCACAGTTCAACAGCATAGAAAAGAACTTGAGATTCCACGTAAGTATAACGAGGACTGTACATTATCCATTACATTATCCATGTGTGAATGCATTTATTCAGTTTTCCGAAATATGTGCTTGTAATCTATGATTATGAAGTTGTGCAACTAAATCTGTGACATAACAGTTTTGAGAGAAAGCCAAGTACAGATGAAAAAAACATGTAGCAATGAAAATGATAATAACATGGAGGCCATGCGCAACAAGGGCCATAAAAATTGTCAAAATTTTTACACAAATGTTTTGAAGGTAAAGTGTTTCTACTCAATCATGAATTCAGTTAAACCTGATGGTACAAATGCCATCCGGGGCAATCCTTGTTTTTGGTTCATGCTCGAAGAACACACAGTTCGGAATGTCTGAGCACCAAAGTGCACACATTTGGTAGGATGGCATGCTTCTAATTGACTTGGGCAGGTCATTGCTGGCAGGAACAGAATTTCTGAAAATCACTCTTGCCCCAATTCTTCTCTCAACTTCCATGTTTCGAACATCTGCAGCAATGACAGAAAAAGTGTAGACAATAAATATTATATGTAAAATATTATAGAAATGTGATTAATTCATATGAGTAATATTATTTCCCAATACATTAAAAGCATTGATTACATTTCATAATCCTTATCATCTTATTATTTTATTTTATCATTAAATATTGCGTATTACGAAATCGACGTGCACTTTCGTGCAGTTTCAGCAATTAATGATATACTTATGCTAAGGCTTGCTTTATTGCAAAATGAATATATTTACAGCCGACAAATGTTGAGTACTTACAGAAATTTGGCTGCTGCACTCTAAAAAATTTCTGGACAAAACTGGTATTTTAAATGGAATTTTTTTTTGAAAAAACCAAACTTCTATGCAAAAATCAACATGGATTAATTGGATTTTTCAAAAAAACTATTTTGGATTTCAAAAACCAGTTTTTTCCTGAAATGTTTTAGAGTGTGGTAAACATCAATGACCTCACAACAGCCCTATCCATGGCATTGAATAAGTAGCTAACTTGTCATTAAGTAACTTGTGACCTCTCAGATAGGCTGTGACTTTATGACTCAATAAGAATAACATGGTATGGATAGGGCTCGGACCTCACAAGCGATATTTCAGGCCGAATCTGTAAGCACTTCTCATTCGTTTACTGTAACGGGAGGAAGACCTGGAAAGTATTACCTGGACATTTCAAGTCCTCCGTTGTTACAGAATCCCAAGATTTGCCAAAGCATCCATTGAACCAACTCTCAATTGGAGGCACAGCATATCGTTTCGCCCAACATCGACCTTCATCACATGGAATTCTAGTATTGTATAAAAAATTAAGACGAAGGCTTGTGCAAGTTACTCCAGTACACCACTTATAGGGATCTCCAGCTTCCGTCAATGAGTTTGTACCAAGATTCAAAATATTCAAAGAGGGTGTGTGTCGCAGCCCGGAAATGTCAAAGCTGGTTATTTTGTTTCTATGCAACCACACAGCCTGTAGGGCAGTCAGGTTCAAGAAAGACTGAGCATGAACTGAACCCGATATATTGTTTGATGGGAGACTAAGGCTTGTCAAACTTCTTCCAATCGCAGACAAACTAGGCATAGCAGAGAACAAATTATGGTCTAACTGAAGATTTTTGAGAGCAGGGCAGTTGCGGAAGTGACTTGCAGGGATATACGCAATCCTGTTCCATCCGAGCTTAAGATCCCAAAGTTCCTCACACCCTCCAGTCAAATCTGGAGCTTCCACCAGCAAGTTTGTTGATATATCAAGGGTCCTTAAATGCTTATTGCCAGAAAATACTAGAGAGGGCAGCACAGTCAGCTTGTTGCTTTGTAAATTCAAATCCTTCAAATTTACGAGAAGGCTGATATTTGGTATTTGCTCAAGGTTGTTTTGAAACAAGCTAAGTCTTACTACATCCGGCAAATCCAAGGCTCTGTTGTCGTATTCAGTATAGTTAGTACTGCAGTTTTTTACTGGGATGATTGTCAGATTGTTTTGAGCCAGGTTGATATATTGACTAAGCTTAAGCTTGTTCCAAGCATTGAACTCCAGACAGAGTTTGCCTACAGTCTCAAAATTGAAATTTCTTACATTAGTAAACGTACTGAGGGCCGCATTGATATTGCCATCTTGTAAATTGTTATATGAAAATGTAAACTCAGTAACTCTGCTAAAATTTGCACAATCAGCTGGGAAATATTCTATTCTGTTTCTAGAAACATCAAATTTCCAAAGGTTTGGTGAAAATGGTCCAATACAGGGAAATGTGGTGAGATTTCCAGGTGAGCCGACATAGTTTTTTAAACTTGAGAGTCAAAAATAAGTGAAATGGTTTGTTTTTACCAGAGGATTACTCATTAACAAAAGAATGGAAAGAACGTTTAGTCCAGCAAATGTATAATCTTTTAGTTCCACAAGTTTATTTGATTGAAGATCGAGGGATTTTAGCGCCTGGAATCCTTCGAAGTAATGAGGTTGAATGTCTCTGATCTGACATCCCTTTAGATTCAGGTTCTCCAATTTAGACTTTGTCACATTTAGATCTGGCATGTGGTTGATGAGATTGCTTTCCAGATCTAATCTTGTGAGCTTAGAATATCGAATGACCAAATCCCATGTTTTGTTAGTAACATTACAACCTTTCATAGTCAGTTCCCTGAGTGTTTCATCAATATTTGGGAAGTAAGGCACATACTTCAAGGGATTAAAATCAAGATATAACTTTTGAATCCGAGTCCCATTGAATGCATTTTCTGATGTATTTGTTATCTGATTATGCTGTACCGCCAGGGCTGATGCCTGTGGTGCAGTTGCAAGAGCATTGGCCGGAATCGACGTTATCTTGTTAAACGATAGATAAACTGAAAGGTCTGTAATCCTGCTCTTTCTTGCCTATATTCTGATCCTCCAGACGAAGGAATGAATAAGAAGCAAAGAAGTCCCAAGAAAATCCGGTTGTCCATGCTACCTAATGAGCGAGTCAATCCTCCTGGTGACATGAAAGCAACTGCCTGAATATTGACCAATCATCAGTGAATGCAGTGGACAATAAAGAAAATAACATTTAGCCGCACCTAATGGCCTTAACTGGACATTTTTGGCCAATAAAAACAATAAAACAAGAAATGGTATTGAACATTATAAATTTATAATCTAGTAGCAGTCTACAGGAACTGGCCACGTAAACAGCCACAAGCAGTATGCAAATGAGTATGATATGGCAGAACAAAATTGTTTTCTTTCATGCTGTGGGAATCTTAGATTAACAATAACATTGGACAAAATGAATGTTTCTACTTTTAAGTTATCAGCGCCTCTGCAAGTTATATAGTAACAATGGGAGGAACAGAAAAAAGTGAAATAACTAGTATAGATAATTAGTCACAAAAGAAATATATACACCAAAAATTAATGTGTATGAAATGTTACCTAAACAATCAGTTAGAATCATTTGGCAATGACCAATGTTTATAAAAACATTATGTTATCAGTCAGTGAAAATTTTTTGGAGAATCCAAACAATCCAATTCAAGGAGTCCCTCTGATGCTGCTTGTCATCTGCTTATAGAGGGACTCATGGAGTCTGATCTAGCAGAGCAGCATCTTGCACACTCCAATTACGTTATGTATATTAAAATAAAGTTTAAAACCAAAAACCAGTTTCTCGGGCATTAATTTGAATGTCCTGCCCTATATTAAACTTTTTAAAGAACTCACAGTGTCCTTGACCCGGGGCTTTGGAGTCGAGTGATAACTGAACCGACTCCGACTGCAGACTCCTTCGGCTTTCTGAAAAGCGACTCCGACTCCGACTCCTACTCCTTGGGTCTCCTGAATAACGACTCCCGACTCCGCTTATTGGCATTATTGCACATAGATACTACATGGAAAACAGAGAAGAAAAAGTCAATCTACATTGTTTTCATAGGATTTGGTACATAAATACTTTCTCAGGAAGTTTAATGTAAAATTTGGGATTAATTTCACATTTTTGTAGTGGTGTGTTTGTAAATCATATTAATTACTTTTAGGAGTCAGGAGTCACCAATTTAATTTTCGACTCCGACCCCACCTGAAAATCAAAGTTTGAACCAACTCCGACTCCACCCAAAAACCTCCGACTCCACGACTCCGTCTCCTGACTCCGACGCCCTGTCTTGAACAAAGTTTAGGGTTAAAGTTTTAAAAAATGTACAAAGAATCTGTCAATGCCACATTGTAGGCCTACTAGTATAATATTATGGTCTCAGCTTCGATTTGATATAAAGATTAAAAAAATCTGTTGAGAAAATTTTGAGAAATTGAAATTGTTTAGTTTTTCACATCCTTGTTGCATGCAAAATATCAGTTATAGATATGTAGTGATGGAAATTGAGATTTTTAGTATTTCACCTGTCAATGTTTTCCCGTGGAATTTAAAAAAAAAACATCTGTAAAGTTTTTGGACAATAAATAAACCAGACAGTCCATTTGCTGGCCGACAGGCCAGGAAATTGGGACTGGATTACTTGTATTGAAAAATCACGTAGCTGATTTACAAACCTCCAAAAAGTTCTGCATTGATGCTTGCCTGCCCGTAAAATTCAGCATATACTAGCAGAACTGCATCACAGACAAGGACGGGGTGGTTTAGAGGCATTATTAAATTTCTAACCTGTTAAATTGGCCTGTTTCTGTCATCCAGAGCTCTGGTAATTGTAGCAAATGGCGCCTTGTTTTTGTACAGGTGAGCATGAGCAAACAACCCGCCAATCACAGTTCACTGAGAAGTGTTTTCACAACAAATCCACGTGGTCAAAAGCACATGTAGCTTTTCCTTTGCTTTGGTGGCAAGTTGACACATCATTGAATTTACAAGTGTACCACATTCAAATTAATAATTTCGACTGATATAGGGGAAGTGTACCTAATTTGGACCGGTCCTTAAATTGGACCACCAGCATATCTCCCAGCCGGATGATGCATCTGAGCAGGTGAGATATTTGGTGGATACTTCTTGAATACAAACTTCCATAGTTGGCACGGGAAGTTTCTAGGCAACAAACATGGCAAATTATGAGAATTATTTAATTTTTACCGTATTTCTTCTAAAAATCAACAAAATGTGGCGGCCTGCCAGATGGTCAAATAAACAGCAATGATTAAAACAACAGGAGATACACATAGTAGGTGTTCTCTGTTGCACAAACTGATGGCATGCTGATAGAATAGCATTGCTCTTTTTAGAATATGTGCAATAACTATAAGTTGACGAGGGCCTTCAATTGGACCAATCATGGTGCCACATATTGGACCCGTGGTCCAATATCAGGCACATTCTGGTCCAATATTGGGTCAAGTGGTCTAATAAGGGGAAGGTAATGATTGATCCATTATAGATGTATTGTGTGGAAGCTGTTCAACCTTTCAGAGGTAAATGGAAAGGTCGAACTTCAACTTCACTTTATTTCAATGCCAGATGAGGATGTGTGGACCTAAATTGGACCAGGTGGTGCCCAATATTGGACCACCTGGTTCCCTGATACCATCGTCAGTGCTAAGAACTGTGCCAAGAGGGCTGCACTTAACATATGCTTGTGTGTATGTATCCATCTATCATATTGGATGAGTAATGTCTACATTGGTCCAATGACCCAATGTCAGTAATGAGAATAGTCAGGTGGTCCAATATAAGGTCCACTGGTCTTATTTAAGGCACCTCGACAAAATCTTGTTTTTGCATTTTACACAAAATCTAGCGAATGTCGTAACCTCAATCTGGGCAAACATGGAGACCCTGGCTGGCCTCATGTATTGGTCCAATAAGCGATCTCTTAGGTATAACTGTGTGTGAGAAATGTAGCACTGAAGTTAGGTGGTCCGATATAGGTACACTTCCCCTACACATAGGTCTAATTGAGAAACATGGAGCTTCATTTTCCCGATTACATCCCCTAAAATTTAATTTGACACCACAAAAGTAATTTCTAAACTGTAAATGAGCTGCAATGATACTTTAAATCGACAGAGCAAATAATTATATTTCTATAACCCCTCTGACATGCACAAGCTTCTTTTTCTATTCCTATGAAGTATGTCCACCACTTTGTCCAGTAACTCTCAGGTGATTCTAGAAAATTAAACCTTGTTTTATAACTTCCATTCAGTTGTATTTCTGTGGCATAAGTGTGGTCCAGGAGGTGTCTCCTCCTGGCGACTGGCAAGTTGAGAGGGAGGGGGGGGGGAGCCTAATTGGTCATTAGCCTGTGACGGCAATCATGGCTGGAGCCATTTCAGCGATCCGAGTATATATCAACTCACAGAAAATGTCACATTGTGCAAAAATGGTGAGGCGACATGTTTTAAAAATATAGCGTTCTGGCGGTCCACTGCCTAAGGAATATGCAGGTATGTTGCAAACCCATTTAGATAATGTGAGAGGCCCCGTCCAGGCGTTTTAAATTGAACTTCTTAATATAAACAGGCCAGTGTTTGAAACTGGCGTGCTATCGCACGCCAGTTTCTTGGAGTTAGACAATAAATAGTAGACACATGAAGAAATACCTACTTCCAGCTTTCCATGCAAGTGGTATTTCATATCTAAGGAAATAATATTTTTTGACCGTAGTATTTGTTTAAACCAGATAAAAAATTATATGAAAGTGGCCTAATGGCTGAGATGGCCAATTCCAAGTTTTATTACAATGTTTCTGTTCATATTGAAAAGTTGGTCGCAATTTATGATCTTCTGAAGAACTTTAAGTGCTTTATTTACCCGTTTTTGCCTATTGTTAAGATTATTTCATGAAATTTAATGGTTGCCTTCTTCCAGGATTCAGTCGTTCAGCATGCCTTTGTGCAATCAACATACTATTAAACTGTTAGCCCACAGATTTTCTTCCATGGTCACACGTTTAATATTGTCTAGATGGAGTTAGGAGATTAGGATTTTGGAAAAGTTTACTTCATACCAGAAGCTCTGATAAAATATTTATTGGTGACATATTTATGTTTCTTTCATGATATAAAGGACAACACTAAAAAAAGCATCCTATACATATTTTCTAGCCAAAACTTTCATTAGTAATGGAAATTTTCTGCATAGAGAGTATCAATTTGAGACTTGCTCACAATTGAAGAAGATTGATAACATCAGGTCTGCTGCAGAATAAACACTCGTCCTTCAGAATCGTGTTGTATTCTTCCGCAACCTGACATCCATGAGATTCATTGCTATGAACCACACCCCCATTAATTTTTTTCTATAGAACTTCATTCAAATAAGGACACTTTGAACCGTAGTATGTCAAAAACAGTGCCGCCTGTAAGTTAGTGAAACGGATGACATTTTGCCATTGGCCCAATGCTAAGCATCCTCCACCAAACTGCTTGTAGAAGCTTGAATTTCTCATCCAATGACAGGAAAACATTTTGGGTCGTAAAGGCTGATATTTAACATGTTTAAGGCATGTGGGATAACAATCTGAACAATGGCTGCACTCTAAAATATTTCAGACAAAATTGGTTTTTTAGATTCAAAATGGTTTTTTGAAAAACCAAATTTCAATGTAAAACCAACATGGATTTTTTTTATGTCTTCGGTTTAAAAAAAAATCCATGGTGGTTTTTTACATTGAAATTTGGTTTTTCAAAAACCATCTTGAATCTAAAAAACCAATTTTGTCCCGACATTTTTTAGAGTGTGCCACTTATCTGTGCTGTACTCGGGATTAGGCATGTGTCAAAGTCTTTGATAAGTAAGTGAACCACCTCTCCCATTGAAATAACATTGGGTTTGTGTTCACCCCTTACCGGACGTGCCCTCTTCTTCCCTTCTCCCTCTCTTCCTTTTTTCCTTCCCTAACATCCTTTATCCCTTGATCCCTTCCTCCTTTGCTAAGTTCCTCACCAGCCTGCTCCTGTCCTCTTTTGCTCGCAGTCTCCCTTGCTCACTGAGTTACTCCCTTCCTTCTTTCCTCTTATTTTGCTCCTATCCTCCCTTTCGCACTTCTTTCTTCCCTAGCTTCCCCACCCTTCCAGCATAGCTTTTTAAAGACAATCGATATAATGCGGAACTCATCATAATATTATGCCTTGTTTGTCTCTACAATTGGTGCACCTAGGTCTGACATGACTACCGGTACTAGCTGTAATCAAAAGCTTTTTCTGATGCTAGCAATAAAATAATGTAAAACACCAGACAAGAATTTTGTTTTGGCTCATTTGATATTTTTTCAGTTTTGAACATCGGAACAAACTGAACAGCCTTTTTTCCAGTAACATAAAATCATTTTTCTCCAGCATCGCAGTTGTCTGACAAAATATCCCTCTGGAGACAGACAAACAAATTTACTAATTGAAGTAATGTCTCTCACCAAAGACTTTTTGCAAACTAAAATGCTGGCCATGTCCAAGTGCTGGCTCGTGACTTCAAATACTGACCTTTATTCAAAAGTTTGTACTTTGATTAGCCATTAATGTTGTATATGGTAAACAACAAGTCTCCTAAAAAAAGAGACATGTACCGGCATGGAGGGGATGTCACAGTTGCAGTCCATGTAATGAACTGCAATGTTAAGAGAGTGTGCACTCTAAAAAATTTCAGACAAAATTGGTTTTTTAGATTCAAAATGGTTTTTTGAAAAACCAAATTTCAATGCATTGAAATTTTTTGCATTGAAATTTGGTTTTTCAAAAAACCATTTTGAATCTAAAAAATCAATTTTGTCCCGACATTTGTTAGAGTGTGTGATGAACAACATTGCGTTGGCAGTTCTCGTTAAGGGGACACTTAATTAATAGTCGCATTACTAAAAAAAAACATGTTTCAGTTAAATTTAACATGCAATCACAGACGTTACCAAATGCTATTCTTAATACAGTAATCAAGCAGCATTTCTTCACACCAAAACTACAAAAAAAAAGTTTTTTTAGTGCAATCAAAAAGCCTGTCTATCTAGATTACATTGAAAGAAAATGCAAAATCATGAAAAATTATACAAGAAAATTTCAAGAGTTTTTTTTACTAAACAGTTCAACAAAAATAAGTCTCCCTTTGGATAAACTTGAATATCTCAAAGATTCCATCGCTGATTTTTATGACAGTTAGCTGAATTATAGCCTCGCATATCGACCTTACATATGTGTATTTATAGCTCAGTAGCATTATTCTTGGCTGAGTCAGCAGCCTTCAAGTGAGCTCAACCCTGTTTTCAAAAATCCCAGGCTTCTCCAAGGATATGAACAATTCCACCATGCGAGGGAGCCACCAGCTGGATAAACTTCATCATGTGTCTGGAGAAATTTTTTTTCTCAATCGTATTTAGAAGACAACTAAGGACTTCTTTCGTCACAGTTTTACAGTTTAGGCTCCTTGGATGCAATAAAAAATAATTTGAGTGGAGTTTAAACACCTTTCGGTAAAAATGTTTTTGGAAAAGCCAAAACTTTGTATTTTTGAAAATAGGGGTACATGCACTCAGGGTCTGCTGGCTCAAACAGAAATTAAGCAATAAAGCTACAAATACACACGCACACTGTCGATATGCAGGCCTACCAACTGGCCAACTTTAGCAGAAATCGGAAAAGAGGTCTTTGAGATATTCACGTTTTCGTAAAGTTGGACTTATTTTTGTGGAACTGTTTATTACTAGGAAAATATTTTCTAATGAAAAACTTCAGAACTTCTATGCATTTAACTGTGCCAGGGAAACCTATACTACTACTACTACTAGCGCGCATGGGAAAAGTGAAGAGACGACGATTTTGCTTACAATTTCGTCATTTTCTGAATAAAATGAGAGAAAATTAGACTACCGAAAGACACGGTTGTTTGATTGAACTTCACTTCGAGTTTCGTTTGTAGTGGTACAACTGAAACTCGAACGGAAGTTCAATCAAATAACAGTGTTTGTTACACCTCAAATGCAATTCCCCTTCTGTGATTGGTCAGAATGACGTCACATGACAGGGATCAGAAAAGACTGTTGCCCTCTGAGAGGGCATCAGTTCACTGAACTCACACTGAGGCTGACTGCTGATCAAGATGGCTGTTACCCCCCTAAACCTTTTTCATCTGATGAAAATGCAAAAGACGATTTGATCCAAGACATTGTCGCAGCTTCACTTGTTTATTTCAACTGATTAACTCTGTATTTGTGACGCCACTCCATTGTGATGACATCACATTGTGTAATCACCACAGTGAGGCTTTTTAAAAATAGATCATTGCTCTTCACAACAATAAATAACAATAGAACTTGTGGATAGTATCATAAATAATATGACTTTTAAATCTGGATGACTAAGTACCTGATCAATGTCGAAACTTCGATGGAGAAATTTCCTGTCTCTCGGAAGTTATCTTTTTTGTCAGAATTGCATTCAAGGTATAACAAAACAATTATTGACTGTTACTTCGGACAACAGTGCAATCTGTTTGGCCCTCAGGAGTGACAGTCACCTTGCTGAACATTCCCCTCGGCCTTCAGCCTCGTGACTGTCACTCCCTCGAATCAAACAGATTGCACTGTTGCCCTCATATCAGTCAACATTTGTATACTGTACTATTTTTCAATGGATTTGGCTGCCAAGGACTGTGACAGTACACAGTTTGAGATCATCCACTGTGGCAAGCGTTTCACTGTACCCAGCTCTCCCTGTCTACAAGTGGACTGCTCTTACATTGCCACAGATCAGAACATATGCTGTCTTGTGTTGCCACCTAGTGACTAGTGTGCTATTCAGCGAGCTCCTGCGAGCGTCCACATACTTTCGACCAGAGGAACACACATAATTTTGTCTGGAAGACACCGGGGCCGTTTCTGAGTGTGCTGATGGCCTTGTCTACTTCCTTAGAGAATGTGATTGCCGAGTCTGACTCTGGTATGCATCAATGTTGGATAGAAATTTTGTGAATGTGCAATGAAATTGGAACTATTTCTTGGGACAGCAATACTGTAGCATAGGAAATCAACTTTTGTGCCAGGTGGCAGCAGCATGCAGTTCTCAGTTTCACCAGACTGCAGCTCTCCCCTATATATTATCAACCGATCAGTGAGGTTGGCTTGAGGGAGTGCATTGCAATTTATCATGAGGTATTGATTGGTATTAGCTAATGTTTACACACACACATACACAGTACCATGGAGTAAGTACAATGGAACAGAAACCATTTAATTGAACAGTCACTTGGACTTGGCAAGAGATTCTTGGGAAACTTACATTGTATGGTTATCATGGTTGTGACAGGTATTTGCCACATACTTCATAACTTCGAATAAATTATGTTAAAATAATATATATAGGATAGGAAGGGGGAAATTTAATACTCATACGCTGTGCTGTGTACTGTACCAGCACGTCACATCACTAAATAAGCTAGTCATTAAGGATTTGTATATGATGCCTGGCTTTAATGACAATGGACAAAACCTTGAACAGAAGAGTCTATAGGAAAATGAAATCTGGAGATTTGATAGAAATAGACAGAGGAAGATATTCGCACTGGGCGGTTTGCATCGGTAAGTAGGTCTGTATATTGCCCGTACCAGATTAATATAATAGAGCGGTAAGCGAGAGTAATTTGCCGCCGAAGCCGAAGGCGGCAAATTGCAATCGCTTAGCGATCCTTCCCACACTACTGACACTAGTCATGTACGCACTGAAACTTCTCATAAAAACATGTCATTGATTGTAGTAAATGTGGAGCTGCTGTAATTTTGTGAAAAATATTTTTGTAAATAAATAGCAACCACTCAGGTTTCTTTCTTATAAGTCCCTTATTCTATACGTAAAATTACGAATTTTAAAAAACCGTATTTAACGAAATAATAACCCCATTTTACGACATCCTGTTTATGGCAGTTGAAGTGAAATTTTAGTTAATCTTTTCATTCACAGAGGGAGACGACAGGGTTAAGCGATTGAAGCGCCACAACGGAAGAAAAAAATTTCCCGAAAAAAAAATTCATCCAAAAAAAAAATTTTTTTTCTAATATAAAAATTACAAATTAATAATTTTTGCCTAGGGCAGTTTTTAATCTGAAAATTGCGGTGAAGAATCTAACAAGATGAGTCGACCGATATTGATTTTATTTGCCTCAGCAGTATATTGGTCTCGGCCTACAGCCTCGACAATAATATTTATTACTGCTTCGGCCAACATAACTCAATATTGTATAAACATGATAAAGTAGGCATTACAATAGATATGCGGAGTGCAGACTTATAAGTTAGCAATACAACAGTGTTGTAGGCCATCCAGACCTATTTGCCGCTCTCTCCTGCTTTGGCACATTACATATTATAGACGGGACAGAGCCACCGGCTCACCGAACAAAGCGAGGTGTCGTCCCTTATGGCTATCAGGCGAGTGGAGTGCTCCAGATGGTTCAATTAAAAAAAGTGATTCAGACATCCCATAATATGATCCTGGCACTTGCTTCTCTTCACGCGTGACTACAATGTGACTACCTTCTTCTTCTTCTTCTGTTTGATATTCCGCCAAAAAAAAAATTTTCAGAAAAAAAAAATCTTCCAAAAAACAAAGAAAAAATTATCCATAAAAAAAAATTCTCCGAAAAAAATAATAATAATTAAGAGAAAAAAATATATCCCGAAAAAAAAAAAATCAAAAACAAAAAACATTTTCAAAAAATTCCAAAAAAAAAAAAATTCCCATAAAAAATTAAATTAGCAAAAAACTAATGCTTGGTATTTACCTATGAGTATTGTCAACCAATCAAGTATTCAACTGACCAGGAGCACCAATCAGAAGTAGTTCAGTTTTATCACCATTATTGCACAATTTGTTATTGTGCAAGAAGTCCCTTATTTCTGCGATACATTTTTCCATTTTCTGTACCGCTTGCTCTTCATTCAAAAAGGTTGGCTTGAAAGAAAGAATAAGTTGTTCATCATCCGCATACTTTCGATCATTCACTTGATTTGATTGTGCCACCTTACTTATTGGAGCTATGTACGAGTTGAACAAAATTGGACCAAGTTTTGAACCTTGTTGCACCCCATACTTGAGTGGAAGTTTGCTTGATAATGTGTCATTTATCGTAACAGACTGTGATCGTTCCGAGATATATGACTTGAACCATTTCAGTGCTGAGCTATGCACACCATATCTGTGTTGCAGCCTGTTCAGCAGAATGTCACGATCAATTGTGTCAAATGCAGTTGACAGGTCCAGCAATACCAGCATTGTCACTACTCTCCTTTGCTCAAATTGAGCATTATATCATTGTGGATTCTTGTTAAGAGAGTTTCTGTACTATGATACTGTTTGTAGGCTGATTGCTTTTCATCATCAAGTTTGTTTCGTGAGAGATGATCAACATACTGTTTGATTTGATTTTGATTTGATTTGATTTTATTCAACAGCATCAACAAAGTACAATTGTAAACAATGAGGCATAACAATAATAAATAATGATAAATAATGAGGTAATAAATAATGAGGTGTAAACAATAGATATAAATGAGATGAAATTGTACAATGATAATGATGTTAGGATAGCCCACGAAAGTTCTGAAACTTATTTCCAGCGGGGTCCAGTTAATGACAACACAAAATGATACAGCGACCTGGAGAGTTAGATGACTAGACTGATTAGGTATTTATAATACATATACACAAAGATAAAGATAAATAAATTGGCATTTACACTATGTACAAAGACTAATTAAATGTCGTTTACACTTGTTTTTGAAAGATTGATGTTCTTCATTATTCTTAATGTTATCTGGCAGTGAATTCCATGCTTTGACTAGATTAAATGAGAAAGAATTTGACACAATAGTATCATTAGACGATGTTGGAATTTTGAAGTTGTAATTAGAATTTCTTGTTCTGTACCTATGGACATCACTTGCACGAGTAAAGTTACATAAAAGATATTCAGGAGTTTGAAAGTGATACAATTTGTGAACAATATTTAGCCCAAGTTGTTTAACTCTATTTTCAATGTTGGTACATTGACCTGCTTGAACTCTAATTGACCTATATGTTCCCTGTTGCCTTTGGCTAAGATGAATCTGAACATTTTGTTTTGTAGAACCTGTAATTTATGTTTTAGGTCTTGAGTTAAATTATAGTACCACGAAACACAGGCGTAATCCATTTGACCTTGAACCAAGGCCATACTAAGAATTTTTCGAATATCTCTCGTCAAAACTTTCCTGTGCCTGTATAAAAATTTTAGCCGCCCATTTGCTTTTTTGATTATAGAATTAATACATTCCTTTCCTGACAGGTCATTATCCATGATTGAGCCAAGATATTTCAAATTGTTTTTGCCAACAATTTCAGTATTGTTGAATTTGACTGAGAAAGACGGAACTTGTTTGATTTTATGTTTAGAGGCAAACAGGATGGCTTCACATTTACCAGGGTGAAGAGATAATTTATTCTGAATGAGCCAGTGATTGACAGCTTTTAGTTCAACAGCTAATTTCTTCTCGATAACCTTGGGATCTTGATCTGCATGTATTATTATGCTGTCATCTGCATAAAGAATAAGATTGCTCTCAGTAGCGATCTCCATGTCGTTACAATAACATAAATATAATAGTGGACCCAGTAAGCTGCCTTGTGGGACTCCACATTTGATATTTTCTGTCTCCGACTTAACACCATTTGCAATAACAATCTGAGTTCGTCCAGTCAAATATGAGCAAAACCATGAGCTCTCTACACCAATGAGTTCGAGTTTTTCACATAAAATTTGATGGTTTACACAATCAAAAGCTTTTTGTACATCAAGAGCTACCATTCCAACATATTTACCAGATGTAATTTGGTATTTAATATAATCTGTTAAGTAAACCAGACATGTGTTGGTAGAGTAATGTTTTCGAAAACCAGATTGGAATTTGTACAATAAACGGTTCTTTTGCAGATGTTCATCAAGTTGATTATATACAGCTCTTTCTAAAATTTTTGAAACAGCGGACAAAACACTCACAGGCCTGTAATTTCCAACTTCAAGTTTTGAGTTCTTTTTGAACAAAGGAGTTATTCGTGCTTCTTTGAATTCAGATGGTACGATACAAGTTGTTATTGAAAGATTTACAATGTGTGCAATGGGAATACACAGTATTTCAGCACCATCTCTCAGGAACCTCGGAGAAATTCCGTCAAGACCAGTACTTTTCTTTTCATTGAGGTTTTTTAGTTCTTTTCTTACAAATTCAGATGTGACAGCTTTAAGTTTAAAATTTGCGGGAACAACTCCTTTGTTTTGGTAATAGTCTTTGATTTTGCTTGAACCGATTCCATAAATCTTATCAACCCTAGGAAGTTTGTCAACAAGTTTTGATGCAACATTTGTAAAGAAATTGTTAATATGATCGGCAACCTTTTTCGAGTCATGACACAGTTCATCGTTGATATTAAGAACAATTTTTGCTTTATCTTTTGACTTATTGCTGTAACCAAGATTTTTCAAGTGTGACCACAATTTCTTTGGATTGTTTTTGTTTAACTTAATCTGATCAGCAAAATACTCTGCTTTTGCAGATTTCACAGTTCTTTGTACTAAATTTCTCTTCTGACAATACATGTTGTACAATTCTTCATTATTTCTATTTTCTTTAAATGATACAAAAAGTTTGTCTCGGGCTTTAATCATTTCTATGATTTCACCTGTCATCCATGGTTCAGTCCTTGATTTCACACGTACAGTCTTTTCTGGGGCAATTTCATTGATAATTTCATCAAGAAGTTCTTTAAACCTAGACCATGCAGTGTTCACATCATTTACATCAGTTATGAAATTCCAGTTAACATTTTCCAACTACATTGTTGATTTCCTATGCTACATTGTTGATTACGGCACTTTCAATTAGTTTGCCAAGAAATGAAAGGTTAGAGACAGGTCGGTAATTCTTTTTGTTAAGTTCAAAACCCATCTTCTTTAAAAGTGGTTTTACAATTTTTGTCATAACTGGAAGAAATTCATCAATGCAATCAAGCAACAGCCATGTGGGCATTAGATCAAGTTGACAATGTTTTACTGGCATGTCAGCTAGTGACAAGCTTTTTAACTTCCTCTTGAGATAAAGCTTAAAACTGGCCTAGCTTATTATTAATTTTCATTTGAGCATCAGTCGTTTTGTTTGGTGTCCAATTTTGACCTTATCATTTTGATCTTTTCGTCAAAGTAATTGTTGAATTCATTTGCTTGGTCTTTTTCATTTGTATGATTGGGTAGGGGCAAGTCTTGCTTCCTGTTAAGGCTGGAATTGAGAACTTTGAACATTGCTTTCGAGTTTCCCGTTGTGGCGTGAATCTTTGACTTGAGATCATGAGACTTAAATTGACAAAGCATTTCATTAAATGCATTGCATTTTTCTTTGAATTTTTCCTATTATTACGGGCCCACCATTTAATCTTAAGGGGGCATTCGTATTTTTTTAAATAATTTCTCAGTGTTAAATAAATAAATTATTTCATTTTGGTGCAGACTTGAAATAAATCATTTCTGGAGGGGGGTATTTCTGTAAGGCAATGCTTGATTTGAGAATGAATATTCGGTGCCTTTGCGCGCTTGAAATAAATAATTATGGCGCTGTTACCGTGATATAAATAATTTCCCGTTGAAAAAAACTCCAAGCCCCCCCTGATTATTAAACGGTCACCCCCTTATTGTTTCTTTTCCAGGCAAGGGCAATTTGGTCCATTTGTGTGGTGGCGACAGAGACCAAAACATTTTTATGAGAGCCATGAATATTTGCGTAACAAGCAGTCTGTCTGGGGCAAAGGCCAAAGTGTGTCAAACACCTTTTTGGGAAGCTGTAGACAACAGTACGGCTAAAATAAATAACAACTTCGATCGTCTCCTCAGGTGAGCTATACATAATTATTATCATCCACCTAAATAATCTAATAGCGGAGAATTTCTGAGTTTCAAAATCAGCAGCAGAGGCCTGGAGTGACATTGGGAACCTGGCTTTATTGGGACATTTTTCACATATTTAGGCCAGAATTTTTTTATTTTTAGCTTCTCGGATCTACCGACCCAACCGATTTTCTGTATACGGAAAAAAATTGAGCATACCCATAATTTTTATCAAATTGACATTATAAAAATTTGAGATTTCACCTTTTTTTTCCCTCCTATTGACCGACCCTAGAAAAAGAGCCTTTAGAACCGAAAAGCTAAAGATCAATTATGTGTGGCCTTATTATATGAATTTTACTCATTGTTGAAAACACTGAGCAACTCAGAAGCTTGCATGAATATCACCAATGTTATTTAGCTCAAATCAAGAGCATGAGGTGACGCTGTCACTGCTGTGCTGTTTAGCTCATACGAGGGGTGTTCAGGAAGTTCTGACCAATTTTTGTAGCAGACCTTTCTCTTTGACGTACTTGAATGAAATTTTCTCAGTACAATATTCAGGTGTATAGCCATTGATTCTGGAAATTTGACGTCTGTGACCATGTTTAACTTACTTTTTTGTAGCCATGGAAACGACGCCTTGGGGTAGGCAGCACAGCTGAATTTTTCATACAAACTCAACAATTTGTCTGTGTAAATCGCCATAAAATTTATTGCATAAACACAATTAATTGTTAACATAGATGTTCATCAACAGCTTCACAATTTTTCAAAGTACTCTCCTTGGCATGAAACACATTTTTGCATCCTTTCAATCCACTTGGTGAAACAATTTTCAAAGTCCTAACTTTGAAAAGCCCTGGAAATGGCATGTCACAATTGTCACATGTCCTGATTTGTAGCATATCTTTCACCTCTCAGCTCATCTTTCAGATTATGGAATAAACACAAGTCACATGGAGCTAAATCATCGTCAAAGTACCTTGAAATGCTGTCCTGATGAGATCTTAGGTTTGTGTACCATTCTTTCCTGTGGGAACACACAATTTGATTGAAGCTCTCTGATCGAGTTTTGGGTCAACGTAAAATGCTCATCCAGAATCACTCTTTGCAGTGCAAAAATCAGGTTTAAATGGCTAAACAATGGATTGGCACAACATTGTGACACCATAAAGTTACAATCACAATTGTCAGTAGGCCCTGCAAAGGTCTGCAGTCCTTTTCAACATAATTTGACCATAGATTTCAAGGAATACATGATGCCAAGTTCACTCGAAAAATGAGCCGCGCTGGGTTCCCCATCTTACCGTTTCCATGACAACAAAATAACTTAAATACATTGTGTCCCAAAGGTGCTGGGCCATTTTTTCTTTGATACCTCAAGATGTATTCCTGAAAATTTGAAGACTCTAGCTCAAATATAAGCATCTCTCAGAAAAATTGGTCAGAACTTTCTGAACGCCCCTCGTATATGAAACCTAAGGGTAGGGCACTAAAAATCAGCATGAACCTCAAGGGGGGTATTAATTCTTGGCAGGAAGTTCTGACGAAACTCAAACCACCACCCCAGTCATAAATTCTGAAAGGTCCCTTCTGACACCCAAGCGCAATGGGACAGAGGTTCAGCGGCATCACTAGAAATTCAAGTTGTTTTAACGGTAACTGCTGGCAGCTGGGTCTACAGTGTAATTCTCAGATGAAGAACAACCATTTTTCCATGGCTTTCTGCTTCTATTTGATGTAGGCCATTCCCAAATCATCTAATCGCCCAAAGAGCCTCGGCAAACGTTGGTGAGGAAGGATATCACATTTTGTGGAAAAATTGTGAACATTTCGCAACATGGTGTCGGTACGGACGTGAATTCAGCTCACAGGTAACGTCAAATATATCAATACTTAAAAACATAGAAGATGTTTGTACCATATCTAATCGGTTATTCACCTGTGAGAGGCAATCTGTGATTTATTCAGCGAAGGCATTAGCGAGGCTCTGGATGGGGTTTTGCGTTCCCCTGTCCTTGGCCATTTTACTTATGAATTCCTCGTCCTTTTGCAACTTTTCTAATTGAATTTTAATTCCCTGTCCCTCGGCTCTTGAAAATGTTTTGTGCCCCCAATGTCCCTTAGCTATATTTTACTTATGAATTCCCTATCCCTTGGCCCTATCACTTTTGAATTCCCTGTCCTCCATAACCCACAATCCAGAGCCTCATTAGCCCAAGCTGTGGTGAACACAATACGACAACACATAACGCTGATCCCATGGCGAATGACTGACTTATAATATGAAGACGAACACTCAAACATGCCATTTCGCATCCCTTTCACACTCTTTCCTTTATTTTTCATTCGCTGCGGACCATTATACCCTCTATTCTTCTTCTGTGCTACTTCCACCCAACAATGCTGTCAAGAGCAGGTACTGCCTCCATATGCCCCATGCGCTACACATCTATCCATACCACCAAAACCCCTATTTTACTTCTGTCAAATATTTCTACCAGGGGCGCAAGTATGCATACAAGCATGTACTAGTGACACCTGTGGGTGGACTTTGCTTTCCAAAATAACCATGGCTGCAGGCTAAAAGCACAGTAACCCAGCTGACATATGTATTTGGGATGTGAAAATGGTTATGATATTTATTGATTTGACAAGTTTAGGGCGGTCTTTGAAAGTTGGAAAAGGATGAACATTGTGCGTGTTGTGGTTTTTAATGGAGGTGTGTGTGTACACATCTCCATTTATGCAGTCACAGTGAGACAAATGGACCGTTTTGGCGGGAAATTTGAAATTTGAGCATTTTCAGAATGTCTTTTGGGCCCTGTCTTGGCTATTTTGTTTGGAGATGTTTGGGTCAAGAGATATGTATAACTTGATTATAGAGCATGCATCTGGCATAGGAATGAATACCAGACATATTGTAATTAAGACGTGTTTTCCTTTTATATCTTGCTTGGATCCACTGGGGGCGGCTGCACACAATGTGTATTGGCCGCTGTGCCTAAACTATTGCACTTGTGTATATGATATACAACATATATGTGCATTTTGGTTTTCATACTTAAGCAATTGGTAGAGTTTTTATAAAAAATTTAAAAAAAAAATTGTTTTCGTTTCAAGAACAGAACTGAAACGGTTATATTATGGGCATGAAATTCTACCGTCATATGCATTGAATAACCTTAATGTTCCTTTTTGGGGTCTAAATGCTCTTACAAAAATTGATAACAGTAAATTCAGCAAAAATGTTATTTTTCAATGGTCCATGATTCCGTCAATTTTGGAGTTACACTGCGGAAATTTTGCATTTAGTTGTCTAAATTATACCTCTTTAAATGACTAAACTCATTTGGAGCGCCAATTTTAGGAAATTTTCATAAAAACCAAAAAACTGAGAAAAAGGAGGATTTCTGATATTTTTCTCAAATTTTAGGTTTCTCAAAAATTAATGGTAAGCAATAAATCGGTGAACTTCAACAAATATTTACTTCATCATATTAGGAAGTTACTTTTGTATCCATATACCTATATAGTTAAGTGTACAATTTTGCTTGAAATGGATTATTTTTAAAATTCTGAAATTTAGCACACAATATGAACAACACCTCCCAGCAGGCATTAATGTTTATATAACATCAAATTAATGTTATAAAAATATTAAAAAACGAAAATAATGTTGCCAAATGGTTATTTTAATGTTAGAGTGCTTGCTGGGCTGGTTCTGGCCGCTCGGGGAAAGTCTTTTTCAGGAGATATGAAGTAAGACACTACACCACCTCCATTTTGAACCCCTGGGTTCTTGTTGAGATATTTGATGGATACCATGAAATGGAGACCAGTGGCGTCCCTCATATTGGACCTGTGCCCACCAGGTGCCCCCCATATGAACTTTCCAACTCTGGCTAAAATATACAGTTAGTATAGTGGGTGCCCCCCCCCCTGAGAATTGCGTGCCCCCCAGGTGCCCCCCCCCTCGCTTGAGACCCCCCAGTTACGGCACTGATGAAGACTGAAAGTAGTTCCCACCATCGCGTACCATGGGGGATAATGTGTTCCTTTACATATATATATAGCTGCTAACTGTGAACTCTTTCTGTAAGAGCCTTAAAAATCATCTGCAAAAACATTTTTGTGCTATTTGCCACCCTGCCATATATTCCTGCTCAGTAGGAGACTGGTCTTTAACTGCCGTCTGTCCACTCATAACTGGATGGGTGGACGGGGTGGGTTGATTTAGTGGTAGAATGCTGGCCTGCCAATCGCTGGGTCCAGGGTTCGATTCCAGCTCTTGCCAGGTCCATCGGGCCTATGACGGACAGCTGCTCAGTCATCCTTTGCCTCATTGCCGTGTCCACCGCCTTTCCTTACCTGACAACTGATAAATACAGGACATAGAGCCCCAATAGCAGGCGTTAGTGGAACTCTCCTATTTCCAGCTCTCTGGTGTCCCCGCGCACATTAAAACTACTTCCGGAAACATCCGCCATTTTTTTCAACCTGTACAATGCAATGGGGCCAGGATTTTCCGAGGTCCATAACACCGTTAATTCAGCCTGACAACACGAAACATACCTATGGATAATTCAGAAATTCAGGCCGAAGACGTCTGTCTGGCCGATTCCTGCCACATTTTTGCCGCTTCGCCGGGCCACAACTGAAGGTATACGTCGTCAATCGACTGGATAATGGTCGGAATCCATGGTAAACATTCCACTGAAGGTTCAGCAATACAAATCCTAGTGTCTGAGTGATTTTACAACGTTCTGGAGCTGGGAATCCAAGCCCCCATTGACTTAGCAATGGTACAAAATGGCGGATGGTTCCCAAAATCACAACACCAGCGCAATTTCACACGTAATTATAATAAATCTGAACATCTATTGCATGTTGTGCCATTGCGTAGCCAGACCATTGTCTAACGATTCCAAAATATCTTTTTCAGAGTACGGATTTGATGATTTTTTTGAAATGTGTCTTGGCACCAATAGCATGTTTCGTTCTGTGGATTACAGGAACCATTTATGATCCATACCTGAATTTTTTCCTACGATGGAAGTGCATGTACCGCTGTACTCAAACGATAATCTTTGATGTATCTTGTTTCACTTGCCTCTGTACTTGGCTGCACACTGTGAGGAGTAAAGTCTTCTTAAAAAAAGGCCTGAATAAAACTTTCCCAACCTGAATCGACCCAGTTGTCTGACTCCATTAAATTGTCTGAGATCTTATTCTCTGAAAAGTTCAACTTCACGTCACAGATTCATTCCATTCTTGCTTTTTAACAAAATTTTCAAATCAAAGGCTGTATAATATTATAATATATATGTGTAAAGGCGTAGAAAGCGGGGTACGGGAAGGTAGTACCCGAACCCCCCCCCCCCCCCGACGCCTAAGAATTCGGGCAGAAAGCTCCATTGACCCACCATCATGAGCTATAGTAATAAAAATAATAAAATCTAAAAAAAATTTTTGTGATTTTACACAAAAATGTATAATCCGAGATAAAATGAAAGTTCGCAACTTGTACAATACCAGCAATATGATGGCATTGTAGCCGATGATGTCACAGAACTATGCATAATCTAAGCTGCCATTGTGACATCATGCAAATTAGCTAGGCTAAGGGACCGTTCAGAATTTATGACTGGGGGGGTGGGAGTTTTGCCCGAGGGGGTACTAACTTTTCACACGTGTTTCAAGGGGGGTATTAATTTTTGACAACACTTCCAAAGGGGGTAAGAAAATTTCACAAAGAAAAAATGTTATAAAACACGACGTCGTATAAACTCACTTTATCCAGGCTTTTTTACACGCAAAAGTCCGTGAATCTGTACACATGACTGTGTATAACAGTATATATATGTGTGTATTACTTTGTATGTCGAGGGGGGGGGGTACTAAAAATACGCATGAAACCTAAGGTGTGGTACTAAAAATCCGCATGAATCTTAAGGGGGGTATCAATTTTTGACGGGAAGTTCCAGCAAAACTCCCACCCCCCAGTCATAAATTCTGAACGGTCCCTAATAATTCCAGTAGCTAAAGACTTTGATTGGCCATAACTCAAAAACGGTGACCCCCTTTTTTCTTTTAAAAATTTGTTGCATATGATACAGTTGAGGTCAAATATTTGCATACACAATACAGGCGGACGGTAAATAGCTAGGGTACCGTAATGTGAGAATTCCGATAAAAAAGTTTCAGTGGTCGAAATAGGCCATGTCATTTGGGGGGGGTCTGTTACTGACAAGGCCCGAAGGGTCGAAGCTTTTTGGGCCGGAGGTCCGCGGGCCGCCGGAGGTCCACGGGCCACCAGAGGCCCCAGAAGCTGAGCCTGAGGGGTTTCAGAAAGGACTACATGTAATGTACTGGAATGAATTCTGAGTGCATGTATCATCCAAGAAAATTACTTTTGAAAACCCCATTTCTAGATTAAATCATGCACATTTAGTATTTGAGGGGGTTTTTTCAGGACCCCCCTGGGTCCCTCTAAAAATGTATTTGAGGGGGTCCTTATAGCATTTGGGGGGGTCAAAACCCCTTGACCCCCCCTTATTTCGAACACTGAAAAGTTTGTCACAAGTCCGCATGCAAAAAATTGTTCGTTGATGCGCCGCAAACGGAAAAAAAAAAATTTGTCCCGGGGTAAAGTTCATAACCCCCCCCCCAACTATCGTCTGGTCGCAAGCGAAAAAAGGAGTCTGTCTTGGGTAAAGCCATAGCCCCAACTATTGTCTGGCCCCTAAGCCTAACCCCAGGATAACTAATGGGTAATGGTCGCCTATTATATAAACTTACATGTTCTACTTCAAGGGACTTCACACCACACAGCACTTTGGGACGGCCCCGTCACCACAGAGCTTTTCACGAGCGCAGCACACACCAAACCTGCCGGATTTTCGTGTGCGGAGCCACGCTACACAAGTTGTTGTTTTCAGCTGTGAATTTCTGCAGGTGCGCTTGAAAAAATGAAGGTTTTGATAGGTAAGTAGGCTTACCGATATAATATTGCATTACTGCAAATCATTTAAGGTGTCCAAGAAGATTATTTGCTCACGCACAAGGCCTGACAATGCTCTTAAAAGACGTGTGCAGTGGTTGAATATTTGACAGCTGCTGCTTCTGCTGAAACAAGCCAAGGTCAGACCTGCTTATGAAACAGAAATATCCAGAAATTCAGAATTGTAGGAAAATTGTTTCTAAATGTGTTAAAATTGCAATTAAAAAGTTTATTTAAAACTACCCCTAGCTGGCATGGTTAATGATTTATCTTTTATCAGATAATTTAGTTCATTGTTAACATGGTTAAGTTTCATTCTACCCAATGTCTCCATGCAACTGGGGGGGGGGGGGGGGGCACAGTGCAGTGCTTTTCCTCGGACCAAAATCCAACTAGCCACTAGGCCAATTTTCAGTAAAATGCATGAATGTTGGCTAATTTGCATACAAATATTATATACAATTTTCACTAGCCATGTGCTCCCCTCCCCCATATTGGACCTGTGCTCCTCCCAGGTGCCCCCCCCATATGAACTTTCGAACTCTGGCTAAACTATACAGTTAACCCCTCAGTGATCGTGTGACACCCCCCCCCCCGGTGTCCCCGCGCACAGGACCTAGACCCCGAAGCCATTAAATTTTAGAAAAACAGATGGCTTAACAGTTCTTTGAATGGCTAGCCGGCTAGCCATTTCTGATAATGGCTGATTATGGCTCACAGATGATGTGGCTTGTAATGGCTTAAAGTGGCTAAGTCACCATAAGGGGGCGACCATTTAATTTCCAGGGCGGGGCTTCGAGTTTTCCTTGGCGGGAAATTATTTATTTCACAGTGACAGCGGCAGTATTTATTTATTTCATGCGAGTTCCCCCGTGGCCTAATTGGTAAGTGCGCTTGTCAACTGGCTTTGAGGGCGTGGGTTCAAATCTCACCCTGGGAACTCACTTTAGTCCGAGCCCATGGGACGTTAAATGGAGGCGGGTTGTATCCAGTATTCTATGCTGGGGCACTCATCATCGTACGGCGATCCCCTGCCTCGATATAGCCCACTAAGGTGCTGCAGAGGTGTAAAACACAAACAAATAAACAATTTATTTCATGCACCTGGCATTGGAAATGAGCATAGAGTTTAAAATGAGATCACAGCTTCTAGTTATTTTTAATGGAGGTGTTTACACACCGCCATTTATGTAGTTGGTGAGAAGGGTGAGTAAGAGAGTGGGTAAGAGAGTGTAAGACTGTAAGATTTAGGCGGGAAATTTGAAATTGGAGAAGAAAATCTGAAATTACTCTTTGCATGTTTCAAATTATCTACTAATTGTTAAATTGCCCGAAACTACAGGTACAGGGCTAATATTGCAGCTTACTTGTATTAACCTAAAATAATTCTAAGTACTCCTTTCATCAGTTTTTTGTTTGGAGTTTTTTTTGGTCTTACAGTCCACCATTTTGAAAATAATGTGTATTGTGTTTAGTGTATGCAAATGAGCTGTCCACCATTTTGAAAATTATGTGTATTGTGTTTTGTGTATGCAAATGAGCTGACCTGGAACTGTGTCATGGTGACATTAGGATGTGTATTGGTCAGTTTTCCTACCTGGAAATTGATGTCAACATAATACTAGGTCACAAGAGATGAGATTTCAATAGTTTTATAAATCTCCATCTATTTTAGTCAGATATATATATGGATGGGTAAATAGATAGATAGATAGATAGATAGATAGATAGATAGAATCTGATAGATAGATAGATAGATAGAATCTGATAGATAGATAGATAGATAGATAGATAGATAGATAGATAGATAGATAGATAGATAAGGGACTTTTTAAAAGGGTGTATGAGATAGATCTGATTGCATTAATTTGAAGGATAGATTATATAGATCAAATAGATAGATTACTCAGATTAGTTATATTACGCAGTTTTATCAAAAGGGTTTGGTAAGCAGAGTAATAGGTTGCAATTTGGTACTTCAAACCATTTGTGACATGATCAAAAATGTCTGGGAGATGGGGGTAGGGTAGGCCGGTTAGCTCAGTTGTAGCACACTGTGGTTGTCAATCGCAGCCTGGTTCGCTGGTCCTTGGACTCCAGGGTCTAATTGACGCTCTCACTGGGTCAACTAGGACAGCAGTTTCAATCATCCTTCGCCCCATTGCTATGTCCTCCTAATTAGCTTACAAAATGCATAAATACTGGACATATAGCCCCAATCATCTATCCATCTTTCTATAATATTCATGCCGATCTGATATGAGATTTCACTTCATTTCAGCTGTCAGAGCTATTTTTGAATTCTGGATTTATAGATTTATTGATGCAGTTGTAATTTTAACTTTTATCGTAACCATTACTGGTCATGTTCCGCATGGGGTTCAAGAAATTTCTGGTGAGCCTTCCACAAGATACAGCTCAGGGCAGCCGCAGAGCAGTGCCCATGGGCTGAGATTAAGGGAACATTACCAAAGGTTCCCATGCCATCGGCATTCTCAAGTTTTGGTGACCGCCGTGTGATGATGAGTGATGAGAAGACTGTGAGTCTGGCGCATACCCTATTAATTCAGGGATGCCCAGGGTCTTTGAGTTGCCCCAGCATAGAATACTGGATACAACCCGCCTCCGTTTAATGTCCCATGGGCTCGGACTGAAGTGAGTTCCTGGGGTGAGATTTGAACCCACTCCCTCAGCGCCAGTGGTAGCCAGACAAGCGCTCTTAACCATTTGGTCAATTTGGCAGTCCACAAGTTAGCTGGCAGTGGTAGGAAGATTGACATATGTATAGAGCAGCATATTAGTGAGTAAGTCAATTTAGAATATTTTCAGTGGAATTTCGAGATCAAAATCACAAATGTGTTTCATTCAAATGAGATGTTAAATTGGTGTCCCTTTTGATAATTTTAAAATGGGATAAATGTGCAACATGTAGAGAACTCGTGTTCTTTCTGCCTTCTCATCTATCAATCACTGTGAGCAACTACTGCTCTTAAAGGGCCGCACTCATTTATATCTATCTATCTATTAGGGCTATTCCATTTAAAAACCTGGGGGGGGGGTGGTCGGGCTGGTTTATTTTTCGTATGATGTATGTACGGGTGAGCGATAATACGATGTAGATGCTTGGGGGGCACTCGCGGAATTCACTGTAGATGTATGGGGGGGGGGGACTATCGTTCTATTCAGGCCTACGCATTGTAATAACGAAAAATTTTTGTGATGTATGTACGGGGGGTGAAAAAATCGAAGTTAATGCATGGGGGGGTAAAAAAAAAATCGTTTTAGATGCATGGGGGGGTCAAAATCGTAGCCCGACCACCCCACCCCAGGTTTTTAAATGGAATAGCCCTTAGCTATCTATCTGTATATCTATATATACATAATGCTGGATGTCTAATCTATATGCAAATAAATCTATATATCTATAAATCTATCAGAGTAGTCATAGCAGTGCAGGATGAATGATCTGCTGGATGGTAAGCGAAATTAGTCACTACACCACCTCCATTTTGAACCCCTGGGTTCTTGTACATTTATATTGCAATACTGGTGAAAAGAGTCATCTCTGACATCACCCTTGGGAACTTAAGATTCCACGTAATATGATCAGGACTGTAACTTGACAACACAAATATGTGCCCTCAATATAGACCCAGTGGTCAGTTGAAAATCAAATCATATGACTGACTAAACAGGAATTCAACTGGTTTGTAAAACTAGTTGACAGAATTCAACCCCAACTTGTAGACTAAATTGTGACTGACTTACTAATTCAACTTTTAGATTCTCATTTACAAAATTAAAATTATCGAAAAATTTTTTCTTAAATAAAGTAAAGACAACAACAGCTGATACTCTTATCAAGTTTCAAAATTAAATTGGTTCTCATCCTTGGATATACTTGGATTTGTCCAAGCTCTCCTTCTAATCCCAGAAATGCAGGGGATATGCTTTCTCAATTCTCAGTCAGATTTAGTTTACCAATTCCAACTGACTTCGGCAAAGAAAACTGCAGTGACTAGTTCATCCACTTATTACTGACCAAATGCAAATGTTATTAATTTTCACATTAGTTAAGCCAGAATGAACTCAAAACTCAATATATAGGCCTACAACATGCCAGGCCCTATGGGATTTCAGTTTGTCAGCAGCCTAATGCCTTTAGAAGACGGTGAAAGCAAACCATTGCTGTGAATGGTGCATAAGTCAACTTCATCAATAGTGTATGACACTGTATGTAACATTTAGTGCTCCAGTTTGGTCTAGCCCTATCTCATCTTGATAATTCTTATACCATTGAAAACGTCTTTTCAAGGCCTTACCGTTGATACCAAATATGCCTAGGCAACGTAAAGTAAACGGCTTACAAAATTAATGACTGCTTATGGCTTGAAATAGCTGAAAGATTTTTCAATTGGCTCAGCCACAAGATAAAAGTGGCTGGCGTGGCGGCTGCTGGCGGCGGCTTCGGGGACTAACAGGACCCCCCAGTTAAAATCGCCACTGCTTTATATGGTATATAATGTTCGATAGTATTTCATTCGATAAGCAAAAAATATTAGACTATGAGGGGGTTAACATTTAATATCCGGAGGGGGCCTTGGAGTTTCCTTGGTGGGAAATTATTTATTTCATGATAGCTGTGAAAGTAATTATTTATTTTAACCATGCAAAGTCCCTGAATATTCATTCAAAAATCAAGAAACGCCTTCATGACTGCCCAGATGGAATTATTGATTTCACCAAAAACTGAGCAAAAAATGAATTATTTTAAAAAGTCTCCGATCCCCGCCCCCTCCTGATAGTAAATGGTTGCCCTAGGAGCATATCTAGAAGTGGCCTGAGGGGGGACAATGGCCCAATGCCCTCCCCCCTAAATACGCCACTGAGTTGCCCCTTTACAGGCCCTCACATAACCAGTGTCAATTTTCCATACATAAATCTTACTATTGATTATGACATTCAACTTGAATCATCAACTTGTTTCAAATACATGATATTTATAAATCAAGATTTTGTTATTTCTATTCATTGCAGGGGGTGGTACCGGATTTGTCGGCCGACATCTGGTCAAGCAACTTTCCTCAAGAGGTCATGAAGTGATTATCGTCTCTCGGCAAAATGCTCCCGGTCAGATGACATGGGTGGGTATAGAACTGAACATTTATATTTACCTAGTCCTAGCTCAAGAGATTGTGACCTTGGTTTTAGCTATTCCGATCTATATCTGCACTGTATAAGAAAAATGTTGAATTTATTGTCAAATGGCTGTTTTATGCTGTTTTTGGAGGGGGCAAGGTTGGTGTAGTGGTAGCGTGCTGGGCTGCCAATCGCCTGATCCAGGGTTCTATGTTGGACGGCTGTTTCGATCATCCTTTGCCTCATTGCTGTGTCCTAAATTAATTAGCCAACCCACTGTAGTATCCAGTGCATAGTGCATAAATACAGGATGTAAAGACCCAATCTTCCATCCATTGCGCAGTTTTCGGCACCACCTTTATGCTGAAGGCGTACAAGATATACTCTTAAACTCACTTAGCAGTGCAATACGTTTCTGTTAAATCTAGATGGAATATTTTTTTAATACAGATCTAGTTCATATTTCTTTTTTCATTCATTTAAAACCTATTACAAACATAGAAATTTACAGTTTCATGTACTGTATACATATCTTTACAGGTGCAATTCATAACATTTAGCTGTTTGGTTATTAACGCATGAAGTTGACACCCAAAACTGCACTAATGCAAAGTTTTGACCATAAATGCGGCATTTTTCTTTTACATTTTATTAAAAGCCGGTGTCTATCTTTCTAATGTTTTTAAATTTGTGCATTTCTGCCTCAAACACAGGTTTCCCCGACCCAATTGACAGATACCAAATTATTATTAACTTTTAAAATCAACTGATCTAAGATAAATGATTTTTTAAATACAATTATTTGTACTTCAGACGGACATCCAATCTGCTGGATTACCTGAACACACTGGAGCTGTCGTAAACTTAGCAGGCCAACTGTTGATGGATCCAATGAGCAGGTAATTTATTTATTTAGCTGTGCAAAATGATAGAACATCAAATGGTATTGTATTAGTTCTAACTTTCACCAGTACCTAAAGTTGATAGTTTTAACTTAAATGTAAATCAAACACTGTCAGAGTGTCATTGTTAAATTAACTGTTTTTCCCGATCATTAATCTTGTTCAATTTTTTCAGATGGAATGAGGGCTTCAAAGAAAAACTGAGAAACAGCAGAATTGAAACAACTTCAATATTTGCAAAAGCTATTCAAGAAGCAAAACAACCTCCGCGAGTGTTTGTGGGATCCTCAGCTGTTGGTAAAGATTATTTTTAACCATTCTTTAATACTTGTAGAACATTTGTTTGTTTTTTATACCTTATAATAATTATATGGTATTCGTTGAGAATAGCCAACCCTTGGCCTATCAAATACTAGTTAATTGAGTTAATTGACAATTATGGTATTACTAATTAGAAAACAGAAGGAGCTGTTAAACTCTTATGATTGCCCAATTGCTTTCCCTTAGACAATGCGTTCTTTCGTTCAGAGTTAACTCCTTCCATAGGAACGTCTCAAAAGTAATTGATTATCATGTACTGGTCTTCCAATCAAAATTTGCTGATTTAAAATTTTCTTGTGAATTATGATAATATTGTGTTATTCTTTATACTTCTGCCTGAGTCTCCCTGATTGATTTCTCATTGACATAGTGCGGTTTTAGCTCCTAAAGTTTTTGTTTTTTTTGTTTTTTGCTTTCCAGGATACTATCCAACAAGTGAAACGAAGCAGTATACAGAGAATGACGTGTGCCCTCCTACAGATTTCATGACTCAATTAACAGTCGACTGGGAAAAAGCTTCTGAATTGCCTCCAACTTGTCCAACGAGACGTGTAGTTGTCAGAATCGGTGAGTTGCAGCCTGGTTTAGATTTTGAGATGTGCTAATTAGTAGTTCATTCTAATTATGATGTCTATACAAATAATGCAGTATTTAAGGTGTTTTCCACTTGCTTTTGTCATTTGAAAAGGTAAAAATACAAAAAATATGTCCATGAATAGTATTGAATACCTATCTTTTTAATTATAAAGTGTAATAGAATTTACATTAGCCTAATGGCGATGATATTCTTGGGCTTGCTGCTCAAGAAAAGTAAATGTTCAACTGTATGCCTTTATATATATGTGCGGTGCTGCAGAAACATAAAACACAAAACACCTTTATATGTGTGAACTGGTGAAATTTTAAACTTTGTAGAAGATAATAGGGCCTATTGGATATAGAATTATAGATGCGATATTATGCTTTATTGTTGATCAATTTCAGTTATAATATTCTGTATTTTCTCATTTCTTTAATAAACTTTTTCAGGTGTTGTCCTGGGCAGATATGGAGGAGTCATTCAGAATCTCATTGTTCCATTTTGGTTAGGACTCGGGGGTCGCATTTCTACTGGAAACCAGTGGTTTCCATGGGTACACGTAGAAGACGTCGCTGGTATATTTATGCACGCCATCGAAAATAAGAATGTCGAGGGCATACTAAATGCTACGGCCCCTCACCCAATCACGAACAAAGAATTCACTGCAGCCTTCGCAAAGGCATTGTGGCGCCCAGCTTGTTTTCCTGTTCCCGAATTTGTTCTCAATTTAGTTTTCGGAGCAGAGAGAGCGGAAGTTATGACGAAAGGACAGCGAGTAATTCCGCAAAGGACTTTGGAATCTGGTTACGAGTTCAAATATCCAGAAATAGTTGCAGCGTGTAAAGAATTTTCACACATTGCTCCGAAGAAATTGACATTTTAAAATATTAATCAGATAATTAATTTATGAATGCTCCATGTTTAATACCTCAGAGTTTATTGTGTTATGTACATGCATTTGAATTGATAGTATTATTAATATATTCAGCATATAAATATGAAATGCTTGTTCACTTTTCAGTGTTAAATTGTTCTAAAAGATTGATATTCTTCATATTAGAATATTAGCTGTATAATGAATACGTGATGGACATGACATAAAAAAAGAAAATATGTATGTCGGCCTACTCATACATGAGGCAGAACTAAAAAAAAAATTCAAACTGAAAATGCTGTCCTTGATTAGCATGTGAATTTCATCAAAATGAACATAAAAGAGCTACATGTACTTAGCTTGGTAAATTTATTTATATTAGGTCTCAAAGAACCACAAATTTATTACGATGTACTTTGGTTGTCTTACTAAATTTAGTTTTATTTTCGAGGTTTCGATTGTCTGGGCCGGGTGGTTGTTATTACCACCGAATTAGACTCTTCTGAATCTGATTTGTCTTTGCGATAACTCCCATTGGTGAGCCTAAAAATAAAATCAATGAAAAAGCTGTCTTTGGGCAGCTTGTGAATTTCATCAAACATTTTTGTAATTGAAAGCTGGCTCGGGTTTGAAAACTTTCCATGAGGTTTTACCGTTTATTTGTCTATAAGAGTGTTAATCTCCCTTCAAAAATTTGCCATACATGTTCACTTTGATCCTTATGGCTATATTGTTTTTGTCCTTTTGCTTCGTTTATGTGGTGAAAACTAATGCATGTCATATTTTTTTGTGATCTGCAGTCTTGTCTTTGTTTTGTTGAATTATTATTTTTGGCTACCACTTTCTCAGAAAGGTATTTGTTAGATTTGACTGATTTGTCCAGGTGCTTTGGAGTCTTGAGTCTGGAGTCTAACTTTGACTTTCAGGTGGAGTCGGAGTCAGAGTTGAAAATTAAATAGATGACCCGACTCCTAAAAATAATTAATATAATTTACAAAAAAACTGTTACAAAAATTTGAAATGTATCCCAAATTTTACACAAAACTTTCTAGACATGTGTTCATGTAGAGAATCCTATGAAAACTTTCTAAAATTAATTTGTTAACCAGGTGATATTTTTGTGCAATAATGCCGATAAGCGGAGTCGGAGTCGTAATTCACAAGACCTAAGGAGTCAGAGTCGGGAGCCGCTTTTCATAAAGCAAAAGGAGTCAGGAGTTGGAGTCGGTTCACTTATTACCCGACTCCAAAGCCCTGGATTTGTCTTTTAATATGATAGGTTACTGTTAAAGATACATGTAGTTTATTGAACAATGTTGGATATCATTTTTCTTTTCTGACAATCAAGGACATCAGCAGATATAAGTCTCTGAGGAAGTAATAATTCAATGACATAATTTGATTTTAAAGAAAAAACTGCAAACTGAAATTAGTTTTGTCACAATTTTATTTCCGTTCAACATTGAAATATATAAAAGTATTTATCACAGCAGTAGACATTTGATTCAAGCAGTAGGGTAAGGCAGAGGGTTCATATAAATTTAAACAATTACAAGAATATAATATACAAGGTAGATGATGCTGTGGGTACGTAAATGATATGTTGGCAGAATATCTCGGCAGCAGTTTCGATGTGTACGGTCGTAATTGTCGAATAAACAGAAAATTTAAAAATGCTGATATTGGTATTAAAAGTCCATGTAAAATTGGTGTTAAATTTTTCATGATTGTTCGAAATTCAAAAGATTATTTATTGAATGGCGGATATATCATTTCATACAAAGTTATCAAAATATATTCTGTTTTTGTATTACAAGGAGTATTAAAATAAATACATGATAATTCTCATTTTCAAGTGTAGATAATTGGCAGAGTATGGTGACAAAAGTTTCACATATATATAAATATAATCATGATAAACATGATATATATATAGTTAAGATTTATAAGATAATATGCATTGACTGTATATATCCCCATCTATAATGGCATTGTTATGTATATAGTGGTTCAACAGAAAAAATCCACCTGGTACTTAGGACAGCTCAGTCGACAAAAATGTTCTTAGCAATGCAGCCTGCTCCACCAAAATGGATAAAAGAAGTCGCTATTTGGGTGTTTTTTTTAATTTTTCATACCAGGTCATTACAAAATGCATTCTCTTTAAAATGCATTTCAAGTCGAATTAACTGGAAAAAAAAGAACTCCTTAAAATAGTGTAATTCTTACATTTGTGGGTGTTTTCCCATTAGCAAATTTCAATACTTTTTTCTCAAATTTCCAAGTTCCATGCCTTGAGCGGTCAAGGTTACAATTGATGTATCGCACATATTAACCTATCATTTTAAAGCTTTTAATTCCAGCAGATTCAAATAATGTTTTCAAATAATTGTTATAAAATAGTGACTTTGAACTCATTTCAGTGGAACAGTAGGGTGGTCCAAAAACACTTTCTTCTGAATTTCTCTGATTTGAATCTTGAATTGTAATGTCATATGGACAGAAGGTATTGTGTAAAAATTTCAGAAAAATCAATTGATATTTAGAGGTGGCACAAAGCCGTTGAAGTTTAACATGGGATTGCCCATCGGTAGACCTCAAAATCATCGGTATTTGCAAATCTTGCTATAACAGCATATTATTTTGATCAAGTATCCTTTTACTTAGTATGTACAGGATGCCCAATGCTGTCCTGATATTCTGTCTGACTTATAAAGCTTTGTAGCAGGTCAGCATAGATTTACATAGGTTAATTATCAAGCCTTTTTTCATAAAAACAGGCAAATATTTCACTAACTACGAATAATAAATAAAATATAACCCCCAGATATTACTTTGCCATGCCAATTTTATTATATACTAAAAAATCTGGAAAAAATATTCACTTTTGAGAAAGATCTGGGAAATTGGCCAATTTTTCAGTTGCGCGAATGAGGAATTACATGATAAACTTCAAAGGCTTTGTGCCACCTCTAAATATTAACCAATTTGGTTGAAATTTTGCATGTGTTTGTTTTACTTGTGTGGTCATCAATTTCCACTTTCAAATTGGGGGTTTTAGGAGATTTGATTTTTCCCATTGGAATGTGGACCACCCTATGGAACAGGTATTATCAACCTCTTAATTACTATACGCCCATGGCATATAATATATATATGCCATGGCAGATGTTTTTGTATATATATGCCTATAATGTTTCGTGCCATAATTGTGAATATATATAATAGCCTAAGTTTTAACAATAATAAATAATTGTTTACAAGCATACATGTACTTATATAAATTTTATGATTACCACAGCATAATAATTATAGGTGTGAGTTAGTGCACATGATAGTTCCAGTTTCAGCACTGACAGTTCCCTGCAGTGTGCATGGATTGCATTCTAGCTATTATGATTGACACAAATTTTGCATTATCATTAATGTACATTGTACATTATATTATATGAATGCATAGACTAACTCCTGCTTCCTTATAAATATATCATCAATTCTCCAGGGTGCCCACCCTTTCTATTTTTCTATTATTTCAATATATATTTTTTCTGCCTCCTGTATGTTCCTATATTTTGGAAAATTTCTTATTTTTTAAAGTTTTAAGGCACTCTGCACATATATGCATGTTATGGTCTGTGATATGAATTTATGAATTAGGAAGTTTTTTTTAATTTCCCGTTATTATCATTATGAAATTTTCAATACGTTTTTGCCCGCTACATGAAGTTTTCAATTTATGATCAATGGGAGCGATTCCATGATTTCCCGATGGTTTCGCTGTGGAATAATTCCTATATTGTCCTATTAATGTAGGTAAAATCATCCTACATTTTACCGTAAAAATTACTATGTTCCTATACATGTAATATTTAATGCGATTTTGGGTGGGCACCCTGATCCTCTTTAATTAAATTTGTTGTTCACTTATTGGATCACACACGCCCTGCTTGACGCCTCTCCTCCACCCTTCCCGTTCTGCTGTCCTGCCTTGTGATTGGCTAATACCTGAAATATCAAAATAAAATGTTAACAATTTGGTTAACAACAAGTTCCACAGTCGTCCCTGCATCATGAGACCAGATTTACCTCATGTGACCGGTGGCCGATCCAGGAGGGTCCTACGGGGCTGGGCTCCAATTTTGAGGAAAATATGTGATGCAGGCCTGCGAACGTCATACCCCCTCGCCCCCTCCCATGTTTGGGGCAGAAAATTTTGTTGGTTTATAATTTTTATACGTCTTTGGAGATGGCTGAGTGGTACGTGGTAGTATAATACAGGGACAACTGTGCATAGATTTTTCTGCTTAGTTCATTAGTATTCCACGTAAATTATATAATATTTACAACAAGAAGTAACAATGTAACCGATTGATCTCTTATCCTGACGACAAATGAAAAGAATTTCTACTCTGACTATGATTGTGACTTACTTCGATAAATATCATGAGATGAATATCTAAAATATGTATATGAATTAAGTTAACATACATTTATCAACATCAAATTTATACTTGATGAAATATAAGTCACTTTTATATGTCAAATTAAGATCATTTAATTCTTAAATTAAGAAAATATAATATTAATTAATTTCATTAATATTAATAAATTTAATAACATATTTGTAAGTCACCAAATCTGGAAAGAAATTACAGGGTGGTCAAAAAAAAACTTTACAGTTGATATTTCATTTTCCAGGCTTCCATGATTGAGTCAGTGCCTGGGTACGTGTTGTGAGAACAAGCCAAATATGTTAGATCTTAGGAAAATTGGTAAATAATCCAAATTGTTCATTACTTTCTTGATAGCAGACAAAATGGAAGCCGGGAGTGCTCCTGCGTTTTTACTACTCTGGGTCGTTCATGGCCCATCAGCAATTTTGAAGCTACTGAGCTTCACAGGACAAAATAAATACAACATAAAATGAAATTGAGAAGACAGAGGCACAATTCAGCACAAACCAGAAGGTGCTAGAGCAAGTTCAGACTTCACTATGGCCATTATAATATTTTGAAACAAAGCCGTCTGAAGGTGCATGATCAGGGTGTTGAAATCACATGAAAAGTACATATTAACATCTTGAAAGAGCATCTAAAGCCCTGGATAGATAAGACATACAGTGCCACAGATAATTTGATCTTCAAACAAGACAGGGCATCAGCCACACTCCCTTGGAAAGCCCAGAACTGGATCAAGGTTCGCTCTGTCAAGTTTCTCAGCGGGACAATATGGCCCCTGTTATCACAAGATCTCAATCAATGTGATTATTCTGGACGGGCAAACTTAGAGGCAGATTCCTGCAAGACACCACAGACCTTAGTTGCCCAATAAAGGCATCCATTGTGTTTGTATGGGGAAAACGGACACAAAGTTAAATTTTTGACACCTCTGCATCATTTAGGCCCACTGCCAAAAAGTCATCAGTCCAAAAGGACCTCCGAATGAATAAATTGTCTCTAGAAGAGTTATTCTTTGCTTTACAAGTTGTTTTTGCATTGAAAAATAAGCAATTGTTGCAATGAGCGTCATCCAAAAAATTATTCATAAGTGTAAAGTTTTTTTTTGACCACCCTGTAGTTGTAGTATCACCTTGTGAAAAGTGCAATCACCCATGCAAAATATATGTTAATATCATTTAATATGAAAATTAAAGTGTTATTCACTCAAAACACAGAGGCAAAATGTTTCAGTTTCAATTGATAAACAGGTGCAAATAAAGCCCACACAAAACACACAAAACGTGACATGTACTTCTACATTTGATCAAAATGAGAAATTTTAGTGGTGCAGATTTGTCATTTTTGTTTTGTGGTTAGACAATTTTTTAAGGGAATTAATTTATTTGTGTCTTTAAGAAAGCAGTTCTGCAGACCTCAAACAATTTCCATATTTTTAGTGATGATGAAAAAAAATCTTTTCCTCCATTTAATGATCAAGAAGATAACTTCCATATAAGGGAGACCATTAAAAAACATATTTTTAATATTATTTTTCTCCCCAACTACACAAAGCAGATAGACATGGTTTGGCATTGGGGTATTTTATATGTTTTAAAGAAGCCATTCTGTAAATAGATATATATTTCAAGAAGCTTTCGATTGAGAGCCAAATAAATTTTAAAGTGGACAATGTGCCCTGGTGTCCCCTATATGTAATTCTTTATTGCGCATAAAGAGCAAAGACACTGATGTCATTTTTTTCAAATTCCAATACAGTTGGAACAAAGTCATTTTGCCGTTTAGGGTTGCAGAACTGCTCTGCTTGGTTTATGCAACATGTAGTGTATTTTTGTACTTTACCATAAAAAAGACAGGGAAAGGATATATTCTTAACACTATATTTTAAACCCTGACAAATCTGCAACACTTTAATTTCCCACTTCTCCAGCACACCAACACTGCAACATTTCAAGTAGTGGGCACAGCAAAACGGGCGCACAAAGAAAAAAAGTTAAAAAAGGTTTTTTAAAAAGGCTAATCCAGCCATTTTTACAATAAGCGAAAACTTTTTGGTAGATGAAGGGAAAACCATGTCACCTAACTAAGAGTAGTAATAGGGTGACTGTATCAACTATTATAATCCTTACTGCCATATCCTCCTTCGAATAGTGTTTTCCCTCAATCTTGTTGTATTGCACATAACCGTTTTTGTCATACTCTTTGGCAAGGTCTAGCTCATCATCTCCGAACACAAATAAGCTTATAGTATCCTCCTCCTTTTTGCCCGACTGAATAAAATACAATGTAAAGAAATAGAAAATAAAGTGGACACAACCCGAGCCGTACAGGGTACACCGCGTACAGTAGTTGAAGGTATTTGCTGACATTAGCTTGTCATACAACACATTACAGTCATACACCAGTTGGCCCAATCAGTAAGATGTGGTTCATACAATACCCACCAGGGGTCAGTACTAGCAAGAGTGGGAAATTTGAATTGAGCGTTTTATGAAAGAGTTGCCAAAGGTTCTGTGGCTTTGTGAGTTTTTTTTAAGAGCAGGAAAACGTTTATTGTGTAAAATGCAAGTTTTGAGAAACAGAACATTTAAGGATAGATTTAATCTTAGAAGTACAATGCACATATAAAGCTGGGTATAGAGAATTAGGGTAGGAAAAATTGGTGTTTATATATTTCATATTATTATTTATCAATTTCAAATGATGCAGTGTGATGCAATATTATGTAGTTAATTTATTGCGCCTTCTAACCGAATCCACTGATCATTTAAAATTCATATGACTGAATACATTTAAAAGTGAGGGAAGGGATAGCATTGCGGCACCTAGATTTTATGGACGGAAGCTTTATAAACACCCTTAATCAAGGCTGCCGTTACAAAGAAATATTTTTTAGGCATTGCCCTGATTAGAGATGTTTTATTGGTTTACAACATAAAATTATATAAAGTCAGTGCTTTAATTATTTATGCCAAATTGAGACTATAGTTACCAGCATCTACAAGAACAGGAATTACAAAATGATAATATATTTCATTTAGTGTAAATCCTCATGACCAGTAATATTTTTCTTCTAATCTCAACTAGTCTAGAGCTTGAATATAATATTATTTTATTGTATGTATAATATTTTAGTTTAGTCAGTCTTGTGCTAAAAGTTAAATTATTGTGTTTATATCTTGAAAGTACCAGATTTATAACATACTCATTTGGAAATTGTGATTGGTCAAGGGTGATATCAAGCATTAGCAATTCCTTCAAGACTGACAATTGTTAACATAGTATATCATAGTAAATTAGATTAGATTTCATTCATTGGTCACACACTGAAATTTGTGAAATTGATAGTATTTTGATTTATTGAGTAAGTGGGTAGGGATATACTAGTGTACCAGGGATGGGGATTAATTTAGACATAATGGAAAAAATCAAGGGGACATAATATATATTGATGGATTTTTCAGGAAATGTTAGTGGGTAGTTTAGGTTTTAACTTCTATGGTATGTTTTCATTAATTTTTTAACCGATTATTATGGAAGTAGAATTACAAATAAAAATTTAATCTGTAGTTTAGCGGGAAGTATTGACATAAAAACGTGCAATGATGTGGTCGGTGCCTGGATTGGAATAAATTCGAAACTAAAGGTGTCTGAAATATATTTGGACATCTAATGGAAAATAGGGAGTCTTTTGAATTAGCTTACTCTTGCTGTGTCATAATGTTTTGATTGTACATAATGATGGCCTGACATAACCTGAAAATGTTCAAGTCAGTAAGTTTAAGACTGATTAAGTGCATTGTAAGTTTACCATTTGAAAAGTTTGCAATCTCGATGCAATCTCGATGATCAGGCCCATATTTTATGGCAAATGGTATAAGATACAATTATTTTGGAAGCATTTTTTTGGACAAAAACATGTGCAAGCATAGCAGGCCTCTCCTTTTATAAGTGATTCAAAGCGTGTAAATAAATTTTTAAGAACTGAATTAATTCTCAAAAGCAAGTATATGCGTGAATTCGAATTTTACATGAACTCCGCAGATCTGATCGCTTAAAGCCATTGCTACACTCAACCCAGGTGTAAATGGGTACCTGGCAATAGCTTGGCATTAAGCAATGATGGCAATTGTGGAATGCTTGACTAAGCAAAGCATAAAATTTGTTGTATAGTGATATATATTCCAGCAGTACCCCATGCTTATGGTATGGGGTACTGATTCCAGTTATATTAGTTAAATTCATCTACGTGAATAAATTAGTGAGTTTATAGTGTTCTTTTTTGACACAATTCAAATTATATATTGTAAAAATTTCAATGATTAGACACTATACTACCAGAAACAAATGATTAATCATTATTTCAAATTTTTTAATCATTAGTCTGTTTCTTTTTCCGTACTTTTCCATCGGGTTTCGACAATTTTTGAAGTTTCAACATCTACAAATGCATAATGTCCAGTACAATTCATGGATGAAATTATTTTCCCCCAAAACAATACAAAAACAAGGATAAAAAATTCTCTCTAAAACAAGACAAAAAGGGCATAAAAACATTTTTTTTGCCTGAACAATAATGAAAGCACGGATATTGAACAAACGAGTTATTATGCTGAAACTGTAAAGAAACTTAAAGTCGATAAAGCATTACATTAAAAAATTCTTGATTCTATATTCATGCTAAATTATTCTATACCATAACAATAGTCTACACGTACCATACTACATTTAATATCATTTAACCGAGCAACATTTAAAATACATATATGTGCATTTAACATAAAGTTCAGCTACAAAAAATGGCAGAATGATGAAATGAATTCTTTTTCTCATTCTAACATTAAGGCTATATCTAGTTGCAGAACAAAACTTATGTCAAAATGCTATGATCATTAACATTTACTTAAATTATAAATCCTACAGTACTAATTATACAAAATATATAAATTAATCCAGAAATGTACCAAAAACAATTACTTTTTGTACATAAAAAGCCAATAAATTACCAGATAAAGTAATATAGCTTGCATTTCTTTGCTGTAAAATATGCATAAAAATTGAATACTTAATCAAATCATTTAATCTATATGCATAGCATATTTCACAGATTAAAAACATTGTAGTAAAGTAAAAAGATAGTACGTTACCTTATTGACCATTTCAACCCTAGTCCGCAGTTTTGTTCCGGAACTGTTAGCAACCGCCTGGACTGCTCGCAAGAATCCATCATAGTCCTTCTGTCCATCTTTTTTCCCTTCCCATTCTTTGACAAGCTCCTGAAAAGTTAAAAAGTTTGTAAATTTATGAATGTTTATGTCCCAAGTGTTGAAGAATTTGAGGATAATTGAGACGTAAGTTATCAATGAATCTGTTTAGCTTTAATTGTTATCGGAGACACATTTTGCGAATCAGTTTTTTTTACCTTTTTTCCAGTGGAAATTGAAAAAAAAAATTTTGCCCCAAATTGCTGCCTGTATGAAATGTACAGTGTTCAAGAAAAACAATTGCAGGACTAACATTCATTGTTTAGCATGATCGGTTGGCATGCATGTTCTCTTTCAACAAATGTATTAGGTCAAAGCAAATTTTTTTATTAATCTACTAAAAAAATGTTTTTTGTCTACATAAGTTACATAGGCCTATGGCTTTTTTTCGGATAGTAGATAGAATCTGAAGGCAGTTTCTGATTATAACAGAAAGTTCCAAGAAGACATATCAATTTCCTGAAATCTTCTTGTATTTTTACCTGCATTCTCTTCTCTTTAGCAGCGAGGCGTTCATATTTTTTTGCCAGCAGCATATATTCCGATTTCATCTGGTTCCCACCGGACACCATGCCCGCAGTACTGACACTCATCCTCCGGCCTTGGCTTGGCGTTTGCAGGTGCTCCATCTGGCGGAGCTCCTAGAATTAAGAAAAAAGAAATAATTTAAAGGAGTACAATATAAATATGATTAAAATATTAATCTTACCTTTTGATTTCATTTTCTTGATATCAAAGTTGAAAGTGTAAAAAATAGACCAATTTCACTGAATGGCCAAAACATTGACCCCAAATAACTTTTTTATCATTCAGCGATTCTTCATTTGCTTTTCACACATAGGGGATGTATACAATCTAAATCCAAAAACACAACTTTCAAAGTTTTAACTGAAAAGATGACCGAGTTATAAAACCTTAAAGTTACATTAAAATGCACTAAAAATACTCCAGCTTGGAGTCATCTTGGCTGGACCAATCAGAGGCAAGGGCAGGATATCTATTAGCCAATGGGATTGAAGTATTTACCACTTTTTCCCCCCGGTGTTCACTGAGAGAACTATCTGTGAAATTGGTCTATTGAACCTCTGGCAGGGGAGGATCCAGAAAATTCCGGTGGGGGGGTCTATCGGGCTATCGCGTCGCGGAATGCATAATTCGCGACATAACGCGATTGCGCGCGGATAAAATTAACATGTGAAAATATATAAATTTTGGTCTGGTGGGGGGGGATGCATCCCCCCCATCCCCCCCCTGCGTCCGTCCCTGACCTCTGGCCTCCATAAAGTGCTCTCAAATGTCTTAGACTAGCCCAGGAGTTACAAAGACCTGACATATGTATCTAATATTATCCATGCAACATGGTCATGCAATATTCATGATGTGCAAAAATCACTTTTTCACTGTTGTCTAGACTAATTTTTAGTAAATGTCCAGAATTAGGAGAAGGCATTAAAATTTTAGTTTGGACGGTAAGATATAATCTAATGTTAAACAGAATGAATTGACAAACATTTACAGTCTTGATAAGAATCACAAAACATATAGGGCTTATTATAGGCCTATACTTATTATTCAAAATGGATTTATATGAACTCTTATAATTCACCATTCCTGTCAATTGAACTTACACTTTATTATTTGTGATCTTAGCCGCTACTTTGCTAATGTCTGCCTCCAGGAGTCCCAGACGTAAGAAAGACACTTGAAAAGCAGTAACAGAACTTACTTTAGTTGACATTTTAGCCAACTTTGGGTCTGGCATAACATCTTCTTGAATTCCGTAGAGTTGGAAGGTGACACAACCAGCATCAAAGTAATCCAGTAACTCCTTGTCTACTTTTGGGAATGAAAATATCTGGAACAAAAAAATACAACTTTCAAGTGGTTTCAGAAGGAATTTTTATCTCATGCATGTATAGGCCTACTTGTATAAATACAGGGAGACAGTCCCGATGTAGATAAAAATTTGCCCATTTGCACCATACAGTGCTTTACGTTGATACAGATAGCATTATTTTTCTTACCAAGACTGGCAGACTGCTTCCCTAGATAAAAAAAATTAACCCATCCCCAACATATACTTTGATACAGATGGCATCATTTTTTGCGTGACGGCAATCGAAATTATCTTTTTCACAAAGCGATGCATTTATTCCACAAACTAAACACAGGGTTCCCACTCAACCTGGAGAACCTTGAAAACCTGGAATTTGCATGTATATATTTTTCAGTATTTTGCATGTTCACGAATTCGTGGAGGTGTAAAAACGAGCATGTACGAGTTTGTGGATGTGTAAAAACGAGCATAAGTGCTCGTGTATATGTAATAACTAACTCTTGTGGGTGTGCTTTATTATTCATTCGTAGACCAGCCAATACTAACAGTCGTGGAGTTGTTACAGCTTTCAGTTTTTTGGTCAAAATTAGTGTTAGGGTTAGTTTTAGCCAAGTTTAGGGTTAGTATGTTCGTAATTACACCTATACAAATTCGTGAATGACAATATTTGACACTTTCACGAATGCCAAATTCGTGTACATGTTCGTTTTTGCAGATTTACAAATTCGTCCACATGCAAAATATTGAAAAATATGTACCTCGACTTTGGGCTTGTGCTTTTCCAGGTCAGGAAAAATCTGGAAAATATGATATTTCCACCAAAAACCTTGAAAAAGTCTGGAATTTGGGATTCTCTTGCCAAAATTGAAAAGGTTAAACATATTGTGGACTTTTGGAAGAATATGCATAGTATTTGCAATACAACAACAATCAGAATTTACAATAGGTGTTCACTTGGCATTCACCACATTCCCCCTCTTATATTCGATGAACTTACCTTGCTATGGTTGAACTCAGGTGAGAGGGTCCCTTTAATCATCTTGGTTTCGGTGTACTCATTGTCTTTGTAAACTTTGTACTTGACTTGCAAACCTTTAGAAAACCTTGCTTTGTGAACGTCGGCACTTTTTGTCAGAATTTTGAAGTGGTAATCTCCTCCAATCAGCTCATTGGGGTCATCAACAAAATGATCCTCATCCAGTGGTTTGCCTTTATTGGTGCAGGGAGTCACAGTGATGTAAATGAATCCTTCTTCCTGACCCTGAAAGTAAATGGAGTGTTTTTATTTCAAATTGCCATTTTAGATGATGACGATAGTGTCAATTTGGGCCAGAGCTCCAAGGCCAATTTGGAACTGCCATTTTAGATTTATTTAATATTTTAAATATATTATATTAGATTTAGAATATAGCACAAATAAGAAGAAGGGGGGGGGTTAAAAAGTTGGGAAAGATCCTATTTTTAAAGGCAATTAATCTCCAACCACAACAACATACCTAGACTCCTGGTTTCTGGAATATGACTCTGAATTTAAAAAACAGCCTAGGCAGTGGCGTAGCTAGTGGGGGGGCAGGGGGGCAAGTTGCCCCCCCAGACAACTTTTTGGGGAAAAATGGGGAAATGGGGGAAAAATAGGGAAATGAGGGGAAAAGTGGAAAAAGGAGGGAAAAGGAGGAAAAACTAGGGAAAATGGGGAAACAAAAGGGAAATGAAGCTGGAATCCACTGGAATTTGAAGAATGAATTCCCTGAACCCCTGCATTTCCCCAGATTTTTCCTTTCGTCATTGAATGTTTTCCCTGACCTTATTTGAACTTAGCGAGTCCAAAAAGCTTGACCTTGTCGAGATAATTTGTCTCATCTTTACACATGTAAACCAAATTTCCCTGAGTTTTGACTGAATCTAAAAACAAATTTCGAATTCTGTGATATTTCCCTGCAGAAAATTATTCACCATTTTCCCTTTCCTGGGGACGCACTGTAAAGAGAAAGAAATGGACAAAAGAGAGGGGAAATGCATTTTTTAATATTTCTTAGAAATCCTGTTCCATGTTACTGTTAGCACTAGGCCTATTTTAAGTTTACCGTACGACAAGGACTATTATCTATGTTGCTTCAGGGATTACTTTGACTCAAAAAGACAAATTAATAAGGATAATTGTAGATGAAATGATGTATGCCTTGACAAAAACAGTATGGCGACACTCGCTTATAAACTTAACTCCACCTTCAAAAGTTATGAAACTTTGGAAAAAACGTGTTTCTTATGTAGCTGAGTTTAGTGCACCAGTATTATCATGTTTAAAGTGTTCTCAGCGTTCCGTATGTGTCATTTGAGAATCCAGTAAAGCTAAGAGAAACGTATTGTTGGTACTCCCGTGTTGACGATTGCTTTTTGGGGAAATGGAGGGTCATTTGCCCCCCCAGAGAAAAATCCTAGCTACGCCACTGAGCCTAGGGAAAAATTGAATGGTGTAATACCTTACGAAATATCAAAATAATATTGCTGGAAAAGGCCTTAGACGGCAAAGAACGACCCATACCCCATTTAAACAAGTTCAAATCAATTTTTCTTGATGGTTTTAAATATTTAAACTAAATGAAAGAAAATAATTTTTTCCAAACTTGATCTGATCATCTAAAAAACATCAAAATGTGACTTTTAGGTCTACACATTTTGATAATTTCTTGGAATTGTAGATTCTCTACCTGTACTTCACTTTGTTGGAGCAGATCCCAATACTGTGTGTCAGCGTGTACCTACCTTATAGTCAGTGACCGCTATCTTGTCATCAAAATCCAGAGCATACGCCAAAGATTGCAGGAACACATTGGATGTACCAATAAGGACATCTTCCGTTGGTTCCCAAAACGGATCTTCGTCTTTCGGGATTTCCAGAACGGAGTCATCCCCATCCAGCCATCTTTGATACAGGTCCTGAATTTGAACAGGAATAAAGTTTGTACATTAATTTTATGATTCATGATGCCAAAAAAAACAAATGTGGACACAAAAGATATTAATTACTCAATTATAAAGTAAAGTGCTTATAGTGCAAGACATAGAAATAATGTATGTTGCACAATGCACACTACTGTATGGTGCCCTATTATCATCAGGTATTCTCTTGGTATTATTGGCCAAGGCATTACTGACTTCTGACTCGGGCAGGACCAGTTAAAATGTCTCCAGTAACGCCCTCCACAAAAATTTAGTGTTGGGTGGTGCAGATATATTTGATCCAGTTCGGTTTTCGGTTAATTTTGTCCCTAGAACCTCGGTTTGGGTCCTGGTTTTGGTTCTTGGCAAATCGCCAAAGAAACCTGCGAAATGTGAACAACATGATTTTGTGTCCGCGGATCAGTGCCCAGTCTGTAACCCATTTTGCTGCCCATTATTTCAAAGGAAGGTAAGGTTGTAAGATGGCACATTCTTGGGAAGAGTGAACAGGTCATAATTTTGCCTACAATTTTGTAGTTTTCTGAAGAAAATTTTGGAAAATATGACAACCGAAAGACTCGGTAGTCAGATTGAACTTCTTGGGAAGAGTGAACAGGTCATAATTTTGCCAACAATTTTGTAGTTTTCTGAAGAAAATTTTGGAAAATATGACAACCGAAAGACTCGGTCGTCAGATTGAACTTCGGTTAGATTTCGGTTGCAGTGTTACAACATCGTTTTCAGTCCCAGTTTCGGAAAGTGGCACGACACTAAAAAAAATGTATGGACCAATTACCATGTATGTAGCAGGTATTCACTTGGCATTATGTGCCAAGGCCCTGGCATTAATGACTTCTGACTCAGGCAGGACCAGTTAGTCTCCAGTAATGCCCTCCAAAAGAATGTTATTGACCAATTACCTGGATTAAGTATCTTCTGTTCATGAACTTCCCTCTCTCCCACAGCCAGGTGTTTCCATTCAATAGATTCTTCATCTTCACCATTACCCTAAAAATAATAAAATATATAATTGATTTAATTTAGAAAAAAATAATTTTATTTTAATGTAGATTATATATTTGAATGTAAATTATCAAAATGACAATAAAAATAACAGGTCATGAAGCAGATTTCCAATGAAATAAAATTGCTAACTATAAAGCATGTACATTGCAACTTATTTGCAAGAAATGATACTACATATTCTAATCAGTGAACTCAATCTCACAGTGCTTGTTATTGAAAAAATTGTACATTTCATGAGAATAAATACCTAATGGCGTATATACATAAATTAACACTTTCTGTTTTAAATGCTGAATACATTTATCTGAGAAATTGACCACTTTCATAACTTTTATTGGAGTGTAACATAACGATTAGTTGGCATCTATTACCAAAGTGGGCCTTTTTTCCTTACCATCTCTACATTTCCTAGCACTGTGAGATTGAGCCTGAGCAAGCAGTTTCTACTGAAGCATAAGTACTCTATTGTCATGTAGAATGTTTTACTTTCTAAGAATGTTCGCAGAAGCTTGGCGCGAGTTATCTTAATAAATAAATGCATTACCATAAAACGGGGCAAAGTTGTCAATCTGTGGGAAAGCTATTTTTATCCACATAATGGCAGAAATGCTAACTTTCCTCACTGACACAGGTAGCAAATTTGCCAAAGAAACCTGTGGCAGTGAGAAAAGTAGGCATTTCATCCATTAATTGGGTTAAAATAGCAGGCCAGCTTTCCCCCGGTTTGCCAACTTTACCACGTTTTACGGTATGAAGAAATATACAAAAGACAAAATTTAATAAAAATGAAAATATAAAAAATTGGCTTTATGTGATTTCCAGTGTACCTCGGTGAAGGTTTCCCAATGCTGCTTGTAATTGTAATTGCAAGTAATAATCAAGTGAAGTTAAGCCCAAAATTGCAGTTTAGGCCGGATATATCTAATTTTTAGCTTCTTGGATCGAACAACCCAACAGATTTTCTGCCTAAAGAAAAATTTTGAGCTTATCCGCAATTTTTTATTTAATTGACATGATAAAAAATGAATTTACAGCTTTTTTTTTTTCCGTCCTACCGACTGACCCTAGAAAAAAAGCCTCGAGTAGATCCAAGAAGCTAAAGATCAATTATGTCTGGCCTTAGTTGAGTAAAGACAAACATTAGTTATAATTTATGACATTATATGGAATTGAAATATTCATATAAGTCATAAAATGTGAATGTATTTGTGATCGGTGCACATTAAAGACTTGGAAGTTAAAATATTATTGCATTTAGTTTCCGGCAATCATGCATTATGTCAAACAACAGCAATTGATGCAAAATCCCACTGAAGAATAATAATATGGTTTCTTGTATTTTTTGTTTGAGAATAGTTTTTCAATAACTCTGTATTTCTGATCTGTGTGCATGCAAGAGAGTGTAGCGCCAGCAATGTTCAGTTTTAAACTGCAGCTATCAGTAATCTAGGTAAAATGATCACCATGCCATCATGCTTATAAATAGTGAATTGATACATGCATGTTTCTAGTTTTTTGCTTTTGTTACAAAAAGCAAGAGCAATATTCATGAAGATATTATTTCGGTATTTTTAGAAAATGTTCTATAGTTAGATTTCAATCATATCTAACATATTCTGATTGATAGAATTTACTTAATTGCTATGCCAAGTATATATATGAAGATTAAATCCTTCAAAAATGTTAACAAACAGTTTTTCATGCCGTGAAAAAGTCTTGTTTGGTTTACAGTAATATCAAGCAATGCAGGGCTTTCCTTAAGTAATTTGAAATTATAAAATGAATTAAACTCACTGAATTATAGAAAACATGCAATTCCGTTGCTTGGAAGTGTATGCTATACTTAAAATCTATCAGTTTATGATCAAAACTGCAAGTTGAATTTTGCATCAAATTTGGAGATCTAATAGCTTTATGTTTATATGATAACAAATACATATCACAGAACGACGACTGTGAGGTTTCAAAATAATTATTTAAAATTTTCAAATAGTCATTGGAGTCAATGCTGCAGAGATAAGAAGTACATCAAAAGTTATAAATTGCTATTTTACTCACTTTGTTCCTTTCGGAGCATTGTTATCCACAAAGCTGCCTTCCTGGGCAGCTGAAGAGATCAAAACGACTTCAAACGTTCGGTGTTTGTCCAATTCGTCAGAAATGGCGTTGACTTCTGACAACATTGGCAGAATTTCCAACACTTGTTCTTGGGCTACTTGTTGCTCTGTTGGAAAAATTAAGATTTTTTTTATTGATGAAATGACACATAGCATCAAAATTAAATGAATAAATGGTTGGATAAACTCATCTTATCAAGGCAGAAGATATTCCCCACAGGCAAAGAACAGCCTTCATAGTTTTATTTTCAAGCGCAGTTTTTAAAAAGAGATATTGTGGCACCTTGGTAAATCACCAAACAATTTCTTCGAAATTATTTGGTAACAAAGTTCTAGTTCGGCTTCCTTGAGTTTGTCATCTTTATGATTTAAAGTCATTAGGTATGTAAGATAAGTTACTCAGTATTCAAAAATATTTAATAGGATTGATTGCAGTTATCTATCCTCAATTTTTTCAAAATATACTTTAAAGGTGATTTATTATGATCCTGAGAAACAGGAATAAGGCCATCTCGGTATTTTGAAATGACAATCTCAAGGCTGCAGTCGTTTCGCGCCCACATTAGCCTAGGGCCTTGGTCCCAAAAATTCTTTTTGTGTGATTGATACTTAATATATTCACATCTTTTGAGAAAATAAAAGATTTTGAAGCCAATGTCACTCACTCAAACCATTATAAAAAGTTATACCTACCCTTAGAGAGACCAGCTCCGGAGTCAGTAGCAAAACCCTTCGCCTGGGCAATCTCCTTCTGGGCGAAATCCCAGTTTATATCTTCAGGCAGCTTTCCCTTCTTGGGGTTCACGTAGACATACATGTGGTTTGAACCTGAAATTAATGCCATACATATATATATCATATGTCTAGCGGAAATACTCGCTGCTCATTGGCTGACAGCCGTGCAATATTCTACGATATTGCACGCTGTTATATTAAGTAAGAGTGTAAATTTAGGGCCGAAGGCCCAAGCTTGATTGGCGATTTTTCGCCCTACAAGCTTTTGGAATATTTTGATGGGATGGCCCTTCCTCGAGAGAGGGAGCTGTGGCAATCCAGGAAATGTTATGTCGGAGTGGAGTGGAGGTGGGTAAGGGTCAGGAGGGTGAGAAGGCCTGGGAAGGCATCCGTGTGTTGCCTGGGAGGATCTGGAAAAGATTACAATTGTTTAGTGGTCTTGTCAGCGTCGCAGGGTGGAAGATTGATTTTAACCTAGAAGAGGAAGAACGCCGGGGTGGATGTTTGAAACTACACGATTTATGGGAGAGTTTTTATGTTTGGTTTTGGGTTGGTGAATGATAGGAGTCTCCAGAGGATGGGCTTTAAAACCAACACCCTCCTTTGATACCTTTAAGTGGATGGTGTAGTGTTTGGTTTTGGGTTAGTGAATGATAGGAGTCTCCAGAGGATGAGCTTTAAAAGGCTTTTAAGCACCCTCCTTTGATACCTTTAAGTGGATGGTGTAGTGTTGTGTTTTGAGAAGATGGTGGTTTATGTTTTGACCCTGTGCTGGCAGAGTGATGTGCCAGTTATTACACCAGTGGTTTGACTACCGTACTGGGTTCGGAACGCGTCCATTTTTTGTACTGTGAGTGTAATAAGTATGAGGGTATAAAGTTGAGGGGATCTGAAAAGAAAAACATGTATATGATGAAACAGTAGGAGTAATTGCAATAATCACAGTGGCTTGAAGACCAGACTGTGTGTGTTTTTATGTTGGTGGTTGGTCAGATTTTGTATGTGATTAAGTTTGTTTATTGGAAGAGAGTTTATGTGTTTTCTTATGTTTTGACCTTGAGGGGCAGTAGGTGCACGTTACTACCACAGTGGTTCGACAACCGTACTGGGTGCCTAAGGCAGGTTATTCTTTTGTTGTTTTAGGTTGTAGGATAGTGGGAATGGGGATAGGAGACCGGGTATGGGAGAGCTCTAATAGCCTTATTAGCATTGTATAGATCTACTAGAAGAGGGGAGTCTTTGTAGCGGTCAAGAGCTTTCCTTTTGAGGGTGTCTATTCTCGAGGAGATGTGTTCGAGATTGGCCATTGTGTAGAGGGCTTGGTTGGTGGTACGGCGTTGGCCAGGAATGTAGAACTGCTTAAGCGCAATCCTTAGGGCCTTAGCTTCAGCTATGGCGAGATGGTTTTTGGCAGGTTCAGAGGCAGCTGCTGTAGCAACATAGCCTGTTTCTAAGATTGGCCTGATAAAAGTTTTATAGAGATGAAGGAGGGTAGGGATGTTAGTGCCCCAGTCGGTGCCTCTCAGGCAGCGGAGGAGATTTAGGCGGTTGACCGCAGTTTGTTTTTTAAGGATACAGTGATTAAGTAGGGAGAGGGAGGGGTTGATGAGGAGTCCAAGAATCTTGGCTTCTTTACATGGGAGAATGGGGGTGTCAAAGAGGGCGAAGGTTGGGGGTGATTTATTGAGATTGTTAGGAAATAATACTAGTTGTGATTTGGAGGCATTGATTTTGATGCGCCACTTGGAGCACCATTGTTCTAGTTGGTATAGGGATTTACGGAGATGACTTTGGATTTTTGTGTAGGGACGTTTACCACGGTTTACTGTCCAGAGAGCTAAGTCATCTGCATATTGGGAAATATGGACTGGACCGGTATTGGGGAACGGTATGTCATTGACATACATGTTGAAAAGAATTGGGCTTAGAACTGAGCCTTGGGGAGTACCTGCAGCAAGATGGACTTCATGTGAGATGGTGTCTTTTACTCTTACTTTAATGGTTCTATCATGGAGGAAGGAGGAGAGGATTCTAATAATTTTATCTGGGAGATCATAGGAGAGAAGTTTATATTTGAGACCGTTGTGCCATACGGAGTCGAAGGCTTTTTCTACATCTAAGAAAATGGCGGCACCTTTCCATCCGAAGTGGGTGGCAGTTTTCATATGATGGAATAGTCTGTAGATGTGCTCATTAGCTTCCATCTGGGGGAGGTAGGCCCTTTGCCATTTATTCATGTGGCCGTTAAGGGTGAGGTGATCTATTAGGGGGTTAGCTAGGGATTTTTCAAGGAGTTTACCTAGGCATCTTAGGAGACTAATGGGACGATAGTTACTGGGGATTTTGGTATCTTTGTTTGGTTTAGGAATCATTACGCCCAAGGCGTTCTTCCATGGTTTCGGAAAGTAGCCTATGCTGATGAGATAGTTAAAGAGCTCAGTGATGAATTTAACAGCAGGGTCTGGGAGGTGCTTGAGAACTGTGTAACCTATTTTGTCTTCACCAGGGGCAGAATTTTTACATTTGGATAGGGTGACTTTAAGAGTGCACCATGAAATTGGCATTGATAGGGGGTGGTCATTGACGACTTCGTCAGGATTGATGTTGAATTTTGGGACAAATAGATGCTTATTATTGTTTATTGTCCTGTCGACTTTACGTTTATGTTTTTCATCAAATATGGGACCTTGATGTGTGTTGTGGACTTTAGCTAAGTGATTAGCAAAGAGGTCTGCTGCCTCCTGTTGAGTACTTGTTTTTGTACCATCTACTTTAGTCAGGATAGGTGTGGTTTGGTGGCCTTTGCCACCACCTGTTAACCTTTTGAAAGCTTTCCAGAATTCTGAACCTTGTCTGTAATCTAAGTTTGCAGTAAGTGCGTGCCATTTTTGTTGTTTTTCTAGTTTGATGGCGTTTTTAACTCGGGTTGTGAGGCTTTTAAGTGTGGTTTTAAGTATAGGACAGAAGGGATTTTTTGCTAGTAGCCTGCGAACTTTACGTTTAAGTTTTATGACCTTGAGGGTGGCTTCCGAAATATTGAAAGCCTGGGGCTTGTAGGGTTTTTCTGGGCATGCTTTGTCGAAAGCATCTACGATGGCATTGTTGACTAATTCTATGTAAAGATCCATCTCGACTTCGTTTTGTATCTTCATACTTGGGAAGACGGATAGTCCTTCTAGTACTTCATTCTGGAAGAGGGGCCAGTCTGCTTTTTTAAGATTTCTAATAAGTTTAACTGGCTCTTGGGATTTTGTGCCTTCTTTAAAAGTGATGTGAAGAGGGAGATGATCGCTACCTATGTCTGATCCCACATAGCAGTCAGTTATATATGATGAGGCTGATTCATTTACAATGGCAAAGTCTAAGAATGAGGGGTGTATGTTTCTAAGAGTGCCTAAATGGTATCTTGTCGGTTGATCTAAATCATTGAGGACAAGAAGTTGGTTATTTGTTAGGCTCTGATAGAGCTGTCTACCGTGGATATTATGGTTGTAGGTAGGGGCAATGAGGGGATTATGGGCATTGTAGTCACCCATGAAAAGGCATTTATTATATTTTTGTAGAAAGTAAGAGAAGATAATGTTTTTAATGGAGTTTGATTCTGGCGGTATGTAGTGTGAAATGATAGCAATTTCTCCTATTAAGGGGAGTGTAACTAAGACTGCACAGCAGTAAAGGTGTAGGTTAAGAATGGAGGGGTGGATATCAATTGGGATTGCTGGGGTACCATTTTTGGCCATTATGGCTGTGCCACCTTGACCAGTGTTGTCACGATTGTCATGACGCACGAGGGTTGAGTACCCATCTATTCTAACACTAGGTTGGTTGGTTTTATACTTAGTTTCATTAATAAGGATTAGGTCAGGATTTGTTTCCTGAATATAGTGTTTTAAGGTAAATAATTTAGATTTTATGGAATTAATGTTGATATGAAAGAGACTGGCCATGTTTAGTTAATGAGTGCTGAGAATTGCTCTGGATGGATGACTGTCTTGAAGGCAGTCGAGACCTGTTTGCAGACAAGTTTGTTAATTTGTTCAGTGTCTACAACGTGTGTAACAGAGTATGCCAGAAGGACAGAGGTGATTGATGCTGCGCTGTTATATTGCACGCTCATTTTAACATGTAAGAGATTGGACGGACCTGAGAGGAAGCACCATATTTTGATGCTGCTGCAGCCACAAGCAAACAAAAATGTTGTGTTTGTTGGTTTTACTAAAAAAGGAACTGCACAGCAACGGAGGCAGATAGAAAGATGGGGATGGTGGCAAAAGATGCGCATATTTACGGGCCAGGCGGATATCAACTTTTTGTGTTGGTTATTTTATTTATGGCATCGGAATAGAGCATTATGTGGCCGAAAAACGGCTTTTTTGCCGATTTTTCAGTGACTTTGTTGTGTTTAGAGGTCTAAAGTCTGCTATAAAGTTTCAGATAAAAATCTGAAAAAATTCCATCATCAAGTATATCATTTGTGGATTCCAATAGTGTGACAAAAAAATTGTGAGTGAAATAGTTGTTGATTTTTGATGAGATACATTTTAAACACATGGGTCAAAAGAAACACAAAAAAGAGTTTGGACAAGGAATTCCAGCCCTTTTCTCTGCATTTGACACAAAAAACCATATGATATAACAGTTATTGCACATCACCTCGTGCAATATCAGTTTTTATGGCACCTCGGTGACTAATATTGCACTCGGGCTGCGCCCTCGTGCAATATTAGTCACCTCGGTGCCATAAAAACTGATATTGCACTCGGTGCTGTGCGATAACTGTATAATATTTATCACCTGGTTGGCTGTGAATATCACTGTTTACAGTCAAAATATCAGGGCCTATGATATTGTAAAAAATACCACCCTTCAAGGGCGATATTTTTTAACAATGGTTATGACATCACCAGCATTTTGGCTGCCTGATGACATCACAAACCAAACACAGGCCAAAACAATAGGATTGTGACGTCATATCCATTGTTGCTCCATGGTGACGTCACATTTTTGTAATGGCAGAAAATAGTCTCTCTTTATAACTCAAAATTTAAGGTAAAACCAGATGATAAAAACAAAACAACCACGCGTCAGGGCACTTCGTACAATATCACGAGCTGTTGTGTGAATTAATATCACTCTCGCCCTTCGGGCTCGAGTGATATTAATTCACACAACAGCTCGTGATATTGTTACTCAGTGACCCTGACTAGGGTTGTTTTGTTATAATATCACTCTCGCCCTGCGGGCTCGAGTGATATTAATTCACACAACAGCTCGTGATATTGTTACTCAGTGACCCTGACTTGGGTTGTTTTGTTATAATATCCATCACAAAGACAATCAGATGACATCATCATATTGTTATGTTGCCATGACGTCACCACCCACCAGTGCAGTTGTACTCATTGTGACGTCACCACATTGACCAGCTCTGGGATTTCATGAGAAGCATTATGCAGTATTGCATAGCTCCACTTCTATTAGGAGCAGCATTTATTTACTGACATCAAAATTTAGCAAATTTAATTTTCATCAACATGCAATAGGTCCTGACACAATCACATTATCATATCTGGAAGCTGTCTGCCATGGAAATACATATTGTCAATGAAAAAGTTTCACCACACAGCATTGCTTAGCTTGTTATCAGATTTAGAAAATCATCTTGACCATTGTCAAAGGATATAAATATTATACAGTGACCTTGCTTTATGGGATATGGAATATATTCACCCTCGGACTCCCATATCCCACTCGGGCTTCGCCCTCGTGGGATATGGGAGTCCTCGGGTGAATATATTCCATATCCCATAGCAAGGTCACAGTATAACATATAATATCCCTGCCGGGTATCCCTGCCGGGTATAAGATACAAAAATCTTAGGTGACATGCTCACACCTGCAACAGCTAAAAACTCCTCCCCTAGCGATGCCACTCACCTAAACTATCCACCTATCCTTATTGATCTATCCTGTCCTTCTGATAACAGCAAATAACAGTGAAACAGCTCCCTTATTTACATTTTCTGCCTCTACTGTTTTTCCCCACCAGGGGCGCATGAATCTCCATCGTAGTTCACTGCCTGCTCACGCCAGAGGCTGGCGCCACCGTCTCTCTTCCCGCCAAAACCATCCACACACTCCAGTGTCAGCTGCTTCCCATGCCTGCACACTGGCTGACCCACTTCTACTCATCGTAACTCCCTCATCTTACCCAAGCCCTAAACGTATGTACATGTCTCAACTATTATCCAAGCTCCTACACGCTATCTCTCAAGTCTAATCTGCATAGCAGAATCCAATCTCCAATGCATTTTTCACTTTGCCCAGGTTCATGTTCAAGCACAATCTCACAGCAGAGGACTCAGTGCACACGACTGCTGTGTAGGATTTGGCAATGTGCCAAAATATCACTTACTCTTTTTCATCACCAATACTTCCTGACATCCATTCACATCTTTTCCCTGCTCACGTATTTCTCTACCATTTCAATCAAAGCACATGCTTTCAGACAAACTGCACATTTTCATCATTTCCCTGTCAATATTTCCAGTGCCATCACTGGCAATCTACCTCTTCATTTTCACATAGTGGGGGGTCGGGAGGGGGGTGGCACTCCATTCTCCCTAAAAATGTCCCTCAATGGGTATATCTAGTATATATATATATTAGCAATGGAAAATTGCAAGAAATATCATTTCCAATTTGATTATCTGCAGTGAAAGAATACTGAAGAATATATTTAAAAAAACTCCATTAATTACCAAACAGAATCCTATCCGTGTGTTCCAGTACCCTTGGCCCTGTTAACGGTTGTCCATTTACTTTAGTTTTAGATCCAGCACTTTGTGATCCAGGCTTGAGAGTTATTTCTCCCTTCTTATTAATGATTATTGCATGGTCTTTCGTAATGGAGAGACCGCTCAGAGGAATTTTTGGAGTAGATGCAGCGTCTTTGCGGCCGATAGTAGTTTCTCCCTTGTCCAAGAAAAGAGCGACGACCCCAGAGAGCATCGGATCCTCGTTAAGATTCAGTAAGTGAGGATCTTTTGTCTTTCTGTCCGAGTTGTCCGGGCCTGAGGTTTCTGCCCTCGCTGCTTGCAACTAAAATGTCGAAAATTGCAAAAATGTTAATAGTCTAAAAATTTGACGAGAATGGAATTAAATTCGATATCGATCAGATTTGAATTAAAATTTAGAAAGCTTTTAAGCACCACAGAAGATAGTAAATTATCCAAAAGGCATGATTTCATTGCTGTTAAACTGCTTATATTAAGTCAGTGGGCATTCAAACTTTCAAAGTTTAGGCGGCTCCTAATAATCATCTCCTGTGCACCCTCAGGGGGGTCACCATTTAATCTCAAGGGGAAGGTAGCTTGGAGTTGTTTTATTTATAAATAATTTCTAGCACATTTTTGGTGAAAAAAAAAACACTTTTTTTTTGGTCAGTCTTGAAATAAAAAATGTCTGGTCGGGGTATTTCTTAACAAGGTGAACATTGCTTGGTTTTACAATAAGTTGATTGGCAGTGCATGACTGCATGTGCAAAATACTCAAAGTATGTGTTTGTTGTTTAACGCAAGTTGAAATTCACATAGAATCAGCGTATCTATAGCTAAAAATAACGTGCAAGCACTTTAAGCAGCACAGCCTGCACAGGTATGCCAGTCACGGAGATACAAAGGAGAAGAAGAAGAAGAAGGCATGGTTGACCTTTGACCCGTGGAAGCCAGTCCATTTAGTTTCTATATTAAATTTTTCCTTTACAGAAGGGCACCAAAAGTGACTGGTCGAAAGTTAAAAACCTACAGACAATGTACAGAAAATTTGAACAAGATTGGTGAAAGAGAGCGACCACCAGAGTGCTAACAAGATTTGCATAAAATTCTTGGGGTAAGAGCAGCTGTGCTGCTAAAAATGGTTTTATTTAAAACTAAAACATCATATATAATAGCACTGACCTTCTCCTCCCAGGACTGGTTGTTCTGATCCATTGCGTCTTGATTTGCCTTGAGTTGTGCTCGGATCTGCTCTTCCATTTCTTTCTTCATTTTCTCAATATCTGGAAGACGAATCAATCAAAAAATATTTCTAATATCTTTTGAAGCACATGCTGGTGAAAGGTAGGGACCAAATCATGGACTTATGCCAATAAGTAGACCTGATATTGTGTATAATCAGCCAGCTAATTATTTTATGTATAGTATAACTGTTTTCCCAACTGGAATATATTTATTTTACCTTCTGGAGACATGCCCGTTGTGACTTGCACTGTTCCTCCTGCTTCCATCTGCTTTTTCAGTTTCTCATTTTCTTCCTGAAATTATAATTTATCAGAGATTTTTTATATTATACTGATAAACAGTGGCATTTCTATCAAAAGATCATTTTCTCATTATGCCCACAAAAAGTAGTCTTATATTCTTACATTCCGTTCCAACTAAATGACCAAAATAAAAACATTAATATCACTATTCACAAAAACCAGTTTAAAAGTAGCGGCAAAAGTTATGTTTCTTGAAAACACAGTCATTTCCTAATAAATTCTACAGGAATCTACCTTCAATTCTCGGATCATCTTGTCCATGGGGTTCTCGTTGACGGTCGCTTTGTTCTTGATTTTCTTTGCTCGGTCAGCGTACCTCAGCGTCGACAAAGTTTCATCGTAATTGATGTCAGCAGGGGACAATGCTGCTATCATGATTGTTTTGCTGAAGGACAAAGAATTGCGGTGTTTTAAATACTATCATCATCTTCATGGGCGATTGAGCGACATGAAATGGTCCTAATTTGGTAAGTTCAGAAACATTCCACTTGGGCCCACGAATGGCGAAATGACCTCACTAATACCCTGGAAATATATACTTGTTCATACGTTTTATAATCAATGTAATAATTAATATAATCAAACCTATTTGATGTATGTCAAATCATTGTCCTGACTAAATCTATAAATCTATTAAATAACTAACATGGCAGGGCTGTATTGACATTGGGGCTAAAGCGGCCCAAAGAGTGACAAAAAAAAATTAATATCAAATGCAATTAATGATTACGAAGAACAAGAACATATTAGAGAAGACATTTTCTGAATAGTAAAAATTTTATACATCAGGCCACTCATAATTAATTCTTAGCTTCGCCGATCCGCCGACGCAACAGATTTTCTGCCGACGGAAAAAAAATAGAAAAAAAAAATTTCTTTTTGACATTATACTTTTTTTTTTCACCTTTCTCTTTTTTGTCCTACTGACCGACCCTGGAAAAAGCATCTTGAGAGGATCCGAGAAGCTAAAGATCAATTATGTGTGGCCTAATGGGGCCCAAAGAGTGACCAGAAAAAATTAATTTCAAATGCAATTTATGATTACGAAGAACCATTATTAGAGAAGACATTTTCTGAATAGTAAAAATTTTATACATATTAAAAGAGCACAGGGTAGACTTTCAGAAATAATTTATACCTGTTTCCACCGAGGGCATTCTGCAGCAGTTTAGTGAGCACTGAATCTCTGTATGGCACCATGACCTTCTTCTTGCCAGTAGAAACATCCGCCAAAGCAGAGATGACATTTCCCAGGGCCGAAAGAGACTTGTTGATATTGGCACCTGAAATGAGAAATATAAGGAGATCAAGCTTAAAAATTTTTGTTAAGATTACAGTTTTAGCTTCTCCATCGAACTTCAAAGCCGATGATTTGATTCACGTTAATTTAAAACCCGTCAAAAAATTTGCTGTAACATGAGGTTTAAACAGTAAAATACTTTTCAGATCTTTTTCTAAGGTGGGTGGGTGGAAGAAAAAAAAAACGGTAATCTCTGTTTTTCTTATGTCAATTGACCAAAAATGTGGCTAAACAAACTCAATTTTTTTCCGTAGGCAGAAAATTTGTTGAGTCGGTTGATCCAGAGAAGCTAAAAATTTTAAAATAACTCTGGGCCTCAGGCCTTAAATGGATACAAACCTTCTTTCAACCTGTCCCCAGTGGCTCCAGTACTATCAGCCCTCTCGGAACCAGCCAAATCCACCAGGTTGATGACACTACTCTTTTTGCTTTCCTTTCCGGAGTCATTTTTGATGATCTGGTCGAAAGTTATTGTGACGACAGTGTGAGCTCTGCTGCTCGTGGCGTTCATCTGGGTAGATGCCACTGTTCTGTTTGCAGTACCTGAAGAAATGATTAACAGGGATAAAATATTTGTTCGGGAGTATTTGTACTATCGAAGAATGGTCATGAAATAAAGTGATTACACACCAGTTTTTTTTTCAACCTGAGGCCTACACCAATTTTCTGTCATGATTGTCAGAAGAGTGATGGCCTAACGACATCAGATTTTTTCAAAGGATAAAGCTTTTTTATAAAACATTTTCGGTATTTTCTTATTATTTCTTTGTTATCTCATCCACGCTTCGCAGAACTTCGGCCAAAAAGTAGTGCAGAAGCCTGTCTTTTTTTCTTCAGTTTTCGATAGCTACTGACCCAAATCGAAATAAGAAGTTATGAAAGCATCAATGAAACCGAAGGAGGTTTTTTTTTTACCTTACAGACAATTCATAACAATTATTGTAGAGACAGAGCCTGAATGTGACATCAGAAACTATTACATCACTTTTTCCAATAGAATAACACGTCCTAGAAAAAAAATCACATTCAGTCTCAGTGTCTACAATTATGAAATCATCTGTAAGCCTGTTCATTTTGATTGATCGATTAATCTTCACTAACCCTGTTCCATTCTTTTCTCTATCTCAGCGTAACTCCCGACCGGCACTTTCTTCAATCCTTCAACGTAGAACATTCCCAATTTAGGATTTTGTCTCACAGCCAAGCCTCCCTTTGGATTGTCTTTGGACAGGAGATCTCTCACTGCTTCATTGTAGATCTCCAACATGGAGAAGGTGATTTCGTATCGCTGAAAAAAAAGTCAGAAAGAAAACTTTTTAATTTATTGGCATCTTTAACTTGAAGTATAATGATCAGTCTTAGATCAGACGAGTAACTTGTCTTTATTTCGAATCACTTAGCCTTTTAAAAGTAACTATTATAAAATGGAATTTTGTAAAGATTTTGGCGTATTTCGGATTAGTTAGTTGTAATCGAAGTTAAAAATTTTTCAAAACTAATCCACTGCAGTGGGATTCCGTGTATTTGTTTTTGTTAATTTGATTTTATCTTAACAACAGTGATATGGTTATTGCATACTTTTAAAAAGAGCAATAATTAATATGTTTTAAAATTATGTCGTACATAAACAATTACAGACAAAACTAGACATGTCATAATCGCATAGCGATGAATGATGCACTGCGCTATACTGAGTTTGCAACATGACGCATCCCTTCGTATATCAGAATGATATTCACTAATAAATGTTTATATAAGCTTCTAAATATCTGTAAGACATATTCTATCAAAATATGCCTAGGATGCTAAATATTAAACTTTATATATTTTATACAGGATGCAATAGTCTTGAGACAAAATTGGGCTTTCAGGCACCAGGTCTCCTAAAAAGCACTCCCACAGTTGCCCAAAGGCACACTTTAACATGGAAGACTTAGACTTGGGTGTGCCATTTAGGTTACAGTGTATCTTTCCTGGTTTTCGTTGTGCAAAACCATAGGGCATTTTGGATTTTTTTCTTAAATTTGCCAGAAAATAAAACGGAAAAATGTTGTAGTCTCCACATGATCTCCACTACCATTATTGCCAGTACACTAGCTTAAATGTATGGAAATCTCATAAGAAATGGAGCCATTTTCACAGGTCCTTGTTTATGGGTAACCATGCTGAGCAGTATTACAAAATGTGATGAGATAATTCTATAATCAAAGTATTCCCTTCCTTCATTTCTATGTTAGCCATGCACCTTTTTTCAAGTACCCATTTTTGTCTGACCAGTGCATTTTATTTAACTGAAGAACCTGGTTGACCTGGTGCATTCACTGTACCCCATGCAACCGATTAACCAGGTGCATTGTGCAGCAGACTGCAGGCCTAGCATATATATATATATAGAAGCATGCTCAATGTGCTGAGTAGTGAACAGTTGTGAAATGTCGGAGGCACAACAGTTGGAATATGACACAATTAACCCCCTAACACAAGTCTAAACATGTGGGGGAAAAACTTCATGATAGATACAGAACATACATGTGAAGGAGAACGTTAAAAGTTATGTCAAAGAACCAGGAGCTGACACATAAAATTTGCAGCAAATGTTAGTTGACGAATCTGGAAGGCTATGAAAACAAGGGCACTGCTATAGCCACCTGGCGGTGGGCTAGCGCAGTGCAATAATTGTATCAAATTCTAAACTAAAGCAGTGAGGAAGGTTAATACTGTCATCCATCCAGATTCAAACATTCAAAATTAATTAATGCTAAAACTTACATTTGTTCCACCATCGGATTTGGCTTTGTCGATGGCTTTGAACAGTTCATCACAAGTAATTGGCACTATGCCCCTGAAATAGGAAATAAAGTTGATAAAGTGATAACTTTTCACTAAAAGCTACAACCTTATTTAAATTTAAGAATTTTGACCACACTTTTTCAGCTCTACTTTTGTGGCAGTTGCCATAGTTTTTCAGAATAAAGAGGCACGAAAATCAACAGAATCTACAAGGAGCCTTGACCATCTTAAAGAACTATTCCGATCCGGACACCTTATAAATCAACAGATTATATACCGTACTTGAGGGTATTATCAGCACCTTAAGAGAAAGTAGGTCATGGAAGTACCAAAACCAGGTCAAATGCCACTATACAAGTATTCTGGGACCAAAATAATCATTTTGCAAAATCCCATCTGGCAACAGTCCCAGTCAGTCTAGTTCCAGTATCGGTGGGGACCTAAATGTAGATGCAGTCATTGGAGGGTATTATCAGCATATTGAGGGTATTATCAGCACATGGATGGTATTTCGAACAGTTTGGTGCTTAGTAGCATTGTTAAAAGTGCTAGATAGTGCAGCCAATGGACCCGTTGTGGGAAGAATCATTTTCTCACCAGGTTGGGCGCCCTGTCACCCATTCCTTGTCACAGCACAACTCAGGCCATAGGTCTGATTGTGCTGCTAATAAGACAGAAATGTGGAATTAATTCAAGTAAAATTGAATATACGGTGTAATGTACTTGTGAGAATCTAATGCAGTTGTAAGGTGTAGATACCAAAATGCTCATACCAATCCAATGCATTTGCCATATATACTCAAATAAAGGACCCCCCTTGAATAGAGGCCCCCCTCGAACAGAGGCCCATCGTAGGTGCTGATAATACCCTCCATTCTACTTTTACGGGTTACATTTTCAACCCAGGCCCGTAGCCAGGGGGGGTGTGTAGGGTGTGTACACACCCCCCCAGAGCCCAACCTCCCCCTTGAATCCACAATGATCTTACGCGTTTTTGCGAGAATCCGCGAAGGTCGATTCACGCGGTTGCAATGCTTTTTGATTGGACTTATTTCCGAACAAAAATAAATGTATGCATTGCTCAAGAAACACAGCAGCTGTTTGAGTGACCATTCAGAATTTCTTTAAATAGGCCTAGGTTGTATTATTTTTGAAAGAGGGGGTATACGAATATTCTTCTTCGATTTTCAAGAGGTTTTATTTTTTTTTTGCCAAGAAAAAGGATTACACGATGTGACTCATCCATATATGGGAGGTCTTTTTATGTGGATGGGCACTGGAAAACTGCAGTAGGCAGCAGTATTGAGAAGATGCACCCCCCTCCCTATGGGGTAACGCTAAGATAAGAACATTTAATTAGAGGCAGTGAGGGGGAAAGACAGGGAAATTGGGGGAAATGAGGAGGTTATGAGGGGGAAACGGGACCAAGAGTGGGGAACGGGGAAGAGGGGGGTAAATGGAGGGAAGCAGGGGCAAGAGGGGGTAGAAGGAGGAAGAGGGGGCAAAATGGGGGCTAAATGGTGGATAACAGATATCGCGGGAATAAGAGAAGGGAGCAGGGGGTGTATAACGGTAAAGGTAAAGGTAGACGTTATTTAACGTGGGCAACCAGGCTAAGTCAGAGACTTATTTACAGCTGGGCCCACAGCACCTCCAATTAATGTCTGATGCGAACGACAATGCCGTGGAATGACATGATGGCCAGCCTGGGGATTGAACCCGGGTCCCTTGCTTGTGAGGCTAGTGCTCTACTGACTGAGCTAACTGGGCTGCCATGAGGCCTCCCCTCACAAAGAAACCCCGAATGATCTTGAGAGACAGAACACGCACAAACATGCAAAGTTGTATTGCTGTTTAACATATTAAGGTCCATGTGGCTCAGGCTCTACTCTAAACTGGGTTGAGGCAGAAAGGGATAATGCAGGGAGGGGAGAGTCAGAGATAGCTAGAATGAGAGTAACTGGAGAGTTAGGAGGATAACATACAGGAGGGAATGGCTAGGGAAGAGATGCATGGAAAGGGAGAAACCCAGAGAGACAGAAAGGAAGAGTGGAAGGAGGCATAAGCAAGGGAGGAGGCAGTGAGGGATGTCTAGAGAGGAAAGTGACTGAAGGAGGAGGAGGCACACAGGGAGGAGAGAATCATTGTGCCCCCTGCTAAAATATTCCTATTTACAGGCCTGATTTTAAAACACTCTTTTGTTTTTGGAGTTTTGTTTCCCCTTTTCTTCGCTTTCCCTTTTAAGAAATTGGCGGAAATTCTAGTAGATATGGAGCAGTGCAAACACACCCTTCACACCCCCTGGCCATAATGTTATTTTGGAATTTCACAGTTCTAGTCTCCTCCCAAATAGCTCTTTCCTCCTCCTTAGCTCTTGCTTCCTGTGTCTCTGCACCCCTCCTCCATCTCTTGGGCCTCTCTCATTACTCTCTCGCTGCCTCCTATCCTAATGCGGCCACATCTGGTCTTCCCATCTGTCTCCTCCTGTCCTTTCTTCTTCCTCAACAGCTTTTCTCTCCACAACAATTCTTCTCTCCTCCCTGTCTGCCCTCTCCCTGACATATGCCTGCTCCATCTATTACTCCACTCTCTCTGTATTCTGCCTTTCTGTCTACTTCGTAGTTCTTTGGGCTCCTAATAAATTAGTAATAATAGCTCCCTCACTGGTTCCTCGCTAGCTTATGTCTCCTAACTCTCTACCTACAGCATCTCTCTGCTTTCCACCTCCTCCGTTACATTTCTGTATTTTTATATTCAGAAGCAATGCTCAGACCAAGTTAACTCCTCCCTAGTTTTTGCTTCCTCCTGTTAGCTCAAGCCTTCTCTGGTTTATTCATCTTCCTCCTTCCCTCATCATCTATATTTCTCTGACTTGCACCTCTCTACATTCTCCATTACTACATTTCCGGAATCAGAACCAATGTTTGGACTACTTCTGTATACAAGCTCTTGTGGCTGTCTTGCCTCCTCCTGATAGCTTTAGCCTTCTTAAGTATCAATCCTCCCCCTCTTTAGTCCTCCAATCTGTCTGACTCATACTCTCCCTTTCTTCTTCCGCTGAGCAATAGCTACTCCCTTTTCCCCAGCTCTTGTCACCTCCATCTCTTGCACCTCCTTTTCTACCCTCACCCCATATGTTTTTTGTCCCCTTCATCTCTTTCTCCTCCCTAGGTCTTGCCCTCTCCATCCCTGCCTCTAAATTATCTTCCTCTACCCTCTCTGCATTCTCCCTCTCTACCTCCCGCCTAATAACTGATGTATGCACCCTGCCCTGCCTCTTTAGTATGGCTTTGGCCTCAGCATCCCTCTATAGAATCTCCTGTCTCCTTCCTCTCCTGTGTTTTTCCTCCCATGACCCCCTCTTACAGTACCCTCACTGCTCCCACCATAGCATGAGTCAATGCCTCTCCAATTTCGCTGCAAATAACTCCATATATGTCTATGTGTTTTCGCAAAAGCTAAATGATACTAAATTCAATTCTCCAAAAGTGGTTCATGATGTTAAAATTATAACTTGCTTTTAGTGAAAACAAGGACTTTTGAAGCATGTACATAGTAACCTTTTAAATGTCTTGTAAATTTTGACCTTTTTTATCAGGTCAAAATGGATGATTTTCTCAAATCGCAGAGAAATTTCATTACAATATGTTAAAAGCCCTCTGATTTGAAAGATTATTTGCTCAAAACACTTGGTATTTACATCCTTGCATTAAATTTCTCATCAATTTGAGCAAATCATCAGTACGAGGGGTTTTCAAAAAGTTCTGTCCAACTTGCCATAACTTTTGCAATATTTAATACAGAAACATGATATTTGGGTCAGATAATATTGAAGTAATTTGCAAATGATCCTGAAAAAATCAGATCATAAAAACAAAAATATATGGTTAATTTGTTGCCATGGAAACCAAAAGTCATGAAATGCGGCCCAGGGCACCTTTAGAGACACAGATTCATTATAACTTGTCAAAAAATTGAATTTTTACCAGGGTTGCAGGACAAGAAACTTATCAAAAATGATCTCTAGCATTTCACAAATTCTTGTAAGAATAATCTTGACATTGAGTACATTTCCTATAACCTTATATCCCTTAAAAAGTCAATGCCTCACAGTCCTTATATTAAGATCATCACAGTTGGTATTTCGCAGACTTTTTGTTCTTTATTATGGATTTTCCATTAGTTTTGTCCTACCTGTCATAACTTCTGCTAGATTTTAAACAGAAAAATGATATTTGGGTCAGTTGATATTGAGATAATTTGCAAATGATCCCCAAAAAATCAGATTATGGAGGCAAAAATAAATTGTTGATTTGTTGCTATGGAAACCAAAAGTCATGAAATGCGACAGAGAGCTTGTTAACAGACACATACTAAACATATCGTGTAAAATATGTAATTATTACAAGAGATATAGAACAGAATTTTTTCAAAACATTCATAGTCATTATCCAAACTCCAAAAATAATGACTGGGACCTTATAAATACGTTTTCTCATACTTTCTATCCATCTCTAAGAATGATATGATACCTCAGTCTTCATGTTAAGGTCAGTTTTGGCATTTACCAGTCTTCTTTTCTTAGGTTTTCCAATGTGTCTTCTCTTCATTCAGAAAAAGTTTGTACAATATTTATTTGGTTCTGTCACTCATACTGTCTTCCTTGTATGTATGATAAAAGGTTCATACTCTCTCAGCTAGTTTTATCCAATTAAAATGAAAAAATGTAACAGGTATATATGTCATCCATATCCAAAATATATCTCGTAAAAAAACTGAGAAACTACATGAGTGATGGTAAAGTAACTGAGATGTAACAAAAATACCAGTTTCCATTGTTAATAATGATTTTATAATTAACTGATTATATTTCATGAAAAAAATTATGAATATACTTCATTCGATATGTCAGACACAGATAATGCAAGCAAGTGTTCATTTCATTTTACGTGAGCACTACAAAGTCTGGGCCGCATTTCATGACTTCTGGTTTCTATGGCAACAGATTAGGCACTTATTTTTAATTTTACGATCTGATTTTTTGGGAGTTATTTTAAGATTACGTCAATATTATCTGGCCCAAATATCATTTTTCTACATCTAATCTAGCAAAAGTTATGACTAGTTGAACAGAACTTATGGAAAACCCCTCGTATAGACCAGGCTGTAAGAAAAGGTCATAATTCCCAAAGACTGCGTTCTTTGGCATTTAAGATGTTACCCTATTGAGTTTTTTGGGAATTTTTCCATCAAATTTAATTCTCTGGAATGCTCAGAATGTGTTTCAGAATGTCTAAAATCTGTTGGCTTCTGGGGCCTTGAGCGGCCCCCAGACCCCCGCCGCAAAGTTTCAGCCCTACGGGCCTCACTTCCCCCTCGATTGATTTCCACACACCCCCCCATAAAAAATCCTGGCTACGGGCCTGCAACCCCCATCCCCAATTTGGACAGTGCAATGTGTAACGACTCAAAAATGGGCCTAATGCCTTGACAAGGATAGGAGATAATGTTTGGGGCCCATTTCCAGAGCCCTACTTCCTGTTTCAGCTGATTGGGACGGTCAACACAACATAACGTCCTTTTATCTCGGGAGTTAAAAATGACGTTTTAAAAAGTGAGGTGTGTTCTTGTGCAGAAACATGTGATTTGAGGCCAGTTAGGCCCTTAGTCAGGTTGTAATGACAACCAAAATCCTGTAAGAATTGCCTCATGAACATTAATGGGTTTTGGCATCAAGACATGTGTGCTTGACTAAGTTGTAAACAAGCAAAAACTTCCAGAGGTGCTGATAATACCCCCCTGCTGATAATGCCCTCAATTACGGTACTGGATTAACTCATTAAATAGCAATGATAGCACTTTTTGAATAAAGATTATAAATTAATTTTTCTTTGCGTAGATATCTTCCTTCAGGTCCCTCATTGACAAAACAAGTGGCAAAAGTGACCTTTTTTGTGCAGGTTTGTCTCCATATGGGGATGTCTACCAAAAAGCTAGAGTCCAAATTTGGCCAAAAATGGACAAAAAGTGATCCAGCTCTGTACTGCCTTAATATGAGACATATCACTGAAATAAAGGTATACGAATTTTCTCCTAGTAGTTTGCAATCAAACCCAGTCTTTTTTTAGTCTATTATGTTAATATAACTCGAGATATAAAATTTTAAAGTTCAGAAATTGAGGTTGAAAATTGACAAAATTCACAGCAGGAATTACAATTCACTTTCAAAAGCATCCAATCATGATACTTAAACCCATTTAGCATGTTTAGACCCTTGAGTGCCCATTTTCAATGATTTAGTATACTGCAAGGTCAGTGGCATATTTTATTATGGGGGGTCGGGGGTGTGTAAATGCATTGATCCAATGGCAACATGCACCAACGTTCACTCACTAAAAGTGGATTTTCTCCTCTCTACCACCACCTATCTTCACAAACTAAACGGCAAAATGTTCCCAAGAATATTCTCTAAATCCATGTGCTACAATGAAGGTGGTATAGAGCGGTTTTGGGCCAAAATAGGTAAAACGAAACATTCAAATCGATCTTCAACAAACAAAATAAATGTCTACCGTGACTAAAGTGTGTTATACCACGGCCTAACAACCTCAGCTATCCATTCCATATCTTTCCTGGACAAATTATGAGGTTTTTCTGTGAAAAAACAGCCGTGATTTGACTTCAGTTTTTCCAAGATTGCAGGATCAACTTTTGGGCAGGCTGAGAGAAAAACGACGACAGCGCACCTAGTGGGTTCTAGCATTGCTACATTAAAGTACCATGGGATATCCTTAAGTATTTGTTTTGAAGCTCTAATGCAATCTGATTCCTTGATAAAATCTGATGATGGAATAATTGAACACACATCCATTTAAAGGCTTGTGTAGACCTCAAGAGGTAAAAATTAATAACTAGGAAAGTTTTATAGTTACCTGTTGACACCATATCCCACCATTGAGTAAGATTTTCCTGATCCCGTTTGACCATACGCGAAGAGAGAACAGTTATAACCTGCAATTACAAAAATAGCATGCAATGCATGCGCCGTGTCCTCCAAGGAGGACCGAAAGCCCTTCCCAGCATGCACCGCGGCGCTGATCTCCAAGATGGCAGAAGATCACAACAAAAAGATGTCCACACCAAGAGGCTGGTACGTGGGTTTAATGACTTTGTTTAACTTTTTCTTCCTGACAAATGTTTTTGTGAATGCCTGTAGATTATTTCGCCTCTCCAATGGGGGCCACAGAGTGTGTGTGTGAAGTTTTATACCTTCACAAAGCGTGACGTTTTTGAAAAATCGCCGAAACATGCTGTCTAAGATCATGGAGATCACGGGGTTTTTTCTGGAGATCACGAAAAAAAACCTGAAATTATTCAATTTAAGAAGTGTGACTATCATAATCAAGAAAAAAACTGCGTGATCTCCTGGATTTTGTTGCCCAAACCAGACCTCAAAGTTGAGGCATTTTGAGGTTTTGTCAGATTTGACAGTTGTCAAGATTATTTTGACAGCTTGACCATGTTGACTGACATCCTGTATCAAATTTGTCAAATAACATTGTATTTTGGTACAGAAAGGATTTTAACGTGTATAGTCAGTTAGTATGTTTATAATTTTACCAATTTCAACATTAAAAGGGCCAGTATTTACATTGTAGCGAAATTGACACTGTCACTAGCTGGCAGGTAGGCCTCTAAAATGTGACAGGGAATGTCTTGATGGGGGAGAGGGAGGGGATGTGATGGGGAGATCTTGGCAAAAAAACTTGAAATTATGAAAATTAAGTAGTTTGGCTATCATAATCTGCAAAGAAAATTCATGATCTCCTGTTTTATTGCCCCAATCCAGGTTGTCATTTCAAGTTTGTTCTACAAAAAATGACTGAATTCTATAAAATATGATGGGGGGGGGGCTGTTGTGGGGAGATCTTGGCAAAAAAACTTGAAAAATTTTGTGAAAATTAAGAAGTTCAGCTATCATTATCTGCAAAAAAAAATCATGATCTCCTATTTTGTCACCCCAATCCAGGTTGTCATTTCAAGTTACTTCCCCGAAATCTACTGAATTCTATAAAATATGATGCACATTGTTGTTTGGAGATCCCGGTAAAGAACTTGTAGTTGTGAGTTAAGCCAATCTTACTCTACAAAAAAAAAAATCATGATCTCCAGTATTCTTCACTATTTTATTTTCCCCAACCCAGGTTGTCATCTATTTCTGCTATCAAAATCTGTCTAATTCTATTAAATATGTCAGAGAATGTGGGGGCTGGGGGTGTTGTGGAGAGATCTTGGCAAAAACTTGAAGTTGTGAAAATTTAGGAATTAAGCTATCTTATTCTGCAAAAAAAAAAAAAAAATACATGATCTCCAGTATTCTTCACTTTTTATTCGCCTCAACCCAGGTTGTCAATTTTTAGTTTCTCGGCTGGCCCAGGGCTGGCATGTCAAACTGTCGTAGGTGCCCTTTTGGCTTTGTATCATGAACTTAAGGTTTAAGCCAAGAGCCCCACACATACATGTGTATTTGCACTCGGGATCTGTTAAAATTTAAATTTAAGCCTTGTTTTATTAATCCTATAACAAATTATTGACACGTTTCCGTGAAAATCTGTGAATAAAAAAAAAGAAATTGTTTCTCAGTTTTCTGAATAGTTTCTGAAATAAGATGCTGGATTTCCTGTTTGATATTCCAGCAGATGCATTCACAACTTTGATATATGGTGATTATAGATACAGGTCTTTAAATATAAACTTTTTTTCAACATTTCAGCTACTTTGTGAAAGAAGCAGAAAGATCTTTGCTGCTGCTATGTAAAGAAGCCAGAATGACTTAAGCTGACATAAACAATGAGGATGAAGACAAAGTGTCAAGTTAATGTCCAGTTACTGCCAGGTGAAGATGGTTCAAGAAAAGAGTCATCAATTATCTGAATGTCGGGATTAAGGTATGATATAAGGGTCATTTTCGCGAAAATGCGCAATTTGATGTCCTGCAATCGTGTGTGTCTGCCTCTGTAGGACTGAAATTGATTTTTGGTCAAATATTTAGAATAATAATTTTTCTAGAAGAAAACAAAAATTTACGTGGGTGCGGCCATGCTGGACATTCTATATCACCCATTAAGTAGTCCAAATGTCCTTACTGTGGCATGTCCGCAACTCAACATTTTAATTTCAAACTTGTGCAAATTGAAAATTACGCATAAAATGTGACATGCAAAGTGTATATCTTCCAGACATAAAAAATTGGCAATGTCTTTACCGTTACTGCGCGTTTTCATGAAAATGATCCATAACTGGATGTCATGTTGTATAGCGATTTGCAATTTTGGTTATGAAAGCAAGTCATGATAATAGACATTGACTGAAATGCAGTACTTATAAATGTACACATTATGAGGAGTAACAATATATCAGAGGCATGATGCGAGGGCTGATATTTTAATCTGTCAACCTTGTTCTTTATTCAAAATAGTGTAAACATTGGAACAATTGGGAAATTTACTTTCAATACTAGCTGTAAAATACAACTGACTTTGTTTGTAGAATGAATTGCGTGTTATTTTTGATTACTAACACACTTTTTGTATCAAGTCCCTATTGTTGTTTTGCTAAATTAAATTTAATAAATGCTCACAATTCCATCTGTATTGCAGGTCAAATGATGGTGATGATTAGTGAAGACAGAAAAGTTTTTATTTTGGACCAAGGCCCTTGACAGTCCCGTCTGTGTACAAGCTGCAGACACATAGTGTTATTATGCTGGTTATGAAGAAAGTTGCAAAACATTCTAAGTTGCAAATACAGGTAATTTGGATTCTGGTAATGTAACATCTTGAGTAATATATTAATTTTACATGCTTTTGTATTAATGTTGTATTTTGAGAATTTTTAATGCGCATCTGACCGGGGCTTTGGAGTCGGGTAATAAGTGAACCGACTCCTGACTCCTTTGGCTTTCTGAAAAGCGACTTCGACTCCGACTCCTTAGGTCCCTGAATTACGACTACGACTCTTGACTCAGAATTATTGCACCCAAATATTTTATGGTTAGCAGGGGACAAAAATTTATTCTAAATAATTTTCATAGGATTCTGTACATGGACACTTGTTGAGAAAGTTTGGTGTAAAATTTGGGATACATTTTACATTTTCGTAACTCTTTTTGTAGGTGATATTAATTAATTTTAGGAGTCGGGAGTCACCTATTTAATTTTCAACTCCGACTCCTCCTGAAAATCAAAATTCGACTCCGACTCCACCCAAAAACCTCCGACTCCACCACTCCGACTCCTGACTCTGACTCTAAAGCCCTGCATCTGAGTAATCTGGTTGATAGAAAATCTGGTATAGAACTTTTGTGGGTGCACCTTGATCTTGATAACAAAGTTGTATTTTGTACTGATGGGTGAAAATTAGATTTTTAATCAGATTCAAAGCATCTGATTATATAGTTATGTAGAGAGAGTGGCAACTCTCAAACCAAATTATACACAAAAACCTGAGCAATCAGGCCAAACACCAGTTTGCTTATTGACTGGACTAAGTTTAAGTTCTTTAATAGCACCGCATGAGTGAGGTAAAAATCACAGGCTGCATGGCAGCAAACCCTCAGAATCAGACAATCAAAGAAAGACAAATTAATAGCCTGAGATTTTGCCTCAATTTTGCATGTATATATTTTTCATTATTTGGCATGTACACGAATTTGTGGAGGTGTAAAAACGAGCATGAACGAATTTGTGGACATGCAAAAACGAGCATATAACTCGTGTATATGTAAAAACTAACATTCGTGTATGTGCTGCATTTTTCATTTGTGTAACTGCAATTTCTAGCATTCGTGGAAGTGCTAGATAATTAGGGTTTAGGGCTAAAATTAGGGTTAGAGTTAGTTTTAGCCAAGTTTAAGGTTGCAATGTTCGTTTTTGCACCTACAAAAATTCGTGAATTGCAATATTTCACACTTACACGAATGCCAAATTCGTGTATATGTTCGTTTTTGCATTTATACAAATTCGTGTACATGCCAAATAGTGAAAAATATATACCTCCAATTTTGACATGTGTAGCATTGGATCTTGTTGACGTTGTGGTCAGATTATAAGAAAATGTATAAAATGTGGGATCTTGTTCCTGAAACTAAACAAAAGTGTCTTCTGCAAATTCACAAAAATTTAAGCTATTCAGATTTTAGCATGCTAAAACTATGCTATCTAATTGAATAAGGTGCAGAAATTATTATGATTTATAGATCTTTGCAGATTGGCAGTCCAAACAACTTCTAAATAACTTACAACTTGGTCTTATGATGTCACTGGCTTAAGAATGTTTTGTTTGTGTCAGTTATGGTTTAGGGGCCGACCAGATAAATAACTAAGTTGAAATTGAACTGAATTATTGTTACTAATTATTCATATTTTTGTTTCAGGACTGCTCAGGACGTCTATAAGATATCTCTTAAGATATTTCACAATTTATATTTGGCTGAGGGGACATCCTAAAAATAACCTGAAAGATGGAAACTACAAAATTTTTGCTATTAGTATTTAGTAACTGATCAGTATGAGGTCATGGCAGGTCTAACTGGGAGGGTATCCATGTATGAAAATATGAATGGTTCATGCATAATATTTGTGAAATGGCAGTAGAGATTGGTTATAAATAGAGAATTATACTATTTATACATGTATTTCTTGGTGACTTATTGTTGAATATTGGAAATAGTGTCATATCATTAAATATAAATTAATATCATATGGCTAGCGGAAATACTCGCTTCTCATTGGCCTATAGCCGTGCAATATTCTACGATATTGCACGCATTATATTGCACGCTCATTTTAACATGTGAAAGATTGGACGGACCTGAGAGGAAGCACCATATTTTGATGCTGCTGCAGCCACAAGCTGACAAGAACTTTGTGTTTTTCAATTTTACTAAAACATTTATTGCGCGGCAACGGAGGAAGATAGGAAGATGGCTTTGACGGCAAAAGATGCGCCTGTTAAAGGGCTACGTGGATATCAACTTTTTGTTCTGGTTATATTATTTTTTGCTTCAGAATAGAGCATTAAGTGGCCGAAAAACGGCTTTTTTGCCGATTTTTCAGTGACTTTGTTGTATTTAAAGGTCGAAAGTCTGCTATAAATTTTAAGAAAAAAATCTGAAATAAATCCATCATCAAATATATTATTTTTGGATTCCAATAGTGTAAAAAAAAAATTTGTGAGTGAAATAGTCATTGACTTTTGACGCAATACATTTTAAACAGGCGGGTCAAAAGAAACACAAAACGATTTTGGACAAGGAATTCCAGCCCTTTTCTCTGCTTTTACCACAAAAAACCATATGATATAACAGTTATTGCACATCACCTCGTGCAATATCAGTTTTTATGGCACCTCGGTGACTAATATTGCACTCGGGCTGCGCCCTCGTGCAATATTAGTCACCTCGGTGCCATAAAAACTGATATTGCACTCGGTGCTGTGCGATAACTGTATATTATATAAATTGCAGCTGAGTTTCTCCTACAATTTTTTTCTATACTTGGGTCTTTTAATTCCTTGATTCAAGGTTCCCAAAGTAATGTTAGTCAGGGAAAAAATTGGGTTCCTGGAAAAGTAAAAAACTTTTAAAAAAGTCATGAAAAATTGAAATTGGCAACTAAATATGCTAATATTTAATGGATTTCCCTCGTTATGACACTTGGTTGCAGGACCAGACAGCTGAATGAGATATAATAATCTTGTGAATTTGTTTCGGGCTGTTTGACTATCTCGACCTGAAGACCTCAGAAAGTAAAGAAGTGGTCAGGGAAATTGGCGAAGCCCTAAAATTTTGGCAAGGAAGCTAAAAATTTGGACTTTTTGGACAGATTATCAAATGCATATTTTAGAAAATCAATGGTTTCTGAGATATACGTTATTTAAATTGGTATGAATACTATGAAATATGATTTGTGATATTCTAACAGGTATCGCTCGTTTCTACAAAAAGTCTGCTTGCGGTACGCTTATCATCAGGGAAAATCCGAAATTTTGTCATAGAAAGTCAATTTATTAATTTAAGTTGTAAGTTTTGTTGGGTTCCCTGTGTTTTGCTTCCTATAATATATGCATAAGTTCATTCAACCTCTGACAGGAGTGATATTTCTCAAATTTGTGAAAATTGGGCTAAAGTTAATATTTTTAATTATTTGACCTTGAAATAACAGTTATAATATTTATCTATATCTCCTATATCTGTCCATGCAGAACAAGATGATGGTTTAGATTTCTTGTGATTTCTTCATCCTGTTGTGTTTGTAAGTTGTCCATTGGTTAGGGCACACTTCCTCGTTTTCGTTATTTTACTCAGGAATATTTTAATTGTCAATAGAATTTATAGTGGGCAGTGAACAAAGTCACTAAAAACTTCAGGTCAGGCATCATATCTCCAACTTCAATACTGTCTCTTCTCAAGTGTTTTCACCTCCAATCATCGCTTATCGACGTTATCGTTATCTCCTATGTGATCAAATCTTATCTGTGCCTGTCGCTTTGATGCACAGGGAAGGAGTCTCACAGGGAGAAAGGGTTTGCACAGGGATGCACAAGGGGAGGCAGTTGCACTAGGTGCTAGGGGGACACGAAATTGCAGGCACAGGTTGTGGTAAAGGAAGAGGGAGATGCGCAATGAGAGGAAGTGCAGGGGAGAGGGAGATGCACAGGAGAGGGAAATGCACAGGAGAGGGAAATGCACAGGAGAGGGAAATGCACAGGAGAGGGAAATGCACAGAGAGGGAGATGCACAGGAGAGGGATATGCACAGGGGAGGGATATGCACAGGAGAGGGAGATGCACATGAGAGGGAGGTGCACAGGAGAGGGATACCCAGATATGCACAGGAAAGGGAGATGCACAAGTGAGAAAGTGGCATAGGGTGAGGGAGATGCAGAGGGGAGGGATATGCACAGGAGGGGGAAATGCACAGGAGAGGGAGATGCACAGGAGAGGGAGATGCACAAGAGAGAAAGTGGAACAGGGAGATGCACAAGAGAGGGAGATGCACAGGAGAGGGAGATGCACAGGAGAGGGATATGCATAGGAGAGGGAGATGCACAAGAGAGAAAGTGGCACAGGGAGATGCACAAGAGAGGGAGATGCACAGGAGAGGGATATGCACAAGAGAGAAAGTGGCACAGGGCGAGGGAGATGAAGAGGGGGAGGGATATGCACAGGTGAGAGAAATGCACAGGAGAGGGAGATGCAAAAGAGAGACAGTGGCAGAGGGAGATGCAGAGGAGAGGGATATGCACAAGAGAGGGAGATGCACAGGAGAGGGAGATGCACAGAAGAGGGAGATGCACAGGAGAGGGATATGCATAGGAGAGGGAGATGCACAAGAGAGAAAGTGGCACAGGGAGAGGGAGATGCACAGGAGAGGGAGATGCACAAGAGAGAAAGTGGACCAGGGAGAGGGAGATGCACAAGAGAGGGGTTTGCCCAGGAGAGGGATATGCACAAGAGAGAAAGTGGTACAGGGCGAGGGAGGTGCAGAGGGGAGGGATGTGTACAGGAGAGGGAGATGCACAGGAGAGGAGATGCACAAGAGAGAAAGTGGCAAAGGGAGATGCAGAGGCGAGGGATATGCACAAGAGAGGGAGATGCACAGAAGAGGGAGATGCACAGGAGAGGGATATGCACTGGAGAGGGAGCTGCGCAGGAGAGGGAGATGCACAGAAGAGGGAGATGCACAGGAGAGGGATATGCACTGGAGAGGGAGCTGCACAGGAGAGGGAGATGCACAGAAGAGGGAGATGCACAGGAGAGGGATATGCATAGGAGAGGGAGATGCACAAGAGAGAAAGTGGACCAGGGAGAGGGAGAGGCACAAGAGAGGGGTTTGCCCAGGAGAGGGATATGCACAAGAGAGAAAGTGGTACAGGGCGAGGGAGGTGCAGAGGGGAGGGATATGTACAGGAGAGGGAAATGCACAGGAGAGGAGATGCACAAGAGAGAAAGTGGCAAAGGGAGATGCAGAGGAGAGGGATATGCACAAGAGAGGGAGATGCACAGAAGAGGGAGATGCACAGGAGAGGGATATGCACTGGAGAGGGAGCTGCACAGGAGAGGGAGATGCACAGAAGAGGGAGATGCACAGAAGAGGGAGATGCACAGGAGAGGGATATGCATAGGAGAGGGAGATGCACAAGAGAGAAAGTGGCACAGGGAGAGGGAGATGCACAAGAGAGGGGTATGCACAGGAGAGGGATATGCACAAGAGAGAAAGTGGCACAGGGCGAGGGAGATGCAGAGGGGAGGGATATGCACAGGTGGGGAAATGCACAGGAGAGGGAGATGCATTGGAGAGGGAGATGCACAGGAGAGGGAGATGCACAAGAAAGAAAGTGGCACAGGGAGAGGGAGATGCAGAGGTGAGGGATATGCACAGGTGGGGAAATGCACAGGAGAAGGATATGCACAGGAGAGGGAGATGCACTGGAGAGGGAGATGCACAGGAGAGAGAGATGCATTTGAGAAGATGCGCAAGAGAGAAAGTGGACAGGGAGAGGGAGATGCACAGTAGAGGCATATGCACTGGAGAGGGAGTTGCACAGGAGAGGTAGATGCATAATGAGAGGAAGTGGACAGGAAGAGGGAGATGCACAGGAGAGGGCTATGCAGAGGAGAGGTAGATGCACAATGAGAGAAAGTGGCACAGGGAGAGGGATGCAGAGGGGAGGGATATGCACAGGAGAGGGAAATGCACAGGAGAAGGATATGCACAGGAGAGGGAGATGCACAGGAGAGGGAGATGTATTTGAGGAGATGCACAAGAGAGAAAGTGGCACAGGGAGAGGGAGATGCACAGTAGAGGCATATGCACTGGAGAGGGAGATGCACACGTGAGGGATATGCACGAGAGGGGGATATGCATAGGAGAGGGAGATGCAGAGGAGAGGTATATGCACAATGAGAGAAAGTGGCACAGGGAGAGGGAGATGCACAAGAGAGGGGTATGCACAGGAGAGGGATATGCAGAGGAGAGGGACATGCAGAGGAGAGGGACATGCACAGGGGAGGGATATGCAGTGGAGAGGGATATGCAGTGGAGAGGGAGAATTCCTGGAGATGGAGATTCCCAGGAGATGGATATGCAGAGGAGAGGGCCATGCACAGGAGAGGGAGAAGCTGAGGAAAGGGAGATACCCAGGACAGGGAAATGCACAGGAGAGGGATATGCACAGGAGAGGGACATGCACTATGAGAGGAAGTGGCGCCGGGAGTGGGAGATGCAGAGGAGAGGGGGATACCCAGGAGAGGGAGATGCACAGGAGAGGGACATGCAGAGGGAGGGAGTAACAGGTAGAGGGAGCATCAGATGGAGGTTCCCAGGAAACTCACTCAGGAAGGTCCTGCTAGTTACTTGCTTCCCTGTCTACTTCCTCCACCTGTTAAACTCCCTCTATAATTATTTTAAACGATCAATCTGCTTTTCCCTGTATCTGTTACTCCACCCTCTGCAACTTCCCCCATTTCACCCTCCATCTGCTACTCCCCCCTCTGCTACTCCCTCCATCTTTTACTCCTTCCTTATGCTTCTCAATCCATCTGCTACTCCTCTGTTACTTTCTCCATGTGCTACTCCGTAAAAGAGAGAAAGTGGTACAGGGCGAGGGAGGTGCAGAGGGGAGGGATATGTACAGGAGAGGGAAATGCACAGGAGAGGAGATGCACAAGAGAGAAAGTGGCAAAGGGAGATGCAGAGGAGAGGGATATGCACAAGAGAGGGAGATGCACAGAAGAGGGAGATGCACAGGAGAGGGATATGCACTGGAGAGGGAGCTGCACAGGAGAGGGAGATGCACAGAAGAGGGAGATGCACAGGAGAGGGATATGCATAGGAGAGGGAGATGCACAAGAGAGAAAGAGTTACTCCACCCTCTGCAACTTCCCCCATTTCACCCTCCATCTGCTACTCCCCCCTCTGCTACTCCCTCCATCTTTTACTCCTTCCTTATGCTTCTCAATCCATCTGCTACTCCTCTGTTACTTTCTCCATGTGCTACTCCGTAATTCTGCTACTCCCTCTATCTGTTACCTCCTATCTTTCAACCTCTCCATCTACTGCTCCCTCCACTACTCCCTCCATCAGTTACTCCCATACCTATTACTCCCTCCCTCTGCTACTCCCTCCCTCTGCTACTCCCTCCCTCTGCTACTCCCTCCCTCTGCTACTCCCTCCCTCTGCTACTCCCTCCCTCTGCTACTCCTTTCTTATGCTACTCCCTCCATCTGTTACTATTTCCCTATGCTACTCCCTCCATCTATTACTCCTCCCCTATTCTACTTCCTCCATCTCCATCTGTTTCCTCCTCCATCTGATACTCCCTCTACCTCTTACTCCCTCCAGCTCCTACTCCCTCAATCTGTTATTCCCTCTGTCAGTTACTCCCTCCATCTGTTACTCTGTCCATCTGTTAATCTCTTTGCTACCCCCTCCACAGCTATTCCTGCATATGATACTTGCTCCATCTACTCCCTCCATCTGCTAAACTCCCTCCATCTGTTACTCCTTTAATCCGCTACTCACTACTCCCTCCATCTTTTACTCCTCCCGCTGCTACATCCCCGTTTCTCTTTCTCCCTCCATCTGCTAATCCCCTCTCTGCTACTCCCTCCATCTGTTGCTCCTTCCTCGTGCCACTCCCCCCCTCTGCTACTCCTCTGTTACTCTCTCCATGTGATACTCCGCTACTCCCTCCATCTGATACTCCAACTACCTGTTACTCCCTCCCTCTGCTACTCCTCTGTTACTCCCTCCCTCTGCTACTCCTCTGTTACTCCCTCCAGCTCCTACTCCCTCAATCTGCTATTCCCTCTGTCGGTTACATCCTCCATTTTTTACTTCATACATCTGTTAATCCCTTTGCTACTCCCTCCTCAGCTATTCCCGCATATGTTACTTGCTCTCCTGTCTACTCCCCAGTGGCAGATCCAGACATGAGTCTAGAAGGCCCGCGTTATTGCATTTTTGCTTCAATATGCCACTATCTTTTGGTCTGCTACTTGCTCCATCCGTTAAAAGCTACCTATGATGTTACTCACTCCCTACATTACATTTTCTGCTACTCCTTTAATCTGCTTCTCTGATCTGGCCATCTGATTGTGCCATAAATACCTAGAAATCAACAACGAGGATTTGAACCCCACCAGCACATCACCTTGGCTGTAACCATTCAGCCACAATGAATACTCAGAATGGTTGAACCCACTTAATTACAAGCCACATTCAGATTTGCAGTTTAACTTCCTATTTATTCATTCACAGAACAACTCAAACATGTATTTAAATTTTTACTAACAACCGATATTTTATATACGACTGACTAAACTTGATAAGTTATCAACAATAGGCCTATCCAGCCGATGAACCACCACAGAGAGAGTTGCTACAGCAACTCAATAAATATTTAGGAATACACAAATCAATTTAACAAGTATTAATCAAATCAGTTGGAAATCCACATTCACAATATATTTTAATCAAATACTCCGTGACAGAATTTTCTATATTATTCATAATATGTGAAATTAATTCGCATGTTCTATTTCAAAACAATTATTATCAATAATATTACCATTTTAAAATGACTTCTGATTACTGAACAATTTTATTGTTATTTTAAATTTTATGCCCGACCAAGAAAGCCCTCTTTGTACATTGAATCTTCATAGAAGAGACACAGAGGAAGGATTTAAATATTCTCCAGTCATTCGATTGGTTCTTTCAAAATAAGGCATGAGACGGGCTCTCCTATTAGGCCTAGTCTTTTTATGTACAAGTCAATGTCATCGGCCCTTCAATGTTTTAGAGAAAGAAGTTGCATAATCGTTTATTCCATATCTCATTGCAACACGAGAAAGAAGAAACATGGACTGATGATATTTCACACACAAGTTACTCTTGAATAACATTTCTGACCAAAACGATAAATGTATACATGTAATTGTGCAATTTTTCACAGACACATAAAGTTCACAATCTCGATTCTCGATCAATTTTCTCTGTGCGAAAAACAACTCCAAACGATGTTTGAAGTACTTGCACCGGCCCGGGGCACCAGGCCAAATTTACGCTATTATTGTGATCACACTCTTCTCTGGAAGGCAATATGTACTTCTACAACTCTTTCTCCTCGTCCATAAAGCATGATTCATCCTGAAAAAAAAACCAGACAACTAATTAGAAATAAATGCAAAATCGACACAAAACATTACAATACAATAAAAAGTGAATCTCTAGGTTTTACACTGATTGAGTTACATGCCTTCATATTTCTAGACTTAGAAAATTTCAGGAGAAATCTCTAATTTTTCGTGAATTTTTTTCAGAGAAACTATTAAAGATATCACTGTATTACTTGATATTTCTGCTTTTAGGCAAGAAACCTTCATTCTGGTAATTTTTCAAGGCATTCTGAGTCGGTCGAGTGGGAATATTTTCTGAAATTTGATGAAATGACACGGATTTACCCTAAAACAAACGACTTTCAGTAATCTGACCAAACAGAGAGCTGTATTTATGACACATCAAACAGTTTGAAGTGTTGAAAAGACGCAAACGGACCTACAGATAATCATAATCACATAGTGCAAGGTATTGCTTGATTTTGGAATGAATGTTCGGGGACTTCACAAGCTTGAAATAAATAATTTACTTCCAACCATTAATTGCCGTGATACAAATTAAAAAAATTTATGTCAAGGAAAACTGTAGGCCCCCCTAGATATTAAATGGTCATCCACTTAAGAGTCAGGAAATGCCCCAAAGTATTTATTTCAAGACTGCCTAAGGCTGAGGCAGCGACCATTTCATTCCAGGGTGGCTTGGCCTTGGGGAGTTTTCCTCGAAAGGAAATTATTATTTTACGGTGGTTTGTAGACCAAGCTGGCTTGGTCCATAGCACTCTGTATTGCCATGCATAGACTGAACCCGGCTCGGTCAATAGCCATGGCTTTATTTATTTCACCAAAAGGCAAAACTGAAAATGAAATAAATAATTTAAAACAAAACTCAAGCCCCACCCCTTTGAATCTTGACAAATGGTCGCCCCCGATGTTGTCATTGTTAAACATCATCAATCATCATTTAGGGGGCTGACCAGGTCCAGGCATAGTTGGGGGGCTACGTCTTTTACCCCCGAGACGAATTTTTTTTTTAATCGCAAGGCCAAAGTGTCGACGAACAATTTTTTTCACATGTGAATGCCCGACAAAACTGTCAAAAGTTTTTTATTGCAATTTTAACATTATGGTACCCCAGCTACAGGTCACAGGTGGAAACAAACTTTTTTTTTTAATGTGCTGCACAAACTTTTTTTTTTCAGTGTCAAGAGGGAAACAAACTACCAGGTACTTTAATGTTTCAAAAAGCCATAGCCCCCCCCCCCCTAAAAGTCTTTTGACTTGTGTCAGCAATGACAACCTTTGACAACATAGTGACAATTTGTGTTGACATGGGTGAGTGATTTTAGAGTCCAGGTATATTCACGGAAATATTTAGGATCTTGGGGAGTGTAACCATGGACAAACACAAACCAGACCACCAGCAGTATACACAGAACAACAATAAATAACTGTCCACAGCATCAGATCAGAATTAAAAGTGAAATTCACCTGCTTTGCTCCGTTGATCAGTGTTGATGTTGACGGTTCGGCTGCCAGACGTGAAATGACTGAGGTGACGTCACGAGTCGATAATATGTTTGTGCGCGGTGCATGCTGGGAAGGGCTTTCGGTCCTCCTTGGTGTCCTCGGGCCTTTGAATCAATTCGTTCCTCTGCCTAATAGGTGGCAGGGCAGTCTGAAGTTTGTTTATGTCCCCCCCCTCCCTCTTGGGAGTCCAGGGAGAACCAAACTACTACAATTACAATCCGGTTTTTGGAAAACAAAATGTGTTTCAGATGTCAAATGCTGCATGCAACTGGAGATGATTTTGGCCAATTACAATCTTATATTCAAGAGGAGAGAAATGAGATTCCAGGTAGGGTATCATTATGACTAGAGTAACCACTGGCAAGCATTACTTTGAGTTGTCATTTCGATTGTGAAATGTTTCAGTGATCCTAAAAGTTTTCATACTTTCATTGTTTACACTTGATGATGCTGCATCATGACAAAAGGCCCGAGGCGACCTCGGACACAAAAAAGGAATATTAGATTTTTTTTCGAGCATCATGACCAAAAACTTCTTTACTATATGTGCAGAGCACATATATTTCTCTTTTTTTCACTTTTTGCGATACCACTTCCTGTAATTTAGACTTGTAATTATTTCTAACAACTTACCCTGCCAGGCGTTGTCCAGAACTCCCTGGCCCAAGTCGTTGAAGACAATTCTTTGACTGGCATAATTACTCGATCCCTTCGGCTCCAATTGACCTGAGTTGTCTTCGAATCCATCGTGAGACCTGAAAATTAGAGATTTATTTTTAAATTGAATTGCTATTAATTATATTGATGAACTTGACCCTGTCTGACTTATTGATAAAAGTTATTCCTTCAGCATTACCTGGTACACCAAAAAAACACAGAGGTTAGAGGACCTATAGAATTTGTTGTTATACCTCAAAATTGCTGACCTCTGATAGGTCAGAATGAGGTCACATGACAGGGATCAATAAAAAATACTGTGATTCTCTCAGAGGTTCAGTTCATGACATTCTTTTAGAGGCTGTGGTATCACAATCCCACTTATTATATCCATAAATTACAAGAAACTAGTATTACATGATGTTTACCATCAATTAACTTCAAATAGAGTATTGACAAAACTCATGTTTCTTGATTAATGTGGTTTAAACTGAACATTGTACAACTCAAGCTAAATATAACATGACATTGTATTGACTCAAGGTCTCCATTTGGCAAATTTGCTGAGTTTTACACGAAAAACCAATCAGTGGAAAATCAATGTTCTCCGACAAAGCCGATCAGGCATGACATCTGTAAATCAATAGTGATTTGTGTCGGACAAAAAGGTTACAACACTTCTAAAATAACTAATGCTGAGTCTAATTATAGGTCTGAGGAAGGGGAGTGAGTATAAAGAGTAGAGATCTTTTAAATCCTTTATTTAGTAAAGATGGCATCATTATCTATAAGTAAACTTTTTTAACAAAATAAAAGAGCTGAGAATGAATATGAGCTTGAGAAGATGATAATCCAAAGGGGCACACTCAAGTCCAGTGGTCGAAATAGGCCATGTTATTTGGGGGGTCTCTCATTTGGAAGACCCAAAGGGTTGAAGTCCTTGTAGCTGGCAGTCCGCGGGCCGCCAGTGGGCCGCCAGAGGTGCCCTGAAGCCATTCTTTTCAGATGCTCTAAAGATGAACTCTGGGCTTTTTAAAGGTATGTTTTATCTCAGAAAATGAGTTCTGAAAACCCAATTGGTAGTGTATATAAATTACAAGAGGTTTTTGTTTGCTGATTAGGCTTTACTTGCATGCTGCTTCATGCTCACTTCTCAGCACACTTTCAGTATTTGGGGGGTTTTTGGAGGACCCCCTCTGGGTCTTTTTGAAAAATGTATTTGAGGGGGTCCCATGAGCATTTGGGGGGGTCAAACCCCCCCTGACCCCCCCTTATTTCGACCACTGCACTCAACGTAAACACAATGTTGCTAATACAGTGCCGCCTGTAAGGCCACACATAATTGATCTTTAGCTTCTCGGATCCTCTCAAGGCACTTTTTCTAGGGTCGGTCGGTAGGACAAAAAAAAAAAATGAACAAAAATTTTTTTATAATGTCAACATATTGGGTCATAAAGGCTGATATGTGAGGCTTGTGGGATAACAATTGCTGCCAATTCTCTTTTTTGTAGTCGGAGTTAGATATAGGTCAAAGTCTTTGATAAGTAAGTGAAACACAGATCCAATGTTATATAATAGGGAAGGGTGGTTCACTTACTTATCAAAGACTTGGACCCATACCTAACTCCGACTATAGCAAAGAAAATTGGCTGCCATTGTTATCCTACATGCCTCACATATCAGCCTTTATGACCCAATATGTTTTCCTCTCACTGCATGAAAATTCATGGTTCCACAAGCAGTTTAGTTGAGGGTGTTTAGCATTGATACAATCATTATGGCACAATACCATGCGTTACACTTACTTACAGGTGGCACTGTATATAATTAGGTGGTGGGCTTGTCTGGTGTCACACAAAAAGTATTGTAGAAATTACATCGCAACATTGCCACAACCAGAACACAAGATTGAGATTTGATCACAACACTGTGACAACAATGCCACAACATTGCGTGCCAACATCGTGTCTTAATGTTGCTCCAACTCATTATGACCATACAATTTTACTACATTGCGATGTTGTCACAACGTTGTTGCAATGTAGGATACTAGAATCGACACTTTTCTAAAAAAAGAACTATTCCATATTTATGAGCAAGAGTGTCGAAATTATTGATAAATGGAAATAGTCATTCTAAAAACAAACAACTTGGGATTTTAAAATTGTACTTACCAATATGAATAATCAAATGAAAATTCCTTTGGTTTTTCCTCTGTAATAAGAAAAATATAATTTTAATTTTAGAAATGTTTTAAATGTATTTTCGCAACATTTAAAATTCACATTGCCATTGTGCCATACTGTTGGAACAAACTGAAGTATGTGATAATGGGAAGTGTAGCTTCGATTCAGATTTCTTCATACATAATTAATCGTAACATTTCTTAAAATCTCGGTTTGTCACAAGATTATTGATTTTTCAAGCTGCATATACAATGTATTTTATAAACATGATATTAGCTTGGACTGCAGGGCCGGCTCTAGCCCATTATACGCCCTAGGCAGCATCATGCCGATGCGCCCCCCCCCTACGGTCCACCCAGGGCTCAGAGCAAGGAGGTTCCCCAGAGAAAGGAAAGAGCACAAAGCTGGGGGGTGGTACTTTGCGGACTTTTGCATAGGGATGCGCCCCGGCGATTTTGAAAACCAGAACCATTCTAATCCGGAAACCAACGCCAAAACCACAAACCATTTTTTTAGTAAAAATATCCACAACCAATTTAATCTTTATGATTTTTATACCATTGTAATCTTCTTTTCAAGCTGATTCAAACGGTACCAAACATGTTTGAGTTGCAGAAATAGGAACCAAATAAATCTGAATTCCTAACAAGAAAACTTTTTTTTATAAACGATTGAGGCGATTTTTAAAAGCATATTCAGTTTGTTCATCAAATTTGGCCCCATCTGCATTTTATTACCGCCAAACACGCAAAAAGCATCCTGTTCCGCACCTGCCCATCTGCGTTTTATTACGAAATCCCTTGACCCAGTCCGCAAATTTGCCCGGTCCGCATTTTACTACGCCTGCAATCTGATGACGATTCAACACAGTCTGAATTTCCAGATTTGGCCTCTGGCCTCCTGTCGGGAGGCCTGTGCTCAACTATATAGAGGCGGATGGCGCCAAATAGAATCACTAAGAATATATCAGCGCAGGGCTGAAGCATCGCCTCAAAAAACCAACACCATTTTAATCCTAGGAGCCCAAAAAACCTGAACCATCCAGCGTACCCCCCCCCCCCTCCCCCGGGGCACAGAGCAAGGAGCAAGGATGTTTGCACAGAGAAACGAGGGCGCACAGAGCAAGGAGGGGCGCAGAGCAAGCAGGTTGCAAAGAGCAGCAAGGGGGTGCAGAAAAAGGAGGGGGTACAGAGACAGGAGACAGGAGGGGGTACAGAACAAGTAGGGGTACAGAGCAAGGAGGGGGTGCAGAACAAGGAGGGGTGCAGAGCAAGGAGGGGGTGCAGAGCAAGGAGGGGGCGCAGAGCAAGGAGGGGCCGCAGAACAAGGAGGGGCCGCAGAACAAGGAGGGGACGCAGAGCAATGAGGGGGTACAGAGCAAGGAGGGGGTGCGGACGAAGGAGGGGTGCAGAACAAGGAGGGGGCACAGAACAAGGAGGGGTGCAGGGCGAGGAGGGGCGCAGAGTAAGGAAGGGACGCAGAGCAAGGAGGGGTACATAGCAAGGAGGGGGCGCAGAACAAGGAGGGGCGCAGAGCAAGGAGGGAGCACAGAGCAAGGAGGGGGCGCAGAGCAAGGAGGGGGTACAGAGGAAGGAGGGGGCGCAGAACAAGGAGGGGGTGCAGAACAAGGAGGGGGCACAAAGTAAGGAGGGGCGCAATTAGAGACGAAAAAAAAAGAATAAAAAGAGATTAATACATAAAATTTCCAGGAAAGTAAAGTTCTAATCAAAAATGACATCATGGTACTTCTGAACAAAACTGTATGACTTTTTGCAAATATTCAAGTCTTATTAACTTTCTTGAATACATATGGTACACGCTGTTTCTCTCGGCTTTCATGTCAGTGTTAAGAAAGACATTAAAGTGAGTGGGGCGATGTGTATGTCTCCTTGCTCTGCGCCCCCACCTTGCTCTGCGCCCTAGGCGACCGCCTAATTGGCCTAATGGTAGAGCCGGCCCTGGCTTGGAGTCTATAGGTATCTGATATATCAAACTGGGAATGAAGATTAGAAAAATTAAATCAAAATTAAATTGGGTCTGTTGTGAATCATGAATTGAAATAATTAATATAAATTAAATAGTGTCACTATTTGTAGTGTCAGTTTGTTTCTGGTGTGAAAACACACGTATGCAGTTTGTCACATGCTAATAGCTAATTAATGTGAACATTCTTTTACTTTAACAAAATAAAATAGCCTAAAATAAAGTTAAAGGTCTAAGGTTTGCAAAAGGCTTCCACAAACTGTTTAACTGTTTTGGGCACCGTAGTTGGCTTGTAAAAACTGCTGTTATGCAGTATATATACATTTTGCTGTATAATGATTAAATATGGGTCTTAAAATCATCAGAAGCAGTGGCGTCCCTATGGGGGGGCACGAGGGGGCACAGGCCCCCCCATATTGGACCTGTGCCCCCCCAGGTGCCCCCCCATATGAACTTTCCAACTCTGGCTAAAATATACAATTAGTATAGTGGGTGCCCCCCCAGAGAATTGTGTGCCCCCCCAGGTGCCCCCCTATCCGAGACACCCCAGTTACGCCACTGATCAGAAAAAATAAAAGTAAATAAAAACACATGAATTGGAAGATAACCATTTAATATTGGGGGGGCTTGGTGTTTTCCCCGGCGGAAAATTATTTTTTTTGTGGAAACGGTGTCAGTAATTATTTATTTCAAGCACGCATACACTGTAGTCCCCGAATATTAATTCCAAAATTGATCAACACCTTGTTAAGAAATACCCCTAGCAGAAATAATCTATTTCAAGACTGCCCAATAAAAATGTCTTTGTTTCATTTTGCATATATATATGGGATTCTAGTATCTGTGCGAATTCTGCCTTCTTAATACCGGTATTTACAAAATGTTATGTGGTCTGATATACAGGGAAAGTAAAAATAGTACATTGGGAGACCACTGTATAGTGTATTATAAATTATTATTTGGATAGAACCTTCAGTTTATGCATAAATGATGGAAATATGCATGTAGAAAGGGACACAATTAGAGGAATCAACCTGAACCATCCAGCGTACTCCCCCCCCCCTCCCCCGGGGCACAGAGCAAGGAGCAAGGGTATTTGTACAGAGAAACGAGGGCACACAGAGCAAGGAGGGGCGCAGAGCAAGCGGGTCGCAAAGAGCAGCAAGGGGGTACAGAGAAAGGAGGGGGTACAGAGACAGGAGACAGGAGGGGGTGCAGAGCAAGGAGGGGGCGCAGAGCAAGGAGGGGCCGCAGAACAAGGAGGGGCCGCAGAACAAGGAGGGGACGCAGAGCAATGAGGGGGTACAGAGCAAGGAGGGGGTGCGGACGAAGGAGGGGTGCAGAACAAGGAGGGGGCACAGAACAAGGAGGGGTGCAGGGCGAGGAGGGGCGCAGAGTAAGGAAGGGACGCAGATCAAGGAGGAGTACATAGCAAGGAGGGGGCGCAGAACAAGGAGGGGCGCAGAGCAAGGAGGGAGCACAGAGCAAGGAGGGGGCGCAGAGCAAGGAGGGGGTACAGAGGAAGGAGGGGGCGCAGAACAAGGAGGGGGTGCAGAACAAGGAGGGGTCACAAAGTAAGGAGGGGCGCAATTAGAGACGAAAAAAAAAGAATAAAAAGAGATTAATACATAAAATTTCCAGGAAAGTAAAGTTCTAATCAAAAATGACATCATGGTACTTCTGAACAAAACTGTATGACTTTTTGCAAATATTCAAGTCTTATTAACTTTCTTGAATACATATGGTACACGCTGTTTCTCTCGGCTTTCATGTCAGTGTTAAGAAAGACATTAAAGTGAGTGGGGCGATGTGTATGTCTCCTTGCTCTGCGCCCCCTCCTTGCTCTGCGCCCTAGGCGACCGCCTAATTGGCCTAATGGTAGAGCCGGCCCTGGCTTGGAGTCTATAGGATCTGATATATCAAACTGGGAATGTAGATTAGAAAAATTAAATCAAAATTAAATTGGGTCTGTTGTGAATCATGAATTGAAATAATTAATATAAATTAAATAGTGTCACTATTTGTAGTGTCAGTTTGTTTCTGGTGTGAAAACACACGTATGCAGTTTGTCACATGCTAATAGCTAATTAATGTGAACATTCTTTTACTTTAACAAAATAAAATAGCCTAAAATAAAGTTAAAGGTCTAAGGTTTGCAAAAGGCTTCCACAAACTGTTTAACTGTTTTGGGCACCGTAGTTGGCTTGTAAAAACTGCTGTTATGCAGTATATATACATTTTGCTGTATAATGATTAAATATGGGTCTTAAAATCATCAGAAGCAGTGGCGTCCCTATGGGGGGGCACGAGGGGGCACAGGCCCCCCCATATTGGACCTGTGCCCCCCCAGGTGCCCCCCCATATGAACTTTCCAACTCTGGCTAAAATATACAATTAGTATAGTGGGTGCCCCCCCAGAGAATTGTGTGCCCCCCCAGGTGCCCCCCTATCCGAGACACCCCAGTTACGCCACTGATCAGAAAAAATAAAAGTAAATAAAAACACATGAATTGGAAGATAACCATTTAATATTGGGGGGGCTTGGTGTTTTCCCCGGCGGAAAATTATTTTTTTTGTGGAAACGGTGTCAGTAATTATTTATTTCAAGCACGCATACACTGTAGTCCCCGAATATTAATTCCAAAATCGAGCAACACCTTGTTAAGAAATACCCCTAGCAGAAATAATCTATTTCAAGACTGCCCAATAAAAATGTCTTTGTTTCATTTTGCATATATATATGGGATTCTAGTATCTGTGCGAATTCTGCCTTCTTAATACCGGTATTTACAAAATGTTATGTGGTCTGATATACAGGGAAAGTAAAAATAGTACATTGGGAGACCACTGTATAGTGTATTATAAATTATTATTTGGATAGAACCTTCAGTTTATGCATAAATGATGGAAATATGCATGTAGAAAGGGACACAATTAGAGGAATCAATGTGTTTTTGCTGGAGTCTAGCTGGTGTGAAATGCAGTCCATTGATCTGGTAGTGAGTGTTGTCAAAACAGAGAATTTAAAGATGGCTGCAGTAAGTCATCAATTATGAAATTTTAATCCATAAAAAACTGTCGATACTGTGAATATTTGTATAGAGTAGGACTTTAGGAGCAATGTTTACGGATATGGAGTATTGGCAAAGGTCAATATGCTTACAAAACCTTATACCCACTATCGCATTGACTGTAGAGTAAAAAAAAAATTGCAAATGGCCTTCTTACCCCTCCCATAGGGGGGCTTCTTGGGTGGGGTAAGAAGGCCATTTGCAATTTTTTCAAAAATTGCTCTAACTCCTTTATTAAAATTGGTAGACATTTGTTTCACTAGTTAAAAGTAGAGTCAAATGATCCCTTGCTGACAGCATAAGCATTCAAATAATCGACCATAAAAATTAGGTCCAATCACACCTCGAAGTCAAGGGGGACAGCATGCCCCGCACTACTCTGCTTAGCCATTTTATTTTTGAATTCCATATCCCTTGGCTATTTCACTTTTTAATTCACTGTCCCTTGGCCATTTCACTTTCAATGCCTCTTCGCAGTTTTTTCCTATTATGCTTTTCCCTGTCCCCCAGATCTGTATGGTAGGTACTTTATGCCTCCCTGTTCCTAAGCCAATTACTGTTGAATTCCCTGTTTTGATGTTTTTTCCTTGCTTGATTTTGGAATGAATATTCGGGGACTTTGCACGCTTGAAATAAATCACTGCTCCCGTCACCATGAAATAAATAATTTCCCGCTGAAGAAAACTATAAGCCCTATTGAATATTAATTGTTTTCTAGTGGGCCATGACATTTTGAACTAAAATGTAAATGTGTTGCAAGATATCACAATCTATCAGGATAATCTCAATATATTTATGCTTTTCTAAAAAAATATAATGGGGGAGGGTTGGTCTAGTAGTAGCATGCTTGACCGCCAATCGCTGGGTCCAGGGTTCAATTCCAGCTCTTGCCGGGTCACCTTGGCCTACGTTGGACGGCTGTTTCGATCATCCTTCGCCTAGAGCTCATTGCCGCGCCGACCTCCTGTCCTAATTAGCCTACCAAGTGCATAAATACAGGAAGTAAAGCCCGAATCATCCATCCATCCATCCTTCTAAAATATAAATGTATACTTACTTGAGTCTGGATTTTTTATTGAGGTCATCTGACCATTCATTTTTATGATGCATTTTGCTTTTCTGTCTTTTTCCCTGAAAGAAAATGACATAAAATATATAAATATTGTCAAAACTGTCAAATAGTACAATAATCTATTGTTAAACAAGAGATGTTCAGGGGTGGATCCAGAAAATGTCAGATTGGGGGGGGGATTTGACTAATCAAAATGGACTAATACATACAGTGCCGTCTGTTAGTAAGTGAAACGGGTGACGTTTTGTCATTGGGTCAACGCTAAACATCCTCAACCAAACTGCTTGAGGAAGGAATGATGCTCATCCGATGAGATTGAGAAGAAAACGTGCTGTATGGAAACTATGGATTCATCAGACATTAAGGACAATATTTGAGGCATGTGGGATACAAATGGCTGCCAATTTTATTTTCTCTAGAAAATGGAACTTTAAATATTGGCCAAAATATTTGGTAAGTGTCAATGAAATAACTTCTACGTTGTGTTTCACTTACTTACCAAACACTTTGACCAATGCCTAACTCCGAGTATAGCAATGAAAATTGGCAGTCATTGTTATCCTACAACCCACATGCCTCAAATATTGGCCTTTGTGACCCAATACATTTTCTTCTCATCGGATTAGAATTCATGCTTCCACAAGCAGTTTGGTTGAGGATGTTGAGCATTGACCCAAAGGCAAAACATCACCCATTACACTTACAGTGCCGCCTGTAAGTAAGTGAAACGCATGATTTTGTGCCATTGCATCAATGTTAAACATCCTTAACCAAAATGCTTCTGGAAGGACGAATTCTCATCCGATGAGAGGAAAACATTTTGGGTCATAAAGGCCGATATGTGAGGAATGTGGGGTAAAAATAGCAGCCAATTTTCTTTGCTGTAGTTGGAGTTAGGTATGGGTCAAAGTCTTTGATAAGTAAGTGAAACGCAGGCACAATGTTAAAACATAGGGAAGGGTGGTTCACTAACTTATCAAAGACTTTGATAATACCTAACTCCAACTACAGTGGAGAAAATGGGCTGCTATTTTTATCAATATACCGACTTGCCTCACACATCGACCTTTATGACCCACTTTTTCTCCCTTTCATCCGATGAGAATTCATGCCTCCAGAATCAGTTTGGCGGAGGATGTTTAGCATTGATGCAATGGCACAATGTCATGCGTTTCACTTACTTACAGGCGGCACTGTACTCACAAGTGGCACTGTATATGCCTGGTTTGTATGTTAATAAGTACTAGCATTTACCCGTGATAAAGGATAAATATAATAATGAAGCCTAACACAAATGGCAGTGAGGGAGGTATGTGGCAGTCGGAGAATGAATGAGTGAATGAATGAAGCAATCAATCAATCATTCTATCTATCTGTCCATCTATCTATCTATCTATGTCTATCTGTCTATCTATCAATGTGTCTATGTAACTGTGTAACTGGCTATTCTATCTATCTATGTATGAATGTGTCTATGTAGCTATCGATCTCTCTAACTTTGTAAGCATGTCAATGTCACAATCTGTCTATCTTTTTGTATGGATCATTTATGTAAAAAGATTAAAGAAAATTCTTGAATGAAAGTTTAGATGTTTGTGAAAGAGATTCTTAGCAAAATCAACATGTGTCAATGGTGTGAGGTCTTAATTGCACTTCACGATCACACCCAAGATGTGACACTTCAAAACCAATCCAAATAGGCCCCAATTAGTGAATGACTGTACTGAAAAGCTGACACCTGAACAGCAGCCTTATACCCTGAAGCTCTTGGGCGGGAATTCCTGATCCTCTGGATCACAAGAAAGATAAGAAAACAGCAAGTAAAAAATGTTTTGATGTATATGGGGTCACTGGGGTGCTCCGATCACCAAGCGGAGGGATCTACAACTAACGAACGAACGAACATGGCGGACCAATACGCTCGCTAGGAAATGCATTGTTGAGGTATCGTAAAAGATACAGGGCGAATATGCTGATGTATGATATGTATGGATAGATAAAATTGCAATGCATCTGCAGGGCTATGTTAAAATACACGGAAATGAAGTTAGAAGGCCGAAATTAAGGGAAATCCATGATGTGAGTTCTTGTGACGTCATGTATCCCAGGTTCCATATTAATATCTACTTAAATAAAAGTGTAATGCCAGTGGCACATTCGCCACTTGGGGTCCCACCTCTGACGTCATCAAAATCACCCCATTTTCAACTCTTTCGCATTCACCACCACCCATATACATCAAAACATTTTTTACTTGCTATATCCACATAACCTACTCACCCATACCACCCAAATTTCTCATTTCGACACAGCTCTTTTTAGCCCCCTCCCCCAGTATCTAGATCAGCCTCTGCCTGCTCTCACAGTCCACTTTTGTCCACGACTTTCAACAGCCCTGCTATTCCTCACACCATCTAAGGTGCACATTTCCTCTTTTTTCAAACATGCCCTTCTGATGAATCCACATGCAGATCAATTCCTGATGGCCCTTTCCCTTCGATTCAAATGCCCATGGATTGATATAACAAGCAACGCCACAGCAAGCAAGCCATTCCATTTGTGACTATACTTCCGGTCTGAAGAGTTTGTTGTGATCCAGGCAGGTTGTATTTTCGCGCCATTATGCTCTTGCTTATAAATGTACAACAGGACAGTGTTCTTTCTGTACATGTATGCCTGTATGCACTTGCTTTAAAGTCTAATTACATTCTAATTAACTTAATTGATTCCTTAGAATCCTGTGAAATAACACTGACACTTTAAAGTGCAATTCACTTTCACACCTCGATAGCCGTCATCTTTCAACTGTCTGCTCTGTTGTGATCCAGGAGGTGAGCAGGATCCAGCATTTCATGCATTTTTACAATTCAATGCTACCAAGGAAAAAACGATTGTGATGCTCTGTCTCTTTATGTGTCTTACCCAATAATGACTGTCTTAATGTAAATACAAATGTAGGCCAAAATAAATTAGCTTTCCCTGCAAAGGCTGTTTAAATAAGGAAAAATAATATTGACTGTATAACACTTTCAAAATGTGTCACTTTGTCAAATGTCATATACCTTCACACCTATCCACAGCCAAATCAAAGAATTAAGAATTTAATTATCCATTTCATCTTCCTGTCTTTTCACCTTACAAGAATGATGAATCTGTTCATATATGTATACATGCACAGATGGATAGATAGATAATTACATTTGTCAACGGCTAGACATATAGAAAAACATATATAGATAGATAAATAGATAGATAGATGGATAGATAGATAGATAGATAGATAGATAGATAGATAGATAGATAGATAGATAGATAGATAGATAGATAGATAGATAGCCATAGACAGGTAGTCAGAGATAGATATAGATAGACAGATACGTAGGTTGCCATAGACAGATAGTCACACACATATAGTTAGACAGACAGGTATATACACATAAACAGACAGCCAGACAGACAGATAGATAGATAGATAGATAGATAGATAGATAGATAGATAGATAGATAGATAGATAGATAGATAGATAGATAGATAGACAGATAGATAGATAGATAGATAGATAGATAGATAGATAGATAGGCAGATAGCCAGATAGATAGATAACAGATATATATAGATAGACATCATATATTGTAGTTTAACATTTTAATTGAAATATGTTTATACTTGAAAATTAATGTACCAGGTGTGAGAAAATAAAATAAATCTAAATCTAATCTAAATTGCCCACTCTCTCAAGGACCGCCATTTGGCGGGTGTTGGGTCAAAATACCCATTTTCCTGCTTTTAACACATATCTGCAAACCGTACAATATTTAACAATTTCAATTTCAATTTCAATGTAATGTCGCTTCATGTCCTGCCCACATCACTGTGTGTCTCGGGCTCTCGGCCACATTACTGCACCCCCAAACACAAAAAATATTTACAATTGCATTTCTCTTCCTTTATTCATTTATCACTGGGTAATTCTAGTATTGGATATTATTTCTGATAATTAATTAACTAAAAGTTCTTTCTTGTAAATAAGTTCAATCAAATGTGATCTGTCTAATCTTCTAAGATTATGTTCTGCATATCATTTAAATAATCTGATAGATTAGATGGATTAGATCGCTGGATAATCTGCACTTAGATCGCTCAGTAACATGGATAATTAATAGTTTCTGAGTTAAAGTGTAATAGTGTACATATATTTCTTGTATAATGCACAGTTAATTGATTCTTCCATACATGTATTGTAAAAACATATCACTGTTCTATACAATATATATAAGAGACTAGACTGAATTAATAATCTAACTTGCACTTGGCTATAAGCAGCACAATAGAACCATACAGCTAGATTTGCATGTCCCTCCATATTTTTTAAAAGAAAAATTAGAATTCTAAATTTACAAACAGAAATTACAAATATTTACCTTTGATTAAATGGCCTGACCCTCACTGCCACACGAACCCTGCAAATTGAAAAAACAATTCTTCAGAGAATTGAACATTCAGTAATGTTTAAATATATATCATGGTAAAATCTTTAATCATTTTTATGTGATTGCAATGAAAAGTGAATAAAGGGTTTACTCAAAAACGAAGGCATTTTACACTGACACTGTTTAAGGGTGCAGTGTGACAAACAAAACTTATAGGCCTAGGCCTATAGATCGTAACACAACGCATGTGTGATAAATCATATATTTATGTCAACATATTGTTATTGGCATGAAATATAAATAATGTCTGGAACGATTTTATAAACATTAAAGCTATCTGTAGCTAGGTGACCAAATTTTTTTAAAAACTTTGAACATATGGGGTTATATATCATGATGAAATTGATAAGAAAACATAATAATTAGAGGAGCCCAATAATTATTCTCATGATCAATGGTTTAATTCATGCATGCATAAATTCATTAATGACCTGAAATGCACGACATGGAATCCTCTGTATATTGTTCACAACACACCTTATACATTAGAATACATGGCTTAATTACTTTTCAATATAATATCTAATTGAATAGATGTTATACTCACGAATCGTCAGGCATCTTGATGGGTTGTTCTTAATTTATAAGTTCTTCTCTTTAATCCAAAATTTGATGTTACAATGGAATGCCAATTCTATACCATGGCTTTTTGCTCAAGCTGCATATCTTACTTATTGATTGCCACAGAAACCACTCAACCATGACCCTTGGAGGCTTCCCTGGCAACTTGACAATGACGTCATGCATTTGTGCGCACGTCCAATCAGCCATGACACCTGCATGCTGTATGCAGTGGTAGCATTGGCCAGCAACCAATGTAAATAAATAAATAAACATTTTGCATTTGCACAGCTTATGCATACAGTTTGGCACACGTTGCATAAGATCAGTAGTTTGTCTTGTACATTTAAATTAAAGGCCATATAGTCCTAGCTAGCGCATGAAACAGAAAATCAGATATCACTCCATGCAAGTCTCCAAATTCATGAATTCCGTGGTAACGGAATCACAGAAAAATCACAAAAATTACGCTTTAATGATGCACAATAAAATTTGGGATTGCAGAAATTATGACTTAGTGATCTATTTCGACTTGCATGAATATAGACTAACATTTCTGATTCATAGAATGTCTGTGATCAGCCCGAGCAGTTTTTTACATCAAGCCGAACACAGCGTAACGGAATCACGGACAAAAACTGCAAATTTTGTTACTTTTTGATTTCATTATCTGATTTAAGAAAACTGCTCCAAGTACGGAAAAGATAGACTGACCTTCGTCATGAATCCCAGGGATATACCCTAAAAACATTTTAATATATCAATCATAGGCGTACGGGACCAGCGTTTCGCGGGGGGGCTGTCGCTATTTCGCCCTGAAATTTTAACATGGCACAGATGTGACCAGGACAGTGGATCTGCCCTGATTGGTCAGGATTTGCCCTGATATATGCCATTTGCCCTGATGCCAGGGGGGGCTGCAGCCCCCCCTGACCCCCTGCGAAATACGCCTATGATATCAATTGTGTCTGAGTTTGCTCAGATGGAAATTATGCTGCCCTCTTTTTGACAAGGTGATGAAGGAAATTGTGTAATTCCGTTACGCTGTCTGATGTGATTCCGTTACGCTCAATTGAAATTGGCCTATATGGCAACAAAATCCTATCATGGCAAAAAATTTTAAAATTTGTAAATTTCAAGTATATTAGCACTTGGTGGTGTCAACATCAAACATCAAAACCCAACATATCCATCTGTATTGAAGCCTTAGAAAAGAGCATTTTTCCCAATTTTTTCAAGTCAAAATAATTGAATTGATTAAAAAAAAATCATGATTTCCTGTAAACATATATCAGAAAATAATATAACCGGCACCAATTTATCAAGATTAATGAAAATACCAGATGAGCAAACAGGTCTGGATTAGAAATAATTTGGTTTCAAGTAAATATATTGAAAATTGTCTTTTCAAGGTCACCTAATGTAAAAAAAATTACATGTTTCTGAGCCATTCCCTATTATCATGGAATTCATGCATTGACAGTTAGAGTTCAGTTTGTCTTACAACATGTACTGTGCCACCTGTAAGTGAAACGCATGACATTGTGCCATTCCAATAATTCTAAACATCCTCAATCACACTGCTTGTGGAAGAGTGAATTCTCATCCGATGACAGGAAAACTTGTTGGGACATTGAGGCCGATATGAAAGAATTTTTATCCAAAAGCAACTAATTCACTGAGTGAAGTCAATTTATCACTTGTGAGCGTGACTTATGGGACAACATAGAAGGTCCAATGTCGTGAGTTGGTAAAATTTCAGTTGTGGCCCAACATGGACATGCTTTTCGGGTCATATCTCAGCTTTCTTATAGAATTTATGCATGTATTTTGGATAATGAGAAAGGCAGTGATGTCCCCTTTGATGTAAATAGCAGGAAATGTATCCACTTCTCATAGCTTTTGATATATTAAATGGTAAATGATTGCATATGCGATCAATTTTTGGCGTCACGCTGGACACTGCATAAAAAAATTCAGGTAAAACTTTAAAATACAAGCAAGTAAATGCAGTTAAAATAAAATTTGAAATTTGGTATTATGCTCTGGTTAGCTGAGCATATTATGAATACAGAAAAAAGGCAATAATGTTTCTGTATTTCAGAATGACATGTATTGCAGTATAAGGTTGTAATATCACACGCAAAGCCAAAATGGACAATGTAATTTTTGATGCATCAAATACACCATTCACTGATTTGATTTTTTTTAAATTTTTACATCAATGTTTTGCTCATGACCTGGTCTGTCAGGAAATAGTTACAAAACTTTGTAGAGGCTCTTGTTTTGGAAGCTATGAGGGCCAGGGCCGGCCCTAGGCCAATGCAACCGATGCCACGCGCCCCTGATACACTGTAAAAGACATTTATAAGGAAGACACAATTCTATTCAACCAGCTGGAGTGTTTACCTGTCAAATTGCCTGCTTGAGCAATTAACCCTTGCTCTATTGTCTTGTGCACTTGCCCAGATTGCATTTCAGTTTTGTTTTATTGCAATCAACATCCAACACCTGCTTTCAATGACAGGGTTATTGAGAATTGCAATTAGGCCTAATTAGCCTCAATCTGCAATGGACTTGTGAGAAATTCCTCTTGATTGATGATTGCTTTCCAGTTGCTGCTGCTTCAGGTGGAGATAACACAAGTTTTAAAGTTCATGAATGGAAATTAAAATCCTAATAGCTGGATAATGATTAGCTAAGAGAAATTTATGTAACATGAAGTTTAGACAAAAATTTACCTGCATGTCAAATAACTTTTTGGAATAGGCTACAAAATGGAAAATTATATGATTTTCTAAATCTGCAAAGACAAGAGACATGTATTTAAGAAAACTATAGTAAAACTTCCATAAAGAATACATGCAGTCAAAAATACTTTACATGCTTTAGGAATTAAATATGTAGGTCTAGCCTGTAAATCCTATCATACATAAAGGCCTAACTTCCCTGACTTCCATTGATAAGCAATTAGCTGCACATGGTTGTATTTTCATTAAAATAGGCCTAAATAATTCCAGGTCTCAATTTTTCCAAATTTTTGACCATGGAGGGGGAGCTGACTCCAAAGAGGGGATCCAAGAGTGTCTGGAAAAATTTCCAAAAGGGGCCCCCGGAGAGCAGGTCGCATTGGGCCCCGCAAAGGCTAAGGCCGGCCCTGATGAGGGCCTAAATGGAATACAGGTCAACTAGTAACCATGCCAAGTGGTAACCAAACCAACTCGTAACCACTTTTGATTTTTACTGACCAAGTAGTAACCATGACACTCAGTAATGAACAGGCCATCGCCAAGTAGTAACCAAAAAAAGAAAATTGTTTACCAACTCGTAACCAATGGCTGTTGCCAACTGGTAACCAGGGAAATTCAGAGTGAACCAACTAGTAACCAACTTATAATCTCCAATATTTTTGTTTTATCATTGTAATTATAAATATTTAGATTTATATAAGTTTTATTTTGATAGTTTATCTTAGAACAAGCACATGTTATTATTTAATCATTAAATTTACAGAGATTTCTTGATTTTAAATCTTATTTAGTTTTGGTTACGACTTGGTAGTTTGCAAGAATTTGGTGGTTACTAGTTGGTATGGCCATGAAATTAATTGAAATCCATGGTTACGACTTGGTAACCCACAAGAAATGGATGGTTACCAGTTGGTAGGGTTTTTGGTTACCAGTTGGTTGGTTACTAGTTGGTTGGTTACCAGTTGGTTTGGTTACCAGTTGGCATGGTTACTAGTTGACTTGATACCCCTAAGTGTGACTGACGAAAAATTGACTCCCTCTTTTTTAGTGAGAATTATGTAGGTACTCTATTGTTCAGATGCTGTCTGATTATGGCTTAGTATGGCAATTTTGCTTTTCTGGATGGTTCCGAGATGCTTATGAGCCTGGCTTTCCATTGGTGTAGAGAAATTGGTTGTAACTCTAATCTTTCATGGTATTACAGCCCTGTTTCTGAGACTGACGAAAAATTGACACTCTAAACTTTTGTAAAATTTGTGTCACACCTCTCTTGTATATACTTCGTGAGGATGGCTTCTGATAGAATGCTCATTATTTTGATATTTTCTTGTTGCTTGTGTGTCTGGCTATTGATTCAGGTATAATATGTGGTTATAAGTCTGACCTATTAGGTAGTAGAGCCCTGGATTTGAACCTGACAACAAAATCAACATTCTTGCAGATAGTAAAATTTTGTGTCTGGACTGCTCTTGTTCCGATGCTTCTGGAAAAAGGATTGGCGATAGAATGGCCATTATCTTCATACCATTTTGTTGCTCATGACCATGGCTTTCCATTTCTATACACAATATTGTAGTTTGTCGAACCTATCTTGGTATTAGAGCCCTGCCTTTGAGACCGATAAAGAATATGGTGCATTCTTGCTCTACAATAACTGCCATAAGAAAGGTTAAGTGACGGAAATATCTTAAATGATAAAGTAATTTTATAAAAGATATCACTTTCTAGATTTAGTGTTAATTTCATGGTGATATCTTTAAAACTTTACCCTACAAGTCCATTTGAATGAAGTCAGAACAGTTTCGCAAAACTGCATTTTAAGTTTGTGAATCCTTCATACTTATATTTAAAAATAATGGCATTATCTAGCCTCGTTTGTTAAAAATGCATTTACCACCTATAACTTTTGCATTTTGGAATCTACTAATACATAGGGAACATATCTGTGATTATCCATTTTTTGTCCTGAATGACCAAAAATCACAAATTTTACCAACTTGTGACATTGGACCAGAAGCGATGTCTTACTTAGATGAACATAAGTGTTAGTAATTTTAAAATCATATGTTTTCAAAATAACTGCCCAGTTCCTTTAAAAGCCAGAAAAACATGACTTTGCTTTTCTGTGATGTATGAATGATCAGTAAGAAGATAATAAGCAACTGCTTCTTTCCATTTTGATTTTTGCGAAAAAAATCTGAACATATTGTAGGAAAATATTGATAATTTTCAAACGTAACATGATATCAGCAAAATTTAACTTGTTTTATGCAGTAGAGACCGTACTGGTTTGTAACTGTGAATGATTTGACGATCAATACGATCTTTTAAAATGCTACAAGTGGTACTCTTCTGTGGAATTGACCATCTGCAAATATCAAATCTTATTACATGTACAATTGCATATACATACAGAGAATGCTTTTAATTTTTCAGCTGAGGAGAAACTTAGAAAGTCATTTCAAATGAAAAATAACGCGCAAGCACTTTAAGCAGCACAGACAGTGCATGGTTCCAACACAGGCACAGCGGTGATGGATATCCTAAGGAGAAGAAACTTGTAGAAGAAGAAGAAGAAGGCATGGTTGACCTTTGATCCATGGAAGCCAGTCCATTTTAGTTTCTTTATAATTTTTTCCATCACAGAAGGGCACCAAAAGTGACTGGTCGAAAGATAAAAACCTACAGAGAATCTGGAGTAAATTTGAATGAGATTGGTGAAGGAGAGTGACCTCCAGAGTGCTAATGAGATTGCATGAAATTCTTGGGGTAAGAGCAGCTGTGCTGCTAATAAAAATGAAAAATGACCATTATACATCTGAGAATGTTTTTTCATTTTTTTTAGCTGAGGAGAAAGTTAGAAAGTCATCTTGACAAATGACCATTACACATCTGAGAATGTTTTTCATTTTTTTAGCTGAGGAGAAAGTTAGAAAGTCATCTTGACAAATGACCATTACACATCTGAGAATGTTTTTCATTTTTTTAGCTGAGGAGAAAGTTAGAAAGTCATCTTGAAAAATGACCATTACACATCTGAGAATGTTTTTCATTTTTTTAGCTGAGGAGAAAGTTAGAAAGTCGTCTTGAAAAATGACCATTACACATCTGAGAATGTTCTTTTATTTTTTTTAGCTGATGAAAAACTCAGAAAGTCATCTTGAAAAATGACCATTACACATCTGAGAAAGTTTTTCTTTTTTTTTTAGCTGAGGAGAAAGTTAGAAAGTAATCTTGAAAAATGACCATTACACATCTGAGAATGTTCTTTTATTTTTTTTAGCTGATGAAAAACTCAGAAAGTCATCTTGAAAAATGACCATTACACATCTGAGAAAGTTTTTCTTTTTTTTTTAGCTGAGGAGAAAGTTAGAAAGTAATCTTGAAAAATGACCATTACACATAGATCTGAGAATGTTTTTTTTTTCTTTTCTTTTTTTTATTTTATTGTGAATATATTTTACAAGGGTAAATAAAACCGGGTCAGCAGAGCTGTTTTAAAACCGGGCCCTTTTAAAAGTAGTAAATTAAGCACAGATGTAAACAATAAAGTAAAAATATATTAAAACAATTTGAGAAACAATATCTGAGCTGTAAAAAATAACGATAAAACATAAGCATAATGACAATCGTGTTAAAACATATTATGTGTATACCTCTAACAATAGTAAATTCTCAATCAGTCTTTTTTATGTAGATCTTTAACATTTTCTTAAACTTATTAAGATCAGCACAATCCTTCAAATGTGGTGGCAGTTTGTTCCAATTTTTTGCACCATTGTGAAATAGCATATTGCGGTGAAATTCATTATCTGGTACTCCTATATATATAAATTCATATCATGTTTTCTTTTAGTTTTTCCTGACACCTCCAAGTCAAATATGACATTATTGGTTAAATAATTCGGAACACATTTGAAAATCCAGTCAGGTACTACAGCGGGGTGTACAGCACTACAAACACTGAAAGACTGGAGTTGATGGAAATATGATTTTTTCTAAAAGCATTATGCAACTCAATTTCTGGGAGCCGGGTAGTTACAAATATTGGACATAGAAGTTCAATCAGTGTGGCAAAAGATGCGGAATTTAGTGGCCTGCAATATGATATGCATAGGCGTTGATGTGGCAGAGAAATATATAGGTTCCAGATTTATGTGTGGTAAATGTGCTTTTTGTGAAACTCCCAATAGGAATATGTGGTAACTGGGTAGTTATATTGGCCATAGCAGGTCAGTCTGTATAATATGAAAAGATGCGGAATTCAATGGCCTTTCATATTAAATGCATCACAGCCCTTGCTGTGGCAGATAAATATACAGATGGGATATCTATGTGTGAAAAAACGTGTTTTTTGGCTGAATTCTCAAGAGAAATTTTGTGTAACTGTGGAAATAATGAATTTTGATAGGTAAAAGTTGCCCTATTGGGAACTTCAGATGAATTGACAGGCTGAGGAGTGTAATTGAAGGTCTTATGATTTGAGAGAAAAAAGCCTTATGAGTGAGATGAGATTTCTGCTATGGCTATTATTATGATTAGATATTAGAAAGTCATTTTGAAAAATGACCATCCTGCATCTTGAACAATTGAACTCTGTTTGACATAAATTCTCCAATCCAACAAAACACATCTGCAATTGTTGTTATCGTTTCCAGTTTTCAAGTTGAACCCCCTGCACTTGGCCAAGTTGTCCAGGCAGAATGCAGAACTTTCAGAATAAGAACAAGTCTCTTTGGCTGCAATTTCTCCATTTCCCGAATAGCGATGAGAGAGCTGTCTGTCAAAGGGAAGTCCCAGCGCTGCAAGTGTATAACATAGAATTTGTAAAGGAAGTAGTTAGCAGGCCCTGTTTGAGCATGACACTTTTCAATACACTAGTGACAAGAAATACTCTGAATAGGCTTGGGCCTGCTCTTTGTTATTACGAGAAATTAAAAGCAAGAAGTAGTGTTTTCAACAATCAACAAAGGAAAAATTTACCCTTTTTTCCTTTGGTCATTGCAATCTTCCTTACATAAACACAAGAAATAGTTCCACCCAGGCAGGTAGATTCCTGAGCCACAGGGACTACTTCCACAAGGAAATTGTGCTTCCTCTGAAAATGATTGAAAAATTATGTATATTTATCTTTTTCTGTCAATAAAGTATATTCATTCATTCATTTGTATGACATGTAAGGAATAACAAGTCACTCTTGCAAATTAACACTTTTACAGAGCTGCATGGGTCAAAAGAAAATCAATTTGTTAGCCATACGGAAATATTGCCATCTCTGACATCACATTGATATAGGCCTATTGGCCACAACTGATGCATCATTAAATTGTATTCCGAGTTAATGGTTTTTGAAATTTTGGTAGAATAAAAATATCTGAATTTAAAAAATATATTAAGACGTCATCATGGAGGCATTGCTAAGCATTATTCTCGTTGCCATGGCAACCGTACTAACAACGCCGCCTGGCAACGGCACTTAATCGTGCATGACGTCATCATTAGCTGAGCAGGTGCCCCGAGATCGTAGCAGCCGACAGCAAAGGCCAAAGCTCTGGATATTTGACAGCCCTGTGAGTGTGAGTCTCTAGATCTTTCAAGAACCTACGAATCATCATGAAAAGGAAAACACAGTAAGTCGATTACAGTTTGAAAATTCAATTAGAGGTTCTTAACTTTAGTTATACAGTATAAAGTAAATTCATCGGCATACGGGACGATCGCTTCGCCGGGGGCTGTCGCTATTTTACCCCCGGGATTTTACCTTGAAATTGGAAAATCGGAAAGGGTTATGCATCCATCATCTTTGATTCATCGCCTGCCTGTCCACGCCTTGAGTTTGAACTTTGATCGAGGCTGGAGGGTCTCTTCCGTACAGGTCTACCGTAATTTGTCACAACAAGGACTCATGAACATTGATCTCTATATCAATGCTCATGAATATCTTTCGATCTATTTTCCACTGTAGGTGGTTCTGCCAGTTTTGTTACAAATCAATTATGCCCTCTGGTGGCTATTGCTGAGTGACTGAGTCTCTGGGAATTGGTTCTGCACTCAACAGCAACAAACTAATGTAGGCCTACCCAGTAGCGAGGAACCATCTGTTTTTGCTGACATTTACATTTACATAAGTTTTTTCATTGACATGTCATCTGTTCTCATAGGCGTGCGCCATATGGCGGGTGGAATTTTTTGAGGGAGAGCGACATTTGCCCAAATCTTGTCATCCAAACTTTATGCCATGTCAAATGAATCGCTTAGAAACCACTGATTTTCGAAAATATTAATTTTATTGTCTAGCCAAATTTTTAGCCTCCTTGCCCGAATTTTGCCTTTCTCAAAGCTTTGGGGGGGGGGGGGGAGGGGGCGGCCGCCCCCTGTGCCCTCCCCTCTTATATAAAAAGTTCAACAAAACTAAGTCCCCCTTTACAAAAACGTGAATATCTCAAAGACCTCTTTTCCGATTTCTGCTAAAGTTGGCCAGTTTGTAGGCCTGCATATCGACAGTGTGTGTGTGTATTTGTAGCTTTATTGCTTAATTTTTGTTTGAGCCAGCAGACCCTGAGTGCACGTACCCCTATTTTCAAAAATACAAAGTTTTGGCTTTTGGGTGATTCTCCAGTAAATTGACCCTTTCACCGGACAAACATCAATTTTTAAAATGCCTTTATTTTGGTTTTTTAAAAACCAGATATATGCGGAATATTCCATAGCACATATTTCTAATGATTAAAAGATAACTAAAGGCATATTTTGTTAAATATTTAGATTTTTTTGAAGCGAGGTAGATGTCGCGGACGTTACTGTGACCAACACTTTTGCTCATTTATTACCTGTACAACGAGGTCAAAAGTTATAATTCTTGTGTAGTTTCCTTCATTTAATGGTAAAGTATACTTTGACAGTGTTCCTTGACAAAAATTATTGATATATTTTTAAAAATAACCAAAAACGCAACTGTTGCGGACGTGACAGGAAAATTAACACCAACTTTTTTTTATATCAGTGTTACTAATGGCAATATTTTATTTTGGTCGGTGCCAATACCTTACTAGTAAATCTATTAATAAAAGGTAACTTGATTATATGAAATTAGATTAGTGTTTATTCTGTTTTATAGAGATATATGTTGCGTACACGTATGGACATTTGGACATTTTTGACATTTTCATGTCCGCGACAGCTTGGTTTGACATTGTCACGTCCGCAACATTGACATTGTCACGTCCGCGACATCTTGGTTTTGCACCTTAAAATAAAACCCCTCCCCCGCAGGGGGATAGGGGTTCTCTCTATGAGTAAGACTCACAGGACCTACACTGTGTAAAACAGTGCGTTTTACTAAGCCTATTCCACAAACAGACTGAACTAATTTCTAACAAATACCGTAATCCTCTTAGAGGATGGGTATATAAGGTTGCCAGACCCCTCTGCTCCTCACTTCCTTGATTTCTGGGAGAGCACGGAAGCGAGAAATGCCGGGGAGGCGGGAGGGAAACACTCTGGTGTGTAGGTCCTGTGAGTCTTACTCATAGAGAGAACCCCTATCCCCCTGCGGGGGAGGGGTTTTACTCTATTTCATAAGACATCACAGGACCTACACTGTGTAAAACAGTGCGTTTTACTAAGCCAGAATCCTAGCCCGGAGGTGGGGAGGACTAAGACTGGACGAGAGAGAGTGCCCTTGAGGCCCTATCCGATTGGAATCTGTCGGCCAGCAACGACAGGGTTCAAACGAAAGTGGCCATCTGGCTGTGGATGAAGGTGGGCAAGGTAAAACCGCGTAAAAGTGGAATGACTTGCCCACCATCCAGCCAACAAAATCTCCTCCAGGGAGTGACGACCAGCTTGGTACGCCCATGAGGCAGCCACACGTCGCACCTCATGGGCGTGCACAGGGAGTGACTCAGTGTCATGAGCCGTTCGAATGCACTGCGTGATCCACCGTGACACGGAGTCTGCTGAAGGGAAGCCTTGGCCGCGAATCTTTTGAAAAAGGCGGCCGTCCCTTAACCCGCCAGTTAACCGCACATACCGATGGAGGGCGGTGACTGGACAGAGGCGAGTATCCCGTTCTGTGTTGTCTGCGTCTGGCGCAAGAGCAGGGATAAAAAATGGAGCAGGATCATGGCCCGGCACTGAGGTCTTGGGCAAAAAGCCAGCCACGGTCCGAAGCCAGACTCCATCCGGTGTAGATCGCAGGTCCCGAGGATCCCTTGATAGGGCCTGGAGCTCAGAGCGCCTCTTGCCGGTGGCGAGAGCCAGAAGGAAGGCCACCTTGGTGGTGAGGTAAGTCCGATCCACACGAGTCACAAGAGAAGTGGGATCTGGCTTTGAGGCAAGGTACTCCAGGACTCGGGAGAGGGCCCAGGCCGGCACCCGAGGCCGGGCCCGAGACTGATGCACTGCCATGCTCTTGAGGAGGCGAGAGAGAGTGGGGTGTTGGCCCAAGGGGACACCCTCTACAGCGCCCAAGGTCCCTGCGAGTGACGACCAATACGACGCGACAGTGGACGGGGCAAATCCGCGTTCCTCATGCAGGTTGACCAGGAAATCCGCTAGCGTGGCTATAGCTGGCTGCAGGGGATCCAGTCTGTGAAGCCTGCACCAGTGACAGTAGGTCCGCCAGTGGGACTGGTACAGCCTAGTGGAACTGGGCCGTAGGTAGCCGGACGCAAGTTCCGCAGCTCTGTCTGATAAGCCCTCCGCTCTGAGGCGCAGCTGGAGAGTGGCCAGGCGTGAAGGTTGAGCCAGGCCGGCTGGTGATGGTACAGGGGCCGGTGCGGCTGGCTCAGGAGTCTGCGGTTGTGTGGAAGCTGGACCGGGGGCCCGGTTAGGAGAGCCAGGGCCTCCGGAAACCAAGCTTGCGTCGGCCACCACGGGGCGATCAGCACGCAGGTCATGGCGGACTGGGCGACCTTGCGGAGAACCTCCGAGATTATGGCAAAGGGTGGGAACGCATAAGCCTGGAGGCCGTCCCACTCCATTGTCAGTGCATCCGAGTCCACTGCCCGAGGGTCGGGGAACGGGGACACAAACCTCGGGAGGCGATTGTTCAGCCGCGTGGCGAACAAATCGATGTCCATGGCCGGGAAGTGGGTGTGAAGCCTGCGAAAGACCTGCTCCTGCAACGTCCATTCTGTGGAGAGCACTTGATGTGGGCGCGATTGAAGATCGGCTAGCACATTCAAGTGGCCTGGGAGGAAGTGAGGGGTCACCAGGACCCGATGTTCCTGGCACCACAGGAGAAGCTCCCTGGCTTCCTGGTAGAGTTGCAGGGATTTGGTCCCGCCTTCCCGGCGAATGTAGGCCGCTGCGGTGATACTGTCCGTCATCACCCGGATGGATTGGTTCGCCACCTGCGGCCTCAAGGCATTCAATGCTCGGTGAATGGCCCGGATCTCTAGTATGGAGATATGCAGTTTTGACTCTGTGGAGGACCAACGACCCGACAGGAGTTGGTCGTCCATGTGGGCACCCCATCCCACCAGACTGGCATCTGTGGCAATTGTCATGGTGGGAGTTGGAGTCCGTAATGGGACGCGGGCGCTGAGCCACTGTCTGTCGGTCCAAGGGAGCAGAGTGAGGCGCAGGCTGGGGCGAACAGGGAGAAAGTGGTCCAGGTCGGTCTTCCCAGAGCCACATAGTCTGCGACATGGTTTAACACTCCAATCAGTTTGAGGAGGTACCTTAACCGAATGCGAGATTGCTGCATGATGCTTCGGACCAACTGGACGACACCCTCGACTTTGGAGTTTGGAGGGGCCACTGTGCCGGAGAGTAAGTCGAAGCGGACCCCCAGGAAGATGAAGTCTCTCCGCGGGGTCAGGTCGGACTTCTCTCGACGAACTAGCAAGCCTAAGCTGTGGAACAGGCTTAGGACTTGGTTGGTGTGTTGAATGGCTTCCTGCGACGACGAGGCTCGTATCAGCCAGTCGTCGAGGTACCGGTGGACCCTGATGCCCTGAGCACGTAAGGCAGCGGCAACTGGTGCGAGGAGGCTGGTGAAGGAGCGAGGTGCAATATTGAGACCGAATGGCATGGCTCGAAATTGCCAAACCTCGCCTTCCACTGCAATCCGCAGGTAGGGCTGAAACCCCGGATCGATCGGGATGTGGAAGTAAGCATCGGCCAGATCGATTGAGGTTGTGAATTCTCCTGTCTGCAGCTGACCACGTATACTGCGTGGAGTCTCCATCCGAAAGGTCCGGCAGGTGATGAACTGATTGAGAGCCTTCAGATTTATCACCGGCCGGAAACCCCCATTGCTCTTTGGGATGATGAACAGGTGGGAATAAAATCCCGGACTGGAGGGATCCACAGACACTAGAGCATTTTTTTCTATCATAGCTTTTATTTCTGCTTGAAATACATGCTTTTTTGTCAAATTCACAGGCAATTTTATGAAGTGAGGCTTTGTTGTCAGTGGAGGCATGCGGGTCCAGTGCCAACGAAGCCCCGTCTGCAATACCCGAAGATGCCACCCCGTCAAGTTGAGCATCTGGTCCCAAGCTGAGGCAAAGTGAACCAGACGCCCGCCGACCGGATAACTGTCAGGTGCGCTTCTTAGAGGCGCTGGCCTTCGTGGAGCGGTTCTGGCGCCCTTTGGTGGCCGCTCCTGAGGCCTCGGTGGCTGCTGCCGTAGGGGTATACGTAGCACTGGGGGCAGCTCGGGCAGGCCGGGTTCGGTCCTGTGTTACCTTGGGCTTCGGAGCAGGAGCAGAACGAGGCTGTGGATGCCGGAACGTGGGCTGCTTGGCAGGCTGCTGGCGGATGAGTTCAGGGACAGCAGCTGAAGCAGGACCAAACAACCCCTGGCTCGCATCGATGCCGACCGGCTGGAGTTGGAGCCAGTTGCGGGTGGTAGCCGGCAAGGTAGTGATGGCATCCAAGATGGCCTTTCGTCTTGCCAAGGTGGATGCGGCGATAATAGCACCACCCCAGTTCGTTGCATGGGTCAGTTCACGAGCAACGAAATCCCGTAGGGCTTGCATCTGTGCTGGAGTGGCTTTCCCCTGTGAGTCTAGCAGAACACCGAGGGTCCACTCCAAGGCTGACAGGCTTGACAATTGTGCTCGTGCCATCATGTCGATGTCAGCCATCCATGAGTGCTCAATTGGAGGCTGTTGAGTCCCAGTCCACTCCTTCTCCCGGGCCGACAGGCGAGCAGGCTTCAGATCAAATCCCGGTCCCGCATGGAAGCGATGGCGGAAATCGGGGACCCAAGCCGATGGAGAGGGATGTAATGCTGCATTGGCCGGAGGTGGCTGGTGCTGGAGACCTTGAGGCCCTGGGCTGCTGATTGGCCATAAATTGATCCTGGGCACCCAGCGTGACCAGGGGATCAAGGACAGCCAAGAGGATTAACTTCAGCCACAGATGAGTGACCATGGGTCAACCACCTGAGCAGGGCTGTTCCAGAAAAGCTGAAAGCCAATGTCTCAAGCGTGACCACAGAGCAGGCCAATTCCATGGGCCGAAACTGCAGGGAAAGCAGAGCACATGGGGACTTAGGCCAGCCAGCACACAGGCAAAGCCCGGCCAACAGTCCCACGTGAAGGAGGGGCAGCCATCTAGCACACAAGCAATAGCCCGGCCAGATGAGCCCCCCCTGGTAAGAAGCAAGGCCCCAACGTTCCTTCGGGAAGGAACCCCAGGGTCTCTTAGTCCAGTCCAGGAGCATTTCAAGAGAAGTGCTGAAAGGAAAAAAGTGAGGAGCAGAGGGGTCTGGCAACCTTATATACCCATCCTCTAAGAGGATTACAGTATTTGTTAGAAATTAGTTCAGTCTGTTTGTGGAATAGGCTTAGTAAAACGCACTGTTTTACACAGTGTAGGTCCTGTGATGTCTTATGAAATAGAGAGGTCTTTCTCTTCACTGTGCATGCAGTGACATGATTTTATTTTAATCTGATTGTAAGTTGTCACATTGTTACACAGTTTCCAGTTTGAAATTAAAAGCAGAATGGCTTAATAAGTGGACATTCATAATATTTGTCAAAAAGTAACATCCGTCACAAGGAGCATTACGGTCAAGAGTAACATCCGCACAACCAGACACTTGTCCAAACATAATGTCCGCAACACTAATTCCATAATTTATGCACTATTCAAATAAGAATGATGCTATTGCTGGCAAAACTTATTAAATATTATCATTCTGATCATTTATAAAAGGATATACATGGCATAACCTTTGGCAATCAAGCAATGTGGGATGATTTTCAAAATGCTGTTACGGACGTGACAGGCCATCAATTCTTGACGGATGAACTAAATTTACCTCCTAGGCCCTCTCTTGTGATCTGATGGCTCTGCTGCAAAGTTTGAAAGCTCCAGATTATAAAGTGTATCAAGAAATATGATCCACTTAAAAATCAATGAAAAATTCAATGAGTTATAGCCAAATGTTGCGGACGTTACTTTTTGACGGAATTCAACATTGATCAAGAATATATTAAAAAAACCAGTGTTATCTTAGTTTGTTTCTTTCATGCATTCAAACATATATACTAGAAGATATTTAGAATCTATATCTCAAGTTATAATTAATAAAGTACAAAGAATAGTGAAGTATTGATCATCTGAATATCCTGAAGTTTTTGACGGAATGAGTAACGTCCGCGACATGAAATTTAAAACCTGCATAATTTTAAAAGAAGGCAATTAAAAATAAAAAGGAAACATGATTATATAGTCAGAGGTATCTTTTATGAGTACAACTTATAATCTGATCAAATTACCTGTTTTTGGATGGATGGCTGATGTCCAAATACTAGGTGTAAAAAAATGTCACAAAATGGCGACCCAAAAATGACTCAAAAATTTAATAATTTGTTTAATATCTACTTGTCTATGTATCAGATATTAATGAAACTATCTCTACTATCTCTCTGGGTGATTCACTTGGTGGTGTGACACTTAGTTCAAACAAATAAGTGATCCGAGACATCCTTTTTGGCCCCCGAAAATAGGGTGGCAGGAAAAGGCCAAAGGGTCAAATTACTGGAGAATCACCCTTTTTCAAAAACATTTTTACTGAAAGGTGTTTAAACTCCACTCAAATTATTTTTTATTGCATCCAAGGAGCCTAAACTGTAAAACTGTGACAAAAGAAGTCCTTAGTTGTCTTCTAAATACGATTGAGAAAAAAAATTTCTCCAGACACATGATGAAGTTTATCCAGCTGGTGGCTCCCTCGCATGGTGCAATTGTTCGTATCCATTGGAGAAGCCTGGGATTTTTGAAAACAGGGGTAGGCTCACTCGAAGGCTGCTGGCTCAGCCAGGAATAATGCCACTGAGCTATAAATTCACATATGTAAGGTCGATATGCGAGGCTATAATTCAGCCAACTGTCATAAAAATCAGCGATGGAATTTTTGAGATATTCAAGTTTATCCAAAGGGGGACTTATTTTTGTTGAACTGTTTATATGCCTATGGCTGAACTGTTCAATAATGATTTCATTTTCAAAACAAAATTTTCTTTGCTGCTTACGAATATCAAATCGAAAACCGAGTGCTTACTGAGTGATGACACCCCCAAGAGAGAATGAAAAATTATGTTTTTTTATTAACCTGATAAGTTTAAACAACTTTGTTTAGTTTATAGAGATTCAATAATTAAAGCAACAAATCCAAATGTAATTTAATTCAATTAACAGATCATTTCAATAATTTTAACAGATCATTTCGATAATCATAACAGATCATTTCGATAATCGACACAGATCATTTCGATAAGCGTAACAGATCATTAGGCCAATAACGGATCATTCGTTTAAATAAAACTTAGATCACTATTACGATTTAAAATTATTTACTAAACAAATCTCCCTCAATGCACAAAGAATAAAGCCCATGAGATGTCGCCACTAGCACTGTCCAGGGACATCAACACCTGTAGTAAAAGTGGGAAATAAATAATTGACAAATCTAAAGTGACTCCACATAATCAAAACAGATAATCGAAACAGATCACTTCACTAATCGTAACAGATTACTTAGATAATCAAAACAGATCATTCCATTACCGAAACAGATCATTTCAATAATCATAACACAGCATTTCAATAATTGTAACAGATCATTTCGATAATCGAAACAGATCATTTCAATAAATGTAACAGATCATTTCGGTTATCATAACAGATCATTTTGATTGAACTGTATGTTTCGATATAAAATATTCACATATATATATATGTGATTTCACTTCAGCATTCTGTAATCATCTATCTGAATTTAGGATGTGTAAAACATAACTACGTTTATTGATGCCAGTGTCCAATATTAGACAGAATTCTTCTACGTAGGAATATGCTCAATTTTGGTGAAATAAATAAATACTTTTTAGGTAGTCAAGATTGAAATAAATAATTTCTACCAGGAGAATTTCTTAATATGTATTGCATTGCTTGATTTAGGGATGAATATTCGGGGACTTCAATCGCTTGAAATAAATAAATACTGCCATCGTCACCGTGAAATAAATAATTTCCCACCAAGAAAAACTCCTAGCCCCCTGGAAATTAAATGGTCGTCCCCTAACCCACGACACTCTCTGTATCTGCTGCTGACATGATCAGAATGATTGTCAGAAATTTATCAGATCAACCAATGAATATTACAACAATTTTGGCTGTATTTGTCAAATTATTTCGCATGGTCACATCTGTTGTGTCACTTGGTCCCATGATTCCATTAAATTTCACATCTTAGTTGTATGAATAATTAAGTAGATTATTTGGAGTTTTTAGCATCTCTCGTAGTATCTAAGAGAGCCGGTATTGTTACTGTCAACCTGGAAAATCTTGTGGGCAAATTATCTGCTGCCTACCATCTTCAATCCTTATGCAATGTACATCATGCCATACTCGTACACATGAGGCGTTCAACTTTTGGTGCATGTGAATTGTCTTGCCTCCAGCAAGGGAAATCCATTCTATCCCAATGCTCCAGCCATGAATGACATCATAGGGATCTCCCAGCAAGGGGTTTCCCCAACATCTCCATGACCACAGTAGTAGTAATGTCTATTTACACTAGGTGACTCCACATTCTTCTTCATCTTTTCCTTATTGGAATTCCTTCCTGTGCTTGAGAGTTATGACATGGTCAATATGACGTCAATCATTGGGAGTCAGTGCTGTCAGTCAGTCACGTGAGTTGGTGACATCAGCCGGTGACATCACCTGGTGGCATAACCTTGTGGCATCAGCCAGTGAATTCAGTTGGTGACATTAGCCTGTGACGTCAGTAGGTGACTTCATCTGGTGAAATCAGCCGGCAATGTAATCTGGTGATGTCAGTCAGTAACTTCAGTTCATGCCATCGGCTGGTGATGTCAGCAAGTGATGTCAGCCGGTGACTTCAGTTGGTGACATCAGCCAGTGACATCTGCAGGTGACGACATCAGTTGGTGACGTCAGCAGGTGATGTCGGCCAATGACATAAGCTGGTGATGGCAGCCAATGACATCAGTCAGTGACTTCAGTTGGTGATGTCAGCCAGTTACATCAGTAGGTGATATCAGTTGGTGATGTCAGTAAATCATGCCTTTGGGAAAAGTTCACAACTGTCAGTAGGTGACATCAGTTGATGTCAGCCAGTGACATCAGCATGTGATGTCAGCCATTGATCAGTCAGTAATGTCAGCTAATGACGTAAGTAGGTGACATCAGCTGGAGACGTCAGCCGGTGATGTCAGCCAGTGAAGTAGGTGACATCAGCTGGTGACCACAGTCACTGATGGTAGCCAGTGATGTCAGTCATTGACATTAGCCAGTGCAGTCAGTTGGTGATGTCAGTTGGGGATGTCAGAAGGTGGTGTCAGCCATGCAGTGACATCAGTAGACAATCTAATCCAGTGATGTCAGTTGCTGATGTCAGCCAGTGACATCAGCAGGTGATGTCAGGTGGTGATGTCAGCTGATGACTTCAGCAGGTGACAGTTGCTCACATCATCTGGTGATGTCAGCCTGTGACGTCAGTATGTGACATCAGCCAATGATGTCGGCTGGTGACATCAGCCAGTGATGTCAGCTGAGACATCAGTTGGTGACGTTATAGCTGGTGATGTCAGCCAGTGATGTCAGTAAGTGATGTCTGTTGACATCAGCTGGTGACATCAGTAGGTAATGTCAGCCAGTGATGTCAGTTAATGATGTCTCCCAGTGACATCAGCCAGTGACTTCAGCTGGTGATCTCAGCCAGTGACGTCAGCTTGTGATAATGGTATTATCAGCACATTTAGAATTAATAGCAAATTTTCAATGCACGCCACGAGAGACGCTTTAAAGTGCCTTGTGCACGTTATGTTTACCTATTTTGCAGTCTTTGTTATAAACGCTGTTAACAAGGAATGGTTCATTCAACTGTACCGACAAAGATCAATTCATGAGGCTCTGAAAGGGGGTTTGTGCCCACCTATCCCCTGACCATTTTACTTTCAATTCTCTGTTCACTCCCCCCCCCCAAATTGAGAGCATTTATAAGATTCTCTGCATTTGAGAATATTGAAGATATGCTGCTGTTAGCTGCTGTTGAAGTAATGAGTTTTATTGGTTGCCTAGCAACAAGAAATAAGATGTAATATGTTGCCAGGCCCATCGTTCTTCTTTGATTACATGGTTGTCATGGTTACAGATAAATAACCAATGTTATGGCGTTGTGTTCTTTGATAAATATGCCTGAAATGGCCCTGTCCAATTTTAGATACTTCAATTTTCAGAATCGTGAATGTTATATTTGAAATGCTCTGGTAGTTGAGTGGTTCAATTCAGTGCTTAGTACCGTGAGCTGAATATCAATACGATACGTATCGTGATACATCCTTTACGATGCACGATATTATTGTGATACAGATTACCAGCATTTATTAGGAATTCAACAATTTTTCGAAAGTTTTCTCTAGAGGCGAATTTCGGGCTGCCGTTTTGTGGCAAACAAAAAATGATGTTTCGGCACAAACTTAATGGTTCCATGGGGATTTTAAGTGATTCTAAGCAATAAATACTAATTTTAGCCTTAAAAAATTACCGGTATGGTTTACAAGTGCAGCCCTCTAAGCCCAGTTTTGGGCGCTCACCAGGGTTGATTGATGAAATGGGAGAGCGGGAGCCCGGAGCCCCCAACATGTTACACATTTAACCTATGTGAGGGATCTTTTACTTGCCCAGCACAGACACTGATACAAGGGGCCACCCATTTAATGTCTCTGAAGTCTCATCCGAACGACATCCAATAGTGATTTTACTGATGAAGGTTCATGAAAATTTTTGGATTCCCCACTCGGAGTAAAAGCTTAGACCTACAAATTTAAGTACGATGACTCGCAAAGTGCAATTTTCACCACGCAGCAGTCCACTCTTTCCACATAACAAATTAACCAGGAAGTGCACACTGTTGTAGAATCCTTGTGATGTAGCAAATTAAAGACCACATCATTAGTGCATAACCTGAAAATGAAGATTAATATAATATATAACCAATTCTTACTCGTAGGGTCACAGTTTCCATAATACATTGATAAGGTAAGTAATTATAAATGGACTGTTCTTATGTTTTAAAGATGTCAGCATAGTGTTCCTCTTGGTCAAAGATTTGGGTGTTACTAGTTCTGTGTTATATACAACTTTCTCATCCTTCATCTTTCATCATCTTCTACTATTACATGTAACTTCTTCCACTTCAAGTATTTCTTCACCTTAACAATTGTCTTCTTCTTTATAGTAGTTAGGTGGCTGTCTGGCTGAGTGGTCAGGGTTCCCACCTGATTCGCTGAAGGTCTTTGCCGACATTGGTTTGAACCCCAGTTAGGAAACCAAAAATCTTTCATCATCTTCTACTATTACATGTAACTTCTTCCACTTCAAGTATTTCTTCACCTTAACAATTGTCTTCTTCTTTATAGTAGTTAGGTGGCTGTCTGGCTGAGTGGTCAGGGTTCCCACCTGATTCGCTGAAGGTCTTTGCCGACATTGGTTTGAACCCCAGTTGGGAAACCAAAAATTTTCAGTGAACCTTTGTGATCAAAATCCAAGCTGGATGTCATTCGGATGAGATGTTAAATTGGCGGCTTCTTGCATCAGTGTCTGTGCTGGGCAAGTAAAAGATCCCTCACAATGGGTAAATGTGTAACATGATGAGGACTCCCACTCTCTCTCTCCTATCTCATTAATCTGCCCTCCAGAGGCCCCTGAACTAGGATATATAGGCCTGTATTATGAATAGGCCTGTATATAATGAATATCATGAAATTAAAAAGAACTAAATTGTATACTTTGCAGGAATGCATCCACCATGACAGTGACACACTCCTTTTATGATCCTAAATACATGTAGAAGTTTGCTTATAGAATTTTTCTGGGTGGGATTGTCCTTAAAATGACCCTGTACTAAGGTCTTATTCTATGAAAAGCTTATGAAAGCAATACAACTTGGCATACTGTTGAGGCAAGCAACTTTGCCTCTTTTCCCAATCTCTCTTTTACAAATATTGTGCTGTTGTCATGACAACCCAATATTCCAGCTGAAGGATGCTGTGCAGGGCGGTCAAACTGACATCATTTTGGTTTCCATGGCAACACAATCATTAAAGGCTCTGACAGAAGCTGCATGTCGAAGCTACTGCAGTAGAAATACTGCAGCTTGTATAAGGCAGGAATGTGCATCAATGTTAAACCTGTGTATTCCCAAAACAACCTTATTATATATTATGTGGTTTCTTGTGGCCTGGTAATGTAGAATTATATAATAGATAGATAGAGAGAGATAGAGAGAGCGATAGAGAAAGATAGAGGAAGGTAGAGAGGTAGACTGATACATATATCTATCAATCCAGCTATCTATCCGGTTATATATCCAACTATCTTTCTATCTATCTACAGTGCGCCTGTAAGTAGTGAAACGAGTGAATTTTGCCACTTGGTTAATGCTGAACATCCTCAACCGAACTGCTTATAAATGGAAGTATGAATTCACTTGGGATCAGATAAAAAGTAAGTGAAACCCATTCAGTTGGGGGTTCATTTGCTTAATGTATCAAAGCTTTTAGCCAATATGTAACTGTTTGTAGGGAAAAGAAATTGGCAGCCATTTGTATCTCACATGTCTCAAATATCGTCATTTTTAACCCCATATAACTGTGTTTTCATCGGATGAGCATTCCCTTGCATTTCTGGGATCAGAGGCAAAGCTCGGACTAGATGAGCATCCGTGCTTCCACATGCAGTTTGGTTGAGTTCATCTAACATTGACCCTATGGTAAAGTACTCGGGTATCACCCGTTTTCATAACTTAGAGGCGGCACTGTATCTAGAGGTATATATTTTTCACTATTTGGCATGTACACGAATTTGTATACCTGCAAAAACGAACATATATACACGAATTTGGCATTCGTGTAAGTGTGAAATATTGCAATTCACTAAACCCTAATTATCTAGCACTTCCACGAATGCTAGAAATTGCAGTTACACAAATGAAAAATGCAGCACATACACGAATGTTAGCTTTTACATATACACGAGTTATATGCTCGTTTTTGCATGTCCACAAATTCGTTCATGCTCGTTTTTACACCTCCACAAATTCGTGTACATGCCAAATAATGAAAAATATATACATGGTATCTATCTATCTACCTTCTTAAGTATCTATCTATCAGTTTATCTATCTACCTCTCTCTCTTTCTGTCTATCCTTTTATCTATCTACACGTATATGCCTACATCCATCATTCTTTAACTATACTTCACTGGGGATGTATACTAACTGTCTTTCGTAATACTTTGTTGGGTCAACTCTGGTGGTGTCACTGAGCAGTGGTAGTTTCCATGGGGCCAAACATTATGGTCCCCTCATAGAAATTGCTGACAACCTGAAGCGGCTTTGTTTTCAAAACAGAAACAGTCACTTGTCATCAAAACACACATTGGGGAATTTGAGATGTAAATGAACATAAATTTGCATGTTGGTGAAGTATTTTCAATGGACCTTCAAGGGTAAAATCTCAGCTGGATGCCATTTGGATGAGATGTTACATTGGTGGCCCCTTGTATTAATCACTGTCTGTGCTGTGCAAGTAAAATTTGACCCTCACATAGGTCAGCCTAAATGGGTATCCCTGGTCTTGCTTTTCATGAATCCAACATACGGGGGAGATCTGTATTCATAAGATGTTATGGTATTCCATCACGGATGATTGTAAATTTGAGAAATCCCAATTTTGAAAAAACTTGTGAAACTAAATGCCTTTTCAAATACCATTTGCTGTGTACATTGTGTTACCATGACAACGATACAAATGATGCAGTTTTTCTGACAACAACCCACTTTGCTTTGTGCAGCTATTGTTTGGTTGCCATGGCAACACACACAGCAGCTGAGCAGGTGTGCTGCAGCTTGTCAAAGCTGTCCTACCTGTAATAATCCTCACAATCTGTTTTTGTTGACTGGTTGCTATGCGTTGCTAGGCTCTCCATAGCGACCAGTCGATGACACAATTGTATTGACGGGTCGTAAGATAACAGAGGCGATTAAACAACAGTCCACCATCAGAGCCTGCAGATGAGCTCCTATGAGCTGTAGCTGGGCTCAATTGAGTTGCCCTGTATTGTTGTGTTGATAAATCCCAACACTTTAAGCCCATTATGTAATTAAAAGCCATGCAATTTCGTGCCAAGCTGATCAATGCCTGCAGCCAAGCCAAGCGTGGTCATGTTGGTGTTGAGCAAATTTGATTACCTAATTTACTCCAAACAAGTATTGCATTTCATGTGACTAGAATCACATGAATACACGTGCAGAATACAATGATGAATACATTGGTTGAATGGACATTTGTAAAGGTTATTCACCACCGGAGAGGGAATATGTGATTTATCACCCGAGGCCTTTAGGCCGAGGTGTGATAAACACATATTCCTGATCCCATGGTGAATAACTGGCTTAGACCATGAGACAAACACTCAAACAGTCAAACATGAGAGGATAACTGGATAACAAAGAATATGGGAATTATTCCCCTGAAATACTGTAATTTGATTGGCTGACAG